>JAABKJ010075445.1:44235647-44631233 GCA_011634705.1 Andricus grossulariae
AAATACAACTGGTTAGAAATTAATCATTTTTGGTTGAAGATTCAAATACTTTGATGAAAATTCGCTTTTTTTCTAAAAAATTAATTTTTTATTTTAAAAATGTAATAATACCATTTTTAGTTAGAAATTCAACTGTTTTGAGGACAATTCTTCTTTTTGGGTTAAAAATTTATTTAATTTGGTACAAAGTTCCATTATTTGGTTGAAAATTGATGATTTTTGTTATAAGTTTGTCTTTTTTGGTAGAAAATTTTAATATTTAGTTGAAAGTTGAACAACTCTGTTAAAAATTTATTTTTTGTTGAAAATTTAACTACTTTGTTGAAAAATTGTTGTTTTTTGGTGAAAAATTCATTTTTTCAGGTTGAAAATGTAACAATACTATTTTTGGTTGGAAATTATATTTTTCTAGTTGAAAATTCAACTATTTGGCTCAACATCAATTTTTGTTGTTAAAAATTCATGTATTTTGTTAAAAATTCAACTTTTTGGTCGAAAATTATTCTCTTTAGTTAAAGATTTAACTACTTTGCTGGAAAATTGCTGTTTTTTTCTGGTTAAAAATTTATTTTTTTAACTAAAAATTTATCAAATATAGTTGAAAATTCATAGTTTTAGTTAAAAATTCATCTCTTTCGTTAAAAAATTAATTGTTTTATTGAAAAATTGTTTTTTTGTGAAAAATTAATTTTTTGTTGTTGCAAATGTAACAATGCCATTTTTTGTTGAAAATTTAGATTTTCTTGTTGAAAATTCAACTATTTGGCTGAAAATAAATTTTTGTTGTTGAAAATTCACCTATTTTTTTGAAAATTTTTATTTTTGGTTGAAAAATTGACTCTTTGGTTGAAAATTCAACTATTTTGTTGAAAGATCGTTTTTTGGTAAAAAATTAATTTTTTATGTTGAAAATGTAACAATGCCAGTTTTTATTGAAAATTTAGATGTTTTAGTTGAAAATTCAACGATTTGGCTAAAAATCAATTTTTGTTGTTAAAAATTCATATTTTCGGTTGAGAATTTGACGTTTTCAACAAAAAAAAAACGAATTTTCAACTAAATAATTGCATTTTTCCACCAAAATTAAGAGGTAAATTTTCAAATCAAAACGAAGAATTTTCAAACAGGAAAGATTTGTCCGGCAAATAAGAAACAAAATTTAAACCAAATTGTTGAATTTTCACGTAAAAAATATGAATTTTTAATTCGAAAGTTTAAATTTCCAACAAAAACCCACATAAATTAAATTTAAATTCAATTTGAATTTTTAGTTCAAAAATTAATTTTCAAACAAAACAAAAAAATTTCAACTAGATAATCAAATTCTCAAGCGAGAAGTCAAGGCAGAAAAAAAATTACAACTAAATTGATGAGTTTTCAATTAAAAAAAAAACGAATTTTCAATTCGAAAAACATAAATTTCAAATAAAAAAAGTTCATTTTCTACCAAATAGTTAAATTTTCTACCAAAATAGTGGAATTTTTATAAAAAAAAAAAAAATTTCCACCAACAAGGATGAGTTTTTGGCAAAATTTTGGAATTTTTCACAGAAAAAAGTACATTTTGAGCAGAAAATAAACAGTTTTACCAAAAAGGATGTAATTTTAACCAAAAAAGTACTAAACTTTTCAATCCAAAATGATTGAAGCTATTAAAATATTAGTTTAGAAAACTGGAAATTTTGTTTAGAAAATAACTTTATTTTCTAAACAAAATTTCCGGTTGATCTGTTACGTTTCTGTTCTTTTCTCATATATATAAATAATAAATATATAGATATAAATAAATAAAATATTTTCCTACATTAAATTTTTTTGTGTAAACAAAGCATATAATGAGCCTACAGTGGATAAGCATTAATTTTATAATTATATATTTATTTATTACTTATTTATTCAGTGATTAGTTTCGTAATTATTTATTTGTTCAAGACTGAAAAACAAGTAGCTTTCAATATTTATATTTCTCAATATGAACTAATTGTGGTATATATATATTTTTTTATTTATCTTTTTGCAATCACATCTAAAATTATTGATATTATACTCACTAATTTGATTAGGAAAAACCACCAAGATAAAATACAGAAGACCAATTATGATTTTCATTTTCTTGAATTGAAAGAAACACACTTATGAACAATTTTTTTATAAAAACTAATTATTATTTTTCAAACATTTTCAGTATTTTACTAGTCGCTATCTCTTTAGTTCTTCTAAAAATTTTAAATTTTATAAATCTGCTTTTTCCCGACTGAAGTATAAATACTTGAGGTTTATGATATATCCACAATTGAGATAAATTAAAATTATTTATCACGCAATGAAAAAAAATTATATAAGCTGAATAATGTTTATTGATAATAGCTGATTGTGTGAGTTTCATAATACCTTAAAATCACAAAGGTTTTCGTCATTTAAACAATTAATTGCAGATTCACTTCAAATTGAAAAATCAATTGGGCAATATATATATATATATATATATATATATATAAGATTTTATAATAGCAGGAATTACAAGGAAAGAATTTAATTACCAAGCTAATTATAAATTTTATATGATATCAAGACATTTTTAAAAGATATGAGCTCAGAAAAAAGATTCTTTAGACAGAGAAATTGTTTTTTCTTACAATACAAATGTTCCTTTAATCTAAAATAATTTTCGTTTTCAAATTATTTTTGGTTGAATTAAAAAAACTATGTTTAATTATTCCATTTTTTACATATCTACGATTTTAAATATAACTTATTCAATTTTGAATTTTCATAGTTTAAATCATGGCATTTATATTTTTTTATTTTTTAATGGAATATAAATATATTTGAGTCAATCTTAAAGATTTATAATTAAAAATTTTATCATTTTAACGATTTGCTATTTTAGATTCTTCCATTTTGGAAATTTTCAATTAAAGATTCAATAATTAGGTTATTTTCAATATTTTTTAGGAATGGGTCTATCTTGAAGATTTTCAATTGAAGACTCCTTAATTCCTAATATTTATAATTTGCAAAAAATGTAATACAAATTTTTTTTTGAATAGTTATATTTTAAAGATTCAAAGTTGAATGCTCTTCAATGTTAAAAATGCATGAATTACAATTCTGTTCATTATCAGAATTACATTTTTAATTGTTATACATAAATTGCATAATTTTTAATTTTAATTTTTTTAAATTGAAAAATCTTCAATTTTATAATTTAAGAATTCAGTGAGAATATAAAAATGAAAATTCTTCAATTTTAACGATTTGCGATTCAAAATTCTTTCATTTTTAGGATTTAAAATTGAAGATTCAGTAATCACGAATTTTTTTAGATTAAATGAAAAATTTTTTGAATTGAAGATTCTTCAATACTTCATGTTTTTTAATTTAGAAAGATGTTATTTTGAATGATATTTCTAAAATTAATTTTTATCCAGTGTAGGATCATCATCTGCTTTATCTACACAAATAAATTAAATGCAGGAAAATATTTTATTTATTTATATATATATATATATATATATATATTTTGCGAATCAAATTTTCAATTTCGAATTAATTAAATTTTCAATTAAAAAAAAAGAATCCAAATTTTGAAGCGAAATTAGGAATCTTGAAACAAACAAAAATTTCAATCAAGTAAGAAAAAAAATTCAAGTAATTTCCACTATTACAAAAAAATCATTCAAAATTTCATCTTTCTAAATTAACAAAAATTAAGAATTGAAGAATCTTCCATTTGAAATCTTTAGGATGTGTCCATTTCAAAAAAAAGTTCAAAATTTTGTGATTTCAAACTAAAAACATTCGAGACTATTGAATCTTCCACAAAATTTGGGGAAATTAAATTTTCAATAAAAAAAAAAGAATTTTCAGCCAAAAAAAAAAGAATTTTCTACAAGTTAGTTCAATTTTCAACCAAAGTGCTGAATTTTCAACCAAGAAAATTAATTTTCTACAAAAAAAATCAAATTTCAACAAAATACATCAATTTTCAGCTAAAAAAAAGACCAATTTTCAACCAAAACTAAAATAGTTAAATTCTAAACCAAAAATTAAAGAGTTAAATTTTCAGCTAAATTAATGTTCAACAAAAGAAAAAAAAAAAAAAAATTTTCAACTAAATAATAAAAATTTAAATTAAAAAATAAAGAAAAAAAAAAAATTTTCAACTCAAACAGATAAATTATAAACAAAAAATAGAATAGTTTAATTTTCAGTTAGAACACCAAATTTTTAATAAAAAAAGAACAAAAATTTAAAAATGTAATTAAATTTTAATCTAAAAAAATGAATTTTTAATTAAAATGATGAATCATTAATCAAAAAAATGTATTTTTAACCAAAGAGTTAAATTTGCAACCTGAAGGATGAATTTTCTACAAAAAAATTCAAAAAAAAAAAAAAAATTCAACTCAAAAATATAAATTTTAAGCAAAAAATAGTATAGTTCAATTTTCAGTTAGAAAAATAAATTTTTAGGAAAAGAAGAAGAATTTTCAACAAAAAAGTTCAATTTTGATCCAAAGAAATGAATTTTTAACTAAAATGATGCATCCTCAATCAAAAAAAAAAATATTTTTAACCAAATAGTTAAATTTTCAACCAAAAACATGAATTTTCTGCAAAAAAAAATTGAAGAAAATATATGAATTTTCAGCTCAAGAAGATAAATTTTAAGCAAAAAATAGAATAGTTCAGTTTTCAGCTAGAAATATTAATTTTTAACAAAAAAACAACGGAATTAAAAAAAATAATTAAATTTTCATTCAAAAAAATGAATTTTTAATTAAAATGTATTTTTAACCAAATAGTTAAATGTTTAACCAGAAAATTGAATTTTCTACTAGAAAGAATTCAACAAAATACATGAATTTTCAACTCAAAAAGATTAATTTTCAACAAAAAATAGTATAGTTCAATTTTCAGTTAAAAAAAATTAATTTTTAGGGGAAAAAACGAATTTTCAACAAAACAGTTCAAGTTTCAATGAAATACATTTTTTTCAACTAAATTGATTAATCTTCCATCATAAAAATTAATTTTTAACCAAATAATTAAATTTTCAACTACAAAGTTGAATTTTCTGAAGAAAACAATTCAACAAAATACATGAATTTTCAACTCGAAAAGATCAATTTTTAACAAGAAATAGAATAGTTAAATTTTCAGTTAGAAAAATAAATTTTTAAAAGAAAAAAAAACGTATTTTCAACAAAATAGTTAAATTTTCATCCAGAGGAATTATTTTTTAACTAAAATGATGAATACTTAATCAAAAATGTATTTTTAACCAAATAGTTAAATTTTCAACCTGAAAGATAAATTTTCTATAAAAAAAATTCAAGAAAATAAATAAATTTTCAACTCAAAAAGATAAATTTTAAGCAAAAAATAGAATAGTTCAATTTTCTGTTAGAAAAATAAATTTTCAGCAACAAAAAACGAATTTTCAACAAAGTAGTTCAATTTTCAATCAAATAAATGAATTTTTAACTAAAATGATGAATCCTCAATCAAAAAAATATATTTTTAACCCAATAGTTAAAGTTTCAACCAGAAAGATAAATTTTCTACAAAAGACATGAATCTTCAACTCAAAAAGATAAATTTTAAGCAAAACACAGAATAGTTCAATGTTCAGTTAGAAAAATAAATTTTTAACAAAAAAAAACAATGTAATTTTAAAAAAATAATTAAATTTTCATTCAAAAAAATGAATTTTTAATTAAAATGTATTTTTAACCAAATAGTTAAATTTTTAACCAAAAAGTTTAATTTTCTGAAGAAAAAGAATTCAACAAAATACATGAATTTTCAACTGGAAAAGATCAATTTAAAAAAAAATATAATAGTTACATTTTCAGTTAGAAAAATAAATTTTTAGAAACAAAAAAAAACGAATTTTCAACAAAATAGTTGAATTTTCAACCAAAGAAATTAATTTTGAACTAAAATGATGAATACTCAATCAAAAAATGTATTTTTAACCAAATAGTCCAAATTTCAATCAAAATGATGATTTTTTTACGAAAAAGAATTCAACAAAATACATTAATTTTCCACTCAAAAAGATCATTTTTAAAAAAATAATAGAATAGTTCAATGTTCAGTTAGGGAAAGAAATTTTTAACAAAAAAAAAACTAAATTTTTAAAAAAGTAATTCAATTTTCATTCAAAAAAATGAGTTTTTAATTAAAATGTATTTTTAACTAAATAGTTGAATGTTTAACCAGAAAGATGAATTTTCTACAAAAAAAATTCAACAAAATACGTAAATTTTCAGCTCAAAAAGATAAATTTTAAGCAAAAAATAGAATAGTTAAATTTTCAGTCAAAAATTCAATCTTCAACAAACAAAAAAAAACGAATATCCAGCAAGGTAGTCCAATTTTCCACCGAACAGTGGAATTTTCAACAAAAAAAATATGAATTTCCAACACAAAATTTAATTATTGTTATTTATTTATTTTTCTACTACTATTTGAATTTTTTACATGAAAAGAAGAAATTTATAACAAATGACTTAAATTTTCAACCAAATAGTGAAAATTTTCATTTGAAAAGATCAATTTTTACCAAAAAATGGAATATTTAAATTTTCATTAAACAAAAATTTACAATTGAAAAAAATAATTCCTACAAAACAGTTGAATTTTATACCAAATTGTTGAATTTTCCACAAAAATCTTAATTTCCCACCAAACAGATGTATTTCTATTCAATCAGTTAAAAATTACAGTTAAAAAATTAATTTTTAATCAAAAACCGATTTTTTAACAAGGTGGTTGATTTAAAAAAAAAGACCAATTTTTTTACAAATAAAAATTTTCCAGTCGAAAGAAAAAAAAAGTTCATGGAAGTTTTTGGACTTTTAAGACAAATCACGAAATTTTTGTAAAATACTATAAAAAGACGAATTTTCAACTAAAAAAAATTTTGAAACAAAAAATCCAAAAATTACGTTTTCAAATAAAAATATTAGTTTTAAAACAAAAAAGAAACGAATTGAGTCAAATTTTTTAAAATCTTTTCAAATTTTAAATTGTGTTTTAAAATTTTATATATTTTTTTCTGAAATGTTAAAAAATCACTCAGAATGTTTTGAACTCATTATAAAATTTATCTCAAAAATCTTTTTTTTTATGAAAAATTATTCCATTTTTTCTCAGGAATCTTATAAAAGTTTTGCTATCCTCTTGAAACTTTTCAAACTTAATAAGTAGGGGAGACTGGTACACAGTGGATCATGCGGGTTTTTTCATACCGGGACCGTGCATAAATTACGTAAAGTTGCCATACACGCATGGCAGGAATATGCCAAGGAACTTGAAAGATGGATTCAGAAAGCTGTCATCCTTGGTTCGCTTCGTGTCCTCACGACACACGAGGGTTTCGACGGCCTTTCGTTTTGATTTCATCGTGTCCTGTGATCACCCATCTCACGGTTGTGTTACGTTGTAATAAGTGTGATTGACCGCGGTTCTACTCGGAGCCGGTGTCATTTTTGGATGGCAGTTGCTCCCAGTGGGACCCTGCGGTGGTGTTGAAACCATTGTTTTGAAACCACGTAATTGCTGTTCCATCATTTTGAAGTTTTTGAATCACACTTCATTCAATGCTTAAAACAACTTCGATACAGATGAAGGCGCAAACAAATTTATCATTCTTATTGCAGATATTCCTTTCAGTATCCTCCTTTTGCATCAGTGGTTGCAAAATGAGAAAAATTCGGAAAATTTGGTTTTGTACACTCCTATGCTGAAATCTTTTCTTTTACCCCGATTTTCTTCGGCGATACAAATTAAAAATATGGACAAGGATAATAGATTAAAGAAATAAAATTAGTTCTGCTGCAGTGCTTTTCTTGTCATATCGGTGTTTAAAAATATATGCTAATTGGAAAAAATTGCTTCTTTCAGAACCCTATACTGAAAACCTGTATTTCAGACCGATTTTCTTCGGCAATTCCGAAAAAATCATAGCTTTTGGGTTAAAATTGATTCGTAGTCTATTTTGAGGTCGCTGATTACGAATTTCATACTAGAAATACAAATACAGAAATTCCAAGTGGCAGATCTAAAATTTCACCGACTTTAAACACAAAAAAAAGTATTTGCGTACAAATTGGTTTTTCTCTTTCTTTCATTGAGCAATCACGTAATTTATACGAAAAAAATGTAATCCATTTATGCTGGAACTTCTTATTTCTGAATCTTTTTTCTGGAGTAGTAATAAATGCAAGTTAAAAAATATCATCGTTCAAACAATTTATTGCTGTTTATTACTATCTTCTTTCAGATAATTGTCAGAAAGTCATGTTCTCTTCAAAAATTTTAAGCTTTGTGTCATGTTTTCAGTTCTGCACGAACAATTAATAAAATTGAGAGAGAATCATTTTTCAAACAATTTTCTTCATTTTTTGGATATATTTTTCTAAAATAAAGCATCTTTTGTGGAATCTTCTGATTAGTAATAAAGGAAAATATTATATATTTTTTATATATTTGTTATGTTTTTAAAAATTTTCACTTTTTTAATGATAAATTATGATAGGGTTATTAAAAATCAGATGCAGGGTATCATATCTATTTTTCCTCTTCCTTATTGTGAAATAAGGAAATCTTTCCACAGTTCGAGGTTACGTGGAGAGTTAACAAGCTTAATTTTTTTATTGAAACTAAATAATAAGGTGATAGATTACACACATTCTAAGATATAATAATTCTGAAGGCTTAGTACAATAAGTGAATCGAGTATGGAAAATTTCGAAATCTGAGCTCAAGAATCTTTCTTCTTCTACTCTATGCATCATGAAGAACAAATAAAATGTTCTTCTTAGATGCACATCATTAATATTAGTATATATAGCAGCCATAAATTGATTTGCTGCTCACACGTAATAAAAAAAATACGTTTTGATTTCTTCAATATTTTGTTTATTCAGCAAGAATTAATATTATTACTGATATTCTGATTCTTTTATTTGGTGGTGTTTTTTATCTTCAACGTAAGTTTGATTTATTACTATAATTATTATTTACAAGAAATATTACACTTTGTTTTCAAACACATTTTTAATATCTCAGACGCTTTTAGTTTCAATTGTTTATTCCTAAAGTGTCCCAGCATATAAATTATCATTGAATTTTGCACGCTTTAACATTAAATAAGGCACTTTTGAACTACAAAGATAAGCAGAACATTTTTAAATTCGATATGTATGAATCAAAAATGAAAATGTGTTCAAACACGACTGAAATGCAATTTAAACATTCAATACATTTTCCTTTTAAATTCCATGAAAAATTATTCACCTGAAAAAATATATTTTTTTTACTCAAAGAAACCTAAATTTCCGGATAATCGTGAGGAAGCATTTTTTTAAATACGTATTCATCACTTGAATAAATTAATTTCATTGGAATGAGGAGACATTTACCAGGATGCACAGTGGGACAGAATCCTGATAATGTGGCCAGAAGTTTAAGACAAATTAGAATGAGATTATATTGCCACTATCATAGGTTTTCAAGGTCTCTGAATCCGAATTTTAAATTAAAAACGAAAATTGAAATTATCAGATGCAAAACTGTGGCCGATTTTATAAAAAAAAATTTGAAATTCACATATAAATGAGTTCATCGTGGGTTTCGAAGTCACTGATTACGAATTTAGGAATAAAAACTCCTTATTCGGAAAAGCAAATTGAAAATGGTTATAGATTTCACCAAGGAATAAGCAGTTCTCGCAACAATATGTGATCAAATGTTTATAGGATCTTTGATTATGAATTTCGTGATAAAAACGTGTACAAGATTGGAAATAGGAGTTCCCAAATGCGGGACACCTCACGAAAAATGGGACTTGCGTGCAGATATGTTATGAGTGGTCGTATGTAACATTCAAACAAGTTATGATATTTTTGCATTTTCTGAGAAAGTTACATGAAACTTAGTTAAGAGACCTATTTTCATTGAAAAGTAAATAGTGATACGTACAACAAGAAATACAAATTTGAAAAAAGATGTAGATGGAACGCAATTTTTAAACAACTTTCGAAGGAAATTTGAAAACTGTGCGGAATTTTAGCCAAAGTTTTGTTAAAAATTAGCTGTCATTTGTTCAGAAACTATAGAGCAACACATTTCCGTGTAGATGTAAGCTCGCGGATAGTGCGATTACTTTTCCAACCCCATAATAATATGAAACAACCCGCAAAATCTACCCCTAGTACTTTTCACGAAAGAGTTTAGGAGTTAATCCATGTAAAACAGCTAATTTATTTTCAAATTGAAAATAGTCACAACATTCATCCGCAGAAAACTCCAATTTATTTTGCCAATCCCATAATAATAATTAGCAGCCCCGAAAATCCACCCCTAGTACTTTTCACGAAACAGTTCAGAAGTGACTCCCTGTACAACGTTTCTCATGTTCTTTCTTAAAAGAAATCCGCAGGTGCTGGAGAACATGCATCCACGTGGATTTTGGATAGAATCCTATATTAGATTTTAAACCAGAAAAATGCAATTTGACCTATAGTGCGACACATGGGCTTGAATTTCTCCAATGACTTTGAACTCGTTCTTCTCCATATGGACAACACTCATGCTTACGAACTAGACATTGAAGTTTTTAACATCATATTACATTTGTTTGTCTATGGGATTCCTGAAGTGAAACATAAACCATCTTCAAACTTCAATGTGCCTTTACTTAACAGCAAAGACCATACTCTTCAGCAAAAGAATGTACAAATGTGGCTATTAATAAGAGTATTTCCTTTCTTGGTTTCCGATAAAGTTTCGAAAGATAACGAGTACTTGCAGCTGATTAGACGTTTAAATAGAATCACAGAAATAGTAATGGCTCAAAAATTTCAAACGAGCGTGTTATCGTATCTTAATGAGTTGATAAAGGATTATCAGAGTCTTTTTAAAATGTTATTTTCTCATGTGTCTACTATCAACAAGATGCATAATTTAAGTCATTATCCTGAATGCCTGTAATACTCAAGACCACTTCGTAATATGTGCTGTCTACGTGAGGAAGCAAAACATAATTTGTTCAAAAAACATGGCAGTGTGTGCTGCAACTTCAAAAACATTCCAAAAACAGTAGTAGGATTGTGTCAAATTTCTCAATGCGCCGCGTGGGGAATGGGTGAATATCGCAGGCAAAAATTGTAAAAATTAAGGGAAACAGGGTTTCAATAAATCTCACATTAAAAGGGGACCCCGTATTTGGCGAAATTGAAGAAATCGTCATTTTAGAAAATGAAAGGGTTTACCTCTGATGTAAAGAATGGCCGGGTTTAAAATTAGAAAGTATACTAAATGCATATTGTGTCGACGAAGTATCTGCACATAGTCTCATACTGACGGAAAATCTGTGCCATTATAAACCATTTGTTGTATGGAATGACTATAGATCTTTTGAATCATATAAACTTAGTATATTTGTAGACTTATTGTAATTACATTATTCAGTACGTACACGGAGCAAGAGTAATCGTTTCCCTTGTATGATTACTATAATCGTAACAGTCTTGCTTCTCCCTTTAATATCATTATCCAGTATGAATTGCAACTATTGATCAGCAGAAAGTGGCGAAAGCAAGTTTGAATGCATATTCCATTTTATTACTCTTCTTGCATCCAAAAACTACCATTGGGCTGACGACTTACAGATATTGAGAAAAAAAGTATATTTCAACTTAAGCATCTTCTTCTGATATTGCAGATTTAAAGATTTTGATTTGTATGTTTAAGAGAAGTCGCCAATTCGGAAACAACATTTCAAGCTTTCTAGATACTTTTCTGCTGAGTTGCATGATGAATGGGCTTGATGAGCAACATACTGTAACTCCCAACTTTTGTAGCCTTTAACTAATTTAAGAATTAATTACGCATGCAATTAATCGGCAATAATTTAAATCAATATATTTCAAAAATAGGAAGGATTGGCATGAGAGAAGACGAAAGATTCCATATACTCGTACCATGAATATTTCTTCGAAAATAAAAATGCTCTAAAATTATGTACATAATTAGATAGGCAAGGAAGTTTCTGGATGGATTAGCATTAGTGCTTGTCTGTGCGTGTGTGTGCGTATCCGTGTAAGGCTGACATCGAGACCGTCCTGCTGAGCATCTAGAACTTTCTCGGAGAGTCCTGATGATGTCAAAACATAATAATAATGCGAAATTGTAAGAGACGAATTCCTGTAAACAGGTTCAAGGTTATTACGAGAAAAACAAGATAGATACAACATTAATTCAATGAACCTTTAGAATCGAACCGAAGGGCCTATGACAAAGCTATCGAACGCTTCCTCGGGTTGCGGATAGAGGATCCCTGTACCAAGCGTTTCTCCTGAATATGGTTATAATTATTAATAAGCCGTCGCGGACAATTGTCCAGGGATGGCCCTGAAGGAATAACCACTGAAAGAAGGCGTAAGAACCGTGCCAAAAGCTGAATGGCACCTGGGCGAGGTGTCTTAAACGGTGTCTCTGGGATACCGGGCGACCTTTCAGAGTGTGCAGCCTTATCCTTGCATGCAAGGCTCTACAAGGGTGGTAAAACCCTTTCCCTAGCTACTCGTAGGAATAAAAATAACACCATCGAACCACCAAAAAGCTGTAGATGCGGTTCAAAACGATCGAACGCGCAGAGCACCCGACAAGGAACCGGCGAAACGTTCACAGTAGGTGGACGAATCAACTGAAGGATGACATGCTAGACTGCTACGACGTCAGCATTATCCCTATTCGTGGAGGCATTATGGCGCGTATGCACACTCTGCGGTTCCAGAAACACCCAGAGCTTCAGCACGTTTCGCAACAGTCTTTGTGAAATCAACACGCCTACCTCTTGAAAAACGGATAGGTACGCGGAGCGCTTCCCCAAACGCTGCTTAAACAAGCTTCAGACGAAGATGAGGCAGCGACATTAAGACCAACCGTGGAAAGCAGACACTTTCTGAGAGATGATAGCGATTTCAGGACAAGAAAGAACATTGACATACAGGTTCCTCCTAAAACACAAGATCTGGCTGAAATGGATGCCTCCCTTCGTGAGAATATCTCGGAGGAGTCCAAACTCTGGACAATCAATTGTTCACTTTATGGTGCTGCGAGGGCATTGGCTGATTCAAATCAAAGGCTAAAACTGACGATGGATCAAAAGACCAAAAGAAGCTTGTATCAACTGAACAAGAAGATTGGATTGGCAAGACAGAACGCGTCCCGCATTCAGAGTGTGATTGACTACATAACATCTAACTAAGGATCTTCCACCATACACTGAACAAGTCGAAGCTGCTGACAATCAAGCAGCACATTGTTGACAAAATACGGGTGTTATCTGGCGCAAGGAAGATAATACAGAAGAGGGAGAGATGAATAAGGGGAATCAACAGTTTCTCGCTGACCCATCTTGTTACTTCAGCGATCACCCTGTTTCTGTCAAAAATTCACCCAAGCCCAACGAGGTAGAGACTTTTTGGAGAGAGGTATACAAGATCCCGAAAACACTAAAGTTGAAAGAAGATGTAACGATTGTTTAACAATTAAAAAGTAAGATTTCAATACAAAACGCTTTTTTTCTAGTATATTGAGAAATTTAATTTCAAATTTTCACTTGATATCAAGTATATTTCGAAACAATCCCAATGAAATGTTGGCATTAGACGAAAATTCAAGTAGAGTATTATCAGCATTTTAAACTTTATTTCGACTTCTTGCAGCTATCTATTATTTATAACCATTGTTAGCAATTATAACGTGTGTGGTATGCCTGGATTTGTGAATAAGTAAGGTAGAACGAATATTTCTTAAATTTTAACAAATATTAATAATATTAAAAGTATGCTTGGTCAAAGTATGAGACTATCCCAATGAAATGTTTCGATTAGAAGAAAATTCAAGTAGAGTATTTTCAACATTTTAAACTATATTTCGACTTCTTGCAGCTATATATTTTTTATAAATATTTTTAACAATCACAACGTATGTGGTATGCCTGGATTTGTAAATAAATAAGGTAGAACGAATATTTCTCGAATTTAAATGAATTTTGATGACATTAAAAATATGTTTGGTCAAAGTTACCCTACTTTTAACGACTAATTTCTCGGTTTGTAACGATTTTTTAACAATTAAAAAGTAAGATTTCAATACAAAACGCTTTTTTTTCCAGTATCTTGAGAAATTGAATTCCAAATTTTCACTTGATATCAAGTATATTTCGAAACAATCCCAATGAAATGTTTCCATTAGACGAAAATTCAAGTAGGGTATTTTCAACATTTTCAACTTTATTTCGACTTCTTGCAGCTGTATATTATGTATAACCATTGTTAACAATCACAACGTATGTGCTATGCCTGGATTTGTAAATAAATAAGGTAGAACGAATATTTCTCAATTTTTAACAAATATTAATAATATCAAAAGTATGCTTGGTCAAAGTATGAGACTATCCCAATGAAATGTTTCGATTAGAAGAAAATTCAAGTGGAGTATTTTCAACATTTTAAACTTTATTTCGACTTCTTGCAGCTATATATTATTTATAATTATTGTTAACAATCACAACGTATGTGGTATGCCTGGATTTGTAAATAAATAAGGTAGAACGAATATTTCTCGAATTTTAATGAATTTTTGGTGGCAATAAAAATATGCTTGGTCAAAGTTACCCTACTTCTAAAGACTAATTTCTCGGTTTGTAATGATTTTTTAACAATTAAAAAGTAAGCTTTCAATACAAAACGCTTTTTTTCTAGTATATTAAGGAATTTAATTCCGAATTTTCACTTGATATCAAGTATATTTCGAAACAATCCCAATGAAATGTTTCCATTAGACGAAAATTCAAGTAGTGTATTTTCAACATTTTCAACTTTATTTCGACTTCTTGTAGCTATATATTATGTATAACCATTGTTAACAATTACAACGTATGTGCTATGCCTGTATTTGTAAATAAATAAGGTAGAACGAATATTGCTCAGATTTGAACAAATATTGATGACATCGAAGATATGTTTGATCAAAGTTCCCCCTTTTTTAAAGACAACTTTGTCGGCTTGCAAATGATTCTTTCTCGCATGAAAAAAAGATCACTATAGTGGAAACTATTTTTGTGATAGATTAAGAAATTTCTATCCAAATTTTTGCTATTGACATTCGATTACCAGAATAGGAAACTTGGGTCCTTTTCATTTTCCGATTATTATGTTCAATTTTTATGAAAGAAGTGACTCCTAAAAGTATATATCATTCGAATAAGAATTTCAAGAAACATGCAAATCCGTTGAACGTCAGAGAAGTATTTTAGGGACATTTTTTGAGGACTTAACGTTTCGTACATTTCTTTGGTGGCTAAAGAGAAAAATCAGAAATGAATTTGAGAAGGTTTTCTTGAGAGTGGTGCCAGATTCTAAAACTTGCCGGGGTGAGGTAAGGGGCATGCATTGTTGTGAATACAATAGCGTGGGCGGGCCTAAAGGTCTCCTTAATATTCGGCCGCCAGGATCGGTAGTTACTTGCCTTGAATTTACTCGATGCAGACACATCGTCGGCACATGTTTTTTCATATTTATTTAAGGCCATGTGACAAGTGGAATTTGAATTTTCGATATGGCACCGAAAGCTAGTGGAAAGGCTGTTAAGAAGGCGGGTAAAGCCCAGAAGAACATTGCAAAGACCGACAAGAAGAAGAAGCGTAAGAGGAAGGAGAGTTACGCAATCTATATCTACAAAGTCCTGAAGCAGGTTCATCCCGATACTGGAGTATCCAGCAAAGCGATGTCAATCATGAACAGTTTCGTCAATGACCTCTTTGAACGTATCGCCGCCGAGTCTTCTCGTTTGGCTCACTACAACAAGCGCTCGACGATCACGTCTCGGGAAATCCAGACTGCTGTCAGGCTTCTCCTTCCCGGCGAACTTGCCAAGCACGCCGTCTCTGAAGGAACGAAGGCTGTGACCAAATACACCAGCTCAAAGTAGATTTCATGAGTTGCTAAAATTGTTGCGAAAAATCGGCCCTTTTCAGGGCCATCAAATTTTCTTACGAAGGAATGGTTTTTTTATTCACGAGGATATGATTATTTATTTAGACTACTTTTCGTTACATTCATTTACAAAAATATACTGTTTTTCATAAAATTTCATAATTAAATGCTTTAAATTGCTTTTCGACAATATATTGTTTCTAATAATCGCGTAGAAAATAGCTTGTAAATGTTCAAGCGATTCAGACTTTAGAGCTATTTCAGGATTGCGTTCAGACCTGAAAGAAATTTATAACGATTTTGTAGCAACTCTGATAAAAGAAGCTTCATAATAAATGAGGGGAAACTAAAGCGGATCCTATTGAGAAATACAAACTTTACTTAATTGTTTCCGTAAGATAAAAAGTCTTCAATGTGAACAATGTAAATGAGCAGGTTTTAGAATACTCAGCTTATAGTCCAAGAGCTGATGACTTTTTTCGTGAAGTGGGAGTATAAGTTCTAGTTATTGGCGAATATACCTGGGAAATAAACCTTCTTTCGAAACCCATAAATGCCAGACGCCCTGTCTGGGGCGTTTGGGCGCCTGAGCCAGGTGAAAAAATTGGAAATTTGCAGTGACAGTATAAGAGCCAATTTTCTTCTAGGATCGATTATTGATGCCCCAGCAGGACAATTCTCTAGATCCGCGCTTGTATTCAGAAGTCCGAACATGTAGAAAGTATATTTTGTATACTATAATAATTGCATTTTCGTCAATGAATAAGTGTTACTTGTGATAGAGAAGCAAAATGCTTATAATTGTTTTAAGTGTAAAATGCGAGGCAACTCTTGCGTATGAAAAAATATAACTATAAAATTTGTATTTTTCCAACGAAAAAAAATTGAAATTGTAAACATTGCGATTCTGTTCGATTCTTGAATAAAGACATCGACATTGTAACTTTCCAAGTCTTTTTCGTAGAATTTAATAAATGTCATTTACACATTTTTGCGGAGAGAAGAATTCAACACATGTCAAATTATAATTTTGGTAATTTTATACTTCAGGAGCTTTTCCAAATTTTCATGATCTTACTACAGTTATCCTGTCTGATCTTGTTTATTTTCACATAGAAATAAAACAGCGGTTTGAGGAAGCCTAGGCATTAAAAGTTTTGTGTGCAGTTTTCGTAGAAAAAAAAATCAATTTTAAAGATTTTCCAAGAAATAGGTTGAATTTTTCAAAATTTAATGATTTCACCTGAGATTTTTCATGACTATATGTTTATTTTTGTATCATAATGAAAAATCAATGGAGAAAGATTAAGAAATTCAGCAATTTGAAATTGTTGAATTAAATTACATCTGAATAATGAATAATGTTTACTAAACTAATAGATTACCAAAATTGTATTTGAAAACCCTGAAAAATTGATAAACAGTTTATACATTATTTTCATGAAGATTTGGAAGACTACTAAGAGAGAAAGTGTTCTACTACGAGACAGACATGGCTGAAAAAATAAAGGATTCTTATTACTTACTGAGAACTTGAGAACGATTCCGAGCATTCTGATGGGGATGATGATTCTAATGACGATGAAGCAACTGTCAGTTCTGGAGGCTACAATGACCCTGAAATGTACGACGTTGATGCTGAAATTCCAGTGCCGGAGGTAATTCAGGAAATTGATTGGAGTTCTTCGGAGGGAGAAGATGCTGATTTTATTAACGCTTCTCGTGATGTGGAAGCTGTAAGTAAAACGGTTTTGAAATATGCGTTCTTAGCAGCAAATCTGAAACACAACCAAGGTAATATTTTAATAAAAGCACTTAGAGAGTATCCCTTCAATTTTAATCACTTGCCCAGGGACACAAGAACTTTATTGAAGACTCCGACCATTGTTGTTAGCACCATTATTCAACAAGTCGCTGGAGGAGAGTACCATCATCTTGGTTTCAAGAGCAACTTGATGAAAAAACTTTAAAGTTTTCCTGAAAATATGCTGCCCGACCGAATAGAGATTGAATTGAGTACAGATGGAGGTAAGGTCAACAAAGGCTCTGATCAGTTTTGGCCTCATCAGTTTAGAATTTTCAACCTAGCAGACAAAAACCCCATGATTGCAGGTATATTTAAAGGGAGACACAAACCTTCAAACGCGTTTGATTTCTATGAATAGTTAATTCAGGAAATTGTAGATCTGCAGAACGAAGGTGGGATTTTAGTAAAAAATAAACGAATCCCATTATTCTTTCGATGTTTTGTCGGCGATGCACCTGCTAGAGCTTTCGTCTTGAACCACTATGGACACAACTCATCCAGCCCGTGCTCTAAATTTAAAGTTGAAGGTCATAGGTCTACTGTACCAGGCTTTCAGGGAACAATGAATTTTCCAGGCATCAGACACCCACCAAGAATGGATGAAGAGTATCGCAATATCGTAGATGATGAACATCACAAAGGCAGAAATCCATTAGCTCAAATATTGGGATTAATTACACGCGTACCATTCGAAATAATGCACTCTGTGTGGCTTGGCAATGTTAAGAAAGTCTTTGAAGCATACGTGGATGGTAAGTTCGGATTCCAAAGACTCAATGCAAGGCAACCTAATATTCTCAGTTTGCGAATGTTAAAGCTCAGGGATTATTGTCCATCGCCGAAGACCAAATGAGATGACCACGTATAATAATTTTAAAGCCACTGAATTCAGGCAAATCTGTTGTTATACGTCTCCAGCTGTTCTTAAAGATGAATTTTTGTAGGAAAATTATGCACACTTTATGATGCTTCACTCAACAATGCGTCTTCTTCTTTCAGAAGAAACACCCCGAGAAATGTACCCGTACTGTCAAGAGGCGCTGGAATCCTATGTAACTTTATGTGAACAATTATACGGAGAGCAATTTTCATCGTACAATGTACACTCTCTGTTACACATTGTAAATGATGCAGAGGTACTAGGCAATTTGGATTCATGCAGTGCATTTGTTTACGAAAATAATATGCCCGAATTTCCCGAGCGTGTTCGAAAGCCGGATCAATCTCTCCAACAATATTACAAAAGAATGAAAGAATGGTCTAAATACAATTTTGCTCACTTGGATGATAATAGTATTCGTTTGTCACAACCACACACTGAAGGACCGCTACCACGAGAGATTCCTGCAAACATTTACCAGCAATTTCACAAACTAGAAGTGGGCAACGTCACATTCTCAACTGCTTTGCGCGACAGTTGTTTTATTTTGAATACATTGAAAGTCTGTATAATAAGAAATATTTTTCGAATAGAAGAAGATATTTTCCTCATTATTCAAGAGTTTCGAATAATGACCCCAATATATGATGATGGAGTTACATCTGATGGAGTAGGAGTATATCACTGCTCAAACCAAAAGACACACTTGACGTGGTCAATATAAAAGAGGTAAAGAATAAAAGTTACAGAATGCCAAACTGGAGCAATGTCGAAGGAGAAGAAGAAAATGCAGTTGAACATTAGTGGATTTGTGTCACTTTCTTGACACCGTTAGTCCTGCCCGAAATTCCGGCCTAGAGATTACAAATTTAAGGATATATTTATAACCTCTTTTTCTTCATCTACATGCAATAGAATATATGAGTTCACCACAATTTAAGAGTTGTAATAATTAGTCATTTAGGAATTCGCATCGTTATAGTTTTAAATTACATGTTACATAATTTACTATTTTCAGATAATGTTGTTCTAAATTTAAAATTGTACAATGGTTTAATGTAAAATACCTCAAATTTTGAATTATTCATTTTTCCAACCTTGAATTTGGCTTATTTTGTCCCCAAAAATATTCTCTAAAATTTTATTCGTAGGGGTTTTATTGAAAACAAGCAAGCTAGTTATTATTTAAAATGTATGAGTTTTAATAAAACTCCCACGAAAATAATTGTATAAAGAATCTTTGAGGAACAAAATTAAGACTAAATCAACATAACAATACTATTGCGTAAAAAGAAGAAAAAACTCTGAAATACTAATTTCAAATAAACAATTACATATTCAACTATTAAAAATAATACTTGGATTCTCTATAAAATTTTGTCATATTTATATGGCTATTTTTTCGATTTCATGAAACATTTTAAAGATACTAGGTAATTTATTTTTGAGGTTATGGGTAGTAAAAAATAAATAAAGATTTTCATTCTTCGTAAAGTGAATATTACTCGCTTTTAACCTATTTATATATCTGGCTTCTTATGTATACAACTATTCTGAGCGTAGAAATGAAAGACTAACATTTTTTTTGGCTAAATTCAATGGAGAAGCCCAGAAAAATTGATATAGACAACCAAATTTGTTCACTTATTATTAAGAATTTGTTTATTATGAATCCAGATAAGTAGTTTTCGGAGATCGAAGGGCAGAAAATAATCTGTTCTTGAAATTCTCAATTAAAATATACACAATTATGCTGAAATGCGTCTTTTTAAGCTAAGTATGCATCAGAGTCGAGCAGAATAAATTATAAAACAGTGCAAATAATACAACTAAAATTACGTTATTGATGTATAAATGATTCTAGTTTATAGGCTCATAAATAGAAAAAACTTCAGAAACAAATTTATGTTCAAATACACACAATTATGCCGGAATGTTTTTTTCAAGTTGAATGTGCATCCGAGTCAAGCAGAAGAAATTATAATCGTAATAATAACGCAAACTTACCTTCCTTTATTTTCCTTTCTCTGCAAATCAAAACCTGTACGGTTCACTGCGAATTAGACACATGGAAAAATGCAGCCAAACTTTTTTTCATTATAAACGCGATTTTGCAAGGGAACGAAAATTTCTCGGCGTCTTATCTGTAGCTGCGCATTGATACGCGTATACGAGCAACCATGATGCTTGAAATTTCAAATACAGTATATGAATTTTAATTCATATTCTTCATTGAGTGAAATTTCAATCACTCATGTATTTGTAAAGGTGACTGAATTTTGAAGAAATTTCTAACAGTGTATTTATAACAAATCTTAAGCAGAAGTCACTAGTTTCCGCATTTCGAGACAGAGACTTTTTCTTACAACTGGATTTTTTTTTGGAGAAAGGTCAGTTCAAGTGAGAAGGACCGAAACTACATAATATATGTCAATTTGAATACAAAATGTTTCAGTTTCGACGACAAAATAATATAGTAAGATTTTTTAATGTTGCGTTTTAATGTAAGCGTTGAAGCTAAAGTGGGAGCTTAAGAATGAGATAAGTATTCCTTATAAGGCGTTTTAGACTACTTACCTTAAACTGGCTAATCAGAGCCAAACAGCAACGCTGGGAGTTGATTTTGTTATCTAGAAGCTTTCTTAAACGCTTAGCGCTGAAGTTAGAGTGGGACCATTAGAACAAGATAAGCATTTCTTATGAGGTGTTTGAGATTGCTCGATTAAAACTGGCGAATTAAAGCCAAACAGCAACGCTGGGAGTTTATTTTGTTGTCTGAGTGCTTTTATTAAACGCTTAGCGTTGAAGATAGGATAGAAGCGATGACACAAAAGGAGAATTCTGTCAAAGATGCTTTAGAGTGATTGACATAAACTGGTTGATCACTGCCCAGTTGCAACGCTGGGTATCGATTCTTTTGTCTGGCCATTCAACTTAAGCACTTTGCGATGTATTTAGGATGTAATCTTTCAAATGAAAGTAGCGTTTGTCATGCGTTTGTGAATTAGCTATTTTCATCACCGGTTCAGAAAACCAAACGCCGCTTGATAATACAAATCGAATTTCGCGTTTGAAGCTCCATAACATGCAATTATATGAACGCTTTGCGCGTTGCCTAGACGCATAGCGCATTGCCCGAATGATTAGAGCTCATCACTCCTAACGCGATTGCATCACATTGTTCGTCCGTGCAATTATTTTTCTACCTAAACTTGCACGAGAGCAATGCAAAGGGTGGGAAAAAAAGTTTGTGATATATTCCACTCCGCACCTAGCCAAATCTGACTTATAAATCGTCGTAGCGCAAAACCCCTTCCTAATTTGAGTTTTTGCCATAAGGATTTTTTTATCAGAGAGCATGAACTAAAAAATATCAAAAACTTTGAAGATTCCACCGGCACCTTTTTGACCATGTATTTGGTGCGGGGTCATTTAAAACTTAAAAAAGTCTCACGATTTCAGTTTTATCATAAGCTTTACTCGAAAAAAATTGACATTGAAATTAGATTTTCTCTTTTCTTGTGCCTATATCGCATAAAACATTCACTTATGATAATGGGAGTAGCGTTCAAAGCGAAATTTGGAATAGATTTTTCTATAAATTTATATATAAATATATATTATTTTATGATAGCCTAAACGAAAATATATTAGAAAAATGATTAAATGTTGAATAGATTGTAGGGTATCAATAGGATAAGAGCATCTTATCGCACCATAAGGAATTGGGCCAAGAGGAAAGGAACGTGACAAAAGTTCCATGTTGACAAAGAAATTGGTCGATGAATAGGAGGGAACAAAAACATATTGGCAGGTGGAGTCTTTGTTCGTTAAATCCCTCACATATATGGTATATAATAGGGTAGTTTACAAAACACTTGTGTTTATTTTTCGGTCGCCGTATCGCGACAGTTTCTTTCTCTGGCATGGGAACCTTTAGGTACGCTTTTTTTGATTGAATTGATACTTTACTCAATAAAATGTGCACTGTTAGAAAAATCTGTATTAGATTTAGTATACATGTAATGGAAGCAAGAATGCACGAAATGAAATGAAATTTAGTATACCAGCGTACAGTAAATTTATTATATGCATATACTAAATTTAGTAGGCACGTACATGAAATTTAGTATGCACGTACATGAAATTTAGTATACGCGTATACTAAATTCAGTATACGCGTCCCGTTTCGCGTGGGTTCCGTCTTCATCATCTGTAAACATGATCAGATGAAAAACTCTCAGAGTTCATGCCCAAGTGTGTGCTTTTCTCATATTTTGTAGCTTAAGCCCCCCTGATCGATAATATACGTGTCTGAGATTCGAAAGAAGGATAATTTTTCGTTGATGCTGCGCCACGGTCGTATACACAGGCCCGGAGGCTCTCGTGGTGGGGGAAGTTCCCTTATTGAAACTTCCGATTATTTCACAAAGTTGCCACTCCCGGTAGTGGCGTAATAATACACGTAATAATAACACACAACATTTTTGCATTCATTTTATTTAAATATTACTTCACGATTCGGTTCGTTGACACCAGTTGAGATTCTGAGGTTAGAAAACTTGTTTTGTTTATGTTTTCCAATTCAAATCCTACACTACTCGACACCTACGCCACTACATTCAGTGGTCGGTTTGCGAAACTTTCTGACTTACATTAGGGAACTTCCCCCACCACGAGAGCCCCCGGACCTGTGCATACGACCGTGCGCTGCGCCAAAGTCGCTTTTCATGCATACTAAAGAAGACATATCGACACTCAAGGACTGTTTGGTATCACGCTCAGGGATCGTTCTACCTCTTTTTCTCATTCATATTCTGAAGCTTAGGATCCCCTTATCGATAATATATGTGTCTGAAGGTCGAGAGAAGAATACGTTTTCGTTCATGTAGAGACCAAAGTCGCTTTTCATATAAGCAAACAGAGATGTACCGAACCTGGAGGACAGTTTGGCATCACGCTCTGATATTTCGTAGCTTAGGACCCCTTAATTAAAAAGGGTGGATGAAAAAAGGTTATACAAATAACAGACTCTCATCTTTCTTGCATCAAATATCGTCTCGTCGCACGCTGAGCGGGCATTCTGCGATACATACGATCCCTGCAGTTATTCTGTATTAGAAATTCTTTATTGTAGTCTGCTGGCAGCGTGAAGTATCGCGTGATCGAGTTAAGTGGAGGGATAGCATATATTATGTTCATGTCGTGCATATTCCACGTACCACAATATGCTTGCCGCATATAGACAAGTTCCCAGACATTGAGCACCCGCTTTGCACGTACACTAATACTCTTGGATTGAATCGTCATCACAGTGCAGCCCAATCATGACTTCCAACTGAAGCTCTTCTTCGACTTCTCTCTGTAACTTGTCCTAAATGTACGAAGGAGCCAACGTGACCTGATACGCACCTATTACTCAGTCCTCCAGCGATGCGATAGAAGTCGCCGAGGTTTGCCACATGCTGTCAGTTTGGAGAAGTGTCAGTATTTTCTACGAAACTCCCAGATGCTCTAATAAACATGTAGTATTTCTATAGTCTCTATTGATTACAATGGTCGACTCATCTAGAAACCAATCTCTCATTCTGTCAACGTTCCTTTGAAATTCGTTGTTAAGCATTCAAGCATTCTTTTTTCAAGACTGTGAAAAGGATGGTTCATAAATGTCCAATATATAGCCATTTGGTGCTACAATTAAAACAGATTTCACTAAATGATGGTCCTTGCGAATGCAGTTCATCCGTTTATTATAAAAGGGCCAGCCTTATTGAAGACATTTGATTTCTGGATTAGGACCAAGAAATTCTAAGGCGACGTAGCTCTGGAGATGCAATTCCTTCCTAACGGGGAAGACGACATACCTCCTCTTATTGCAAAATGGACAGCATCAGTGAAGAGATTTAATTTCTCGATAAGGATCAGGAAATTATGACGCCATGTATTACCCGAGACGCAATTTCTTCCTAACTTGGAAGACGAGATACCTCCTCTTATTAGAAAGTGAAGAACCTTAATGGAGATGTTTAATTTCTCGATTAGGATTAAGAAATTGTCACGCCACGAAACACTGGAGACGCAATTCCTTTCTAAATGGGAGGACGAGATACCTCCTCCTATTGAAGAATGGAAAATCATAGTGAAGACATTTCTCTATTAGGACCAAGAAATTCTAACCTTACGTAAGAATAGAGACACAATTCCTTCCTAACTGAGAAGACGAGATACCTCTACTTATTGTAAAATGAACAGCCTTATTGAAGACATTTAATTTCTCGATTAGGACAAAGAAATTTTAACGCAACGTAACAACGGAGACGCAATTCCTTCCTATCTGGGAAGAAGACATACCTCCTCTTCTAGAAAAATATAAAAACTTGAGGAAGAAATTTCTCGATAAGGATCAAGAAGTTCCAATGCAGCGTAACAATGGAGACGCAATTCCTTTCTAACTGGGAAGACGACAAACCTCCTTTCATTGTAGAGTCGATAGCGTCAATGAATTTATACAATTTCTTGATTAGAACCATAAGCCTCTAACGCCTCTGAACAATGGAGATGCAATTCCTTCCTAACTTGGAAGACGACATACCTCCTTTTCCCGATAAATGGAAAACTCTAATGAGGAGATTCCTCTATTAGGACCAGGAAATTGTAACGCTACTTAAAAACGGAGACGCAATTCTTTCCTAACTAGGAAGACGACATACCTCCTCTTATTGGAAAATGGACAGCCCTAGTGAAGAAATTCAATTTCTCGATAAGGATCAGGGAATTGTGACGCCATGTAAAATCGGAGACGCAATTTCTTCCTAAGTTGGAAGAGGACATACCTTCTCTTCTTGAAAAATGAAAATCCTTATTGGAGAGATATCTGTATTAGGACCAAGAAATTATAACGCTGCGTATAAATGGAGACGCGATTCCTTGCTAACTGGGAAGAAGAGATACCTCTTCTTGCTACAAATAGATATTTTCAATGAAGTTATACAATTTCGAGATTAGAATTAGAAAATCGTTACGCACGCTCAAACTGGAGAACCAGGTCCTTCCTATCTGGCAAGACGAAATACCTCCTCTTATTGCAAAGTAGACAGGCTTATTGAAGACACTTCATTTCTCGATTAGGACCAAGAAATTCTAAGGGGACGTAGCTCTGGAGATGCAATTCCTTCCTAACTTGGAATACGTGATACCTCCTCTTATTTCAAAATGAACAACCTTATACAACATACTTGATTCTTCGATTACAAGCAAAATTTATAACAACTTTTAATACCGCACACGCAGTAAAAATTTACTATACGTGGCACAAGTTCCTTGGCGCAAAATGCAACTATTTCTTGGAAAAATAGTATTGCGTAAGACTTATTTCAGAAATAAATCACTGATGAGGGCCCATAATCGAGGCCGAAACGTCTGACTCAATGATAAATTGATTTCAAAATTTTTGTGACCCTGAAGCCAATTTTACCATCAACATCCAAATATTATTTTTTTTCTGCTCGAATAGAAGTATGTCCGAGATCTGTGTATTTCTACAGATCAAAAATTTTATAATTTAAAAAGATGTTCAAATTAGGCCTTTTTACGCTCTTGAGGGACACTCCTATTTAAAAAAATAAGCGATACTTTAAGAAATTTATTTTGATAATTTGAAGGGATTTCAAAGAACTTTAAAGACTATATGGTATTTTTTGAAATCCAAGGAATTTTCAAGAGCTTTAAAAAATTGCAAGGAATTTCAAAAGATTTCAAAGAATTTGAAATACTCTGAGGCATTATAAAAGATTTGAAGGAGTTTTTATTTGATTTCACTAATTTAATAGGACTTCAGAGGATTTAAAAATTTTCCATTGATTTTAAAAGATTTCAAATTGATATATATTATAGAAAATATTTGAAAGAATTTCAGAAGATTCCAAGGAATTTGTTATCTATTTTAATAATTTGAAGGAATTTTGAAGGACTGGGCATATTTAAGGGCATTTGCAAAGAATCCAAGGCATTTGAAAGAAATGTCAATAATTTCAATGACTGTCAAAAGATTTTAAAGGGTTTGCAGTATTTTAGGATATTTTAACATATTTCAAAGAATTTTCAACTGATTTTAGCAATTTAATTGATTCGAAAGGATTTAAAATATTTTAGAGTATCTTAAAAGATTACGAGCTATTTTCGAAAGCCTTAAAAAGTTTCGAGTGATTTTAAAATAATTAAAATAAATCTTTAGGGAGTTTCAAAAGATTGCAAGGAATTTTCAAGAGTTCTAAAAGGTTTAAAGTGACTTTAAAAAACTGGAAATATTTGAGGGAATCTGGTAGGTATTTGTTTCAACAATTTCAAGGAATTTTAAAGGATTAGGAGAGTGTTAGTTAATTTCAAAAAAATACAAAGCATTCTGAAAAGATTTGCATAATTTAAAGGAGTTTAAAAAATTTGCAGAGAATTTGCAAACTTTTAGAGTATTTCAAAATAATCCAAGGAATTTTCAGTTGATTTCAGTAATTTAACTGATTTCAGAAAATTTGAAATATTTTAGAGTATTTAAAAAATTTTCACGGCATTTTCGAAAGTTTGACAACATTTTGAGGAACTTGAACAAAATTTTAAGGGCTTGAAAACTTTTAGAGTATTTCAAAAGATTCTAAGGTATTTTAAATTGGTTTCAGTAATTTAACTGATAACAGATGATTTAAAAAGATTCGGAGTCATTTCCGAAAGCTTTGAAAAGTTTCAAGTGATTTTAAATATCTCAAAGAACTTGAAAGATTTTAGGGCATTTTCAAAGATTCCAAGGAATTTTTTTTATTTCAATAATTTGAAGAAATTTTAAAGGATAGGGCCTATTGTAGTGCATTTTAGAAGAACCCTAGGCATTTTAAAGAGATGTCAATAATTTCAAGGAATCTTGAAAGATTTTAAAGGGATTAAAATATTTAAGGGAATTTTGAAGTATTTCAAGGAATTTTGTATTTATTTCAATAATTTGAAGAAATTTTTCAAGACTAGGAATACCTTAGGGTATTTCAAAAGAATCCAATGTATTTTCAGGAAATTTCAACAATTTAAAGGAATTTGAAAAAAATTAGAGGATTTGAAAACTTTCAAAGATTTCTTCAAGATTCCAAGGATTTTCCATTTGATTTCAGTAATTCCATTGATTTCAAAGGATTTGAAATATTCTAGAGTAATTTAAAGGATTCCAAGCCATTTTTGAAAGCTTTAAAATGTTTTAAGTGATTTCTAAATTTTTGAAACTTCTTGGAATATTTAATGACTCGAATGATTTTTTTTTATTTGGATAATTTGAAGCAGCTTCAAAGGATTTTAAGTATCCAAGGCTGTTTCTAAAATTTTCATTTAATCTCAAAAAGATTTGAAAAATTTCAAGAAATCCAAGGAATTTTCAATTGATTTCAGTAATTTATTTCAGAGGATTTGAAGGGGTCATGCTACTATCTTGGCAAAAAAAAGTCCGCTGCGTGCACGATATCTCCAATCACCATCATCTTAAACAAATAAATAACAAATTTTCTTGATTAGTATGGCCATAGCTCTGACGTGACGAAGCAGATTTTTTTCATTTCGCAAAATAACAAAATGGCAGCAGTTTAATCCGAAAATGTCAAAAAATCGTATTTTTTTGCCCCTTTTTTGTTAATTTAACTATGGTAAAATCGAAAAATTTAAGAGCCGCTTCGTCACGTTGTAGATACTTGTGTTTAGAATAAACGTAACAAATTTGAAAGTAATCGTTTGAAAACTTTTCGAGAAATCATGCACGTAGAGCGCAAAAACGTTGTTTCGAGAAAAACGCGTTTGAAGTTTTCGGAACATACAAATTGTAAGAAAAAGTTACTTACACTTAATCAGCGATCGATTCTCCGTATAAATTCTTAAGAGTGCAATATTTTCTTCACATATACACATTTAAAAATAAACAGCAATAATTCCGAATATGCATCGAAAACAATTGCCACTACTGAAACATAAGCAGCCGCGTTCGGATACTCTACTCAAGCGCTCAGCTCTCTACGCGCTTTCGCTCCAAGCTCTCAAAAGTATAGAAACAGACCGAATTTCTGTATGAAATTTTGATATGATTTTTCTGAATATATGACCTGTAGAAAAATGCAAACGTACCCGACCAATTATTTTAAAGCTGGAGGGGGCCCCACCCTTAACGCGACTGGGCAGTTTATTTTTATCGAAGACGTTCATTGGCTGCCCCGTTCTTGTATCGATGCGCCGCCAGTCACTACTTTTTCATCCGAAAAACGCGGGTGATTTGAAATCAGTGTGCACCAGTACTCTGTCGAGTACATATATTGCGCAATATTATGGAAACGGTTCAGGTGAGTTGAAAAAGTCGCGATCCGTTAGTCTTTGTTGGCGTTAGTGTTGTTGTTGGCATACGATCATTTGCCAACTAAAAATCAATATTATAGAATCAAAAAACGACGAAAATATTTCGCGGAATAGTGAGTTTTGTGGCAAACACCTGAGAAAGAATGCCCGCCTATCACTACCGAGGAGGTGAAAAAAGTATTAAGAGGCATGAAGGACTATTCCGCTCTGGGACCAGATGGTAACAAGACCTTCTGGTTTGTGTGTGAAGGATCCGTTACAAGAAGAACGGTAGCTTTTTAAAAGACCTATAATTTTTCCCTTAAGCATTTTTTTATCAGACTTGATATTTTGGTTTTATTGGTCGAAAATATTATGAAAAGATCAAAAATTCACATTTTTAGCCAAACGACGCAAAATATGGGAAAAAATCTCAAGGAGGAATTATAGCTTTTAAAAAGTCTTACAAAATTTCTTTCAATCATTTTTTTATAGGACTTGTAATGACGGTTTTCATTTGTCGAAAAATCAATGAAACAAGTGGAAAATTCCAATTTCAAACCAAGCGATGTAAGACAGGGAAAAAAGTTTAAGGGAAGAATTGCAGGTTTCAAAAAGTCCTATTAAACTTTTTAAAAACATTTTTCGATAGGACTTGTAATGTTGGGTTTATTTATCGAAAATACTATTTAAAAAATCGAAAATCCCAATTTTGAGCCAAACGACGCGAAAATGGGAAAAGTTTTTGATGAAATTTTAACTTTTAAAAATTCCTAGAAAATTGCTTTCAACAATTTTTTGACAGAACTGGTCGTTTTTAATTTATTTATCGAAATTGATATGCAAGTATCTAAAACTTCAATATTACGCTAAAAGACGCGAAACACGTAAAAAGTGTGAAAGGAGACTTGTAGGAGTTTTTGTTTTATCTATCAAAAATGCTATGAAAAATCCTATTTTTAGCATAACACTGCGAGATAGGGAAGAAAGTCTGAAGTATTGTAGTTTTTTTATTGTAAGGTAGCTCAGAAAATAAATATGCATGAAATAATATCTGTCGAAAATCGAGCGCGATTGCTTTGAGCAATTTAATCTTGAACTATACTTCATTACGTAGAAAATTCAGAGTACGGTGATGCATAAGAAAAGTGAGATCTTACAGAGATGTTTATGCTAAAGTTTCATTCAAGCATTCCGAGTGCAAAGAATAAATATCAGAGTGCAAGAATTGACAGACGCGCGCGCTATCCGCGCCCAAACTGCGGGCCACGCGTGGATCGCGTAGTGAGAATTTGCCCTGCGGGCAGATTTTTAATTTAAAAACAAAAAACATGTGTTGATTTATTTGCTAAAAATAAACATTTAAATATGTGGCTCGAGTTAAACCAAAATATTAAGGTTTCTCATTATCGGCTTAATCGTTATCTCCACTGATTATTTTATTATTCAATTTTAATACTTCAAAAAAATTAAGTGACTATTTTCAGCGATCAGAGGGCTTATTACTACTAAAAATATGCCACATAAAAATTTGAAATATCTAGGGAATAAAAAATGTAAATATGGTTTAAAGTACTGAAATTTGTGTTTTTTAAATCATATTTTTAGGAAACTATATATGCAGAATTCAGACCATACAAGAATTCATCTCACTGATTTTTTTATAGGAGTTTTCACATGACGAATTTTTAAACAAAGTTATAAATTCTTTATGAAAAGGAGAAAAATTGCCATAACAATGTGTACAGTTTAATTTAGTTTTATTAAAAATAATTGAAACTACACACTTTTCAGGGGAAAAAAGTTAAAAAAAATGAATGGAGTATTAAAAAAAATTGTAACTATTTTTTTTTTAATTTTTCATATAAAAATAACACTAAAGGCTCACCTGTTGATTCCATCTATACAACGTGCACCATTTCTACATGGGTTGCTATAACATTCATTGACATTAACTTCGCAGTTGAGGCCGGATGTGCCAGGTCGACAAATACATTGATATCCATTTATGCGGTCTTCACATCGCCCACCAAACTGACAAGGATTGCTCTCACATTCATCGATTTGAGTTTGGCAAAGATTTCCCGTGAAACCAGGAAAGCAGCTACAGGTAAAAGAATTCTCTCCGTCGATGCAAGTTCCACTGTGGCAGGGATTGGACTGACAATCGTTGATGTTTGTTTCACAGGACGCTCCTGTAAATCCTGGAGGACATTCACAAGTGTATTTAGCAATAGAGTCCTGACAAGTTCCTCCATTTCTGCATGGCGACGAAGCGCAGTCATCAATGTTAATCTGACAGTGAGTGCCCTTGAAACCGTCAGCACAAGTGCATTTGAATCCATTTATCATATCCGTGCACACTCCATTGTTTAGGCAAGGATTCGCTGCACACTCGTCGATGTCTATCTCGCATTGGGTTCCCGTAAAACCTAAAAAAAATGCAGATTGCTCTTAATAGTGTTTTCTAATAATCTACAATAATAAAGTACGTTGGCTTCATTCTACATATGTGACGTGCGCCGAAGAAAGGGGGCTTACTCTGAAAAGCGAGATTTTTCAGGGCGAGCGGTCGGAAGTCGCCCCGATAGACGAGACTTTTAGGAGAGAGGTAAGACTCACGAAATCTTCCCTCTCCACGTACCACTACAGTCTACACTACATTCTCACGTATATAGCGGCGCGGCTCACGGACGGGGTATAGATGAGATGCGGAGATGTGTGGTTAGTGGTGGGAGGTGTTTCAAGGGATCTCGAGCGAAAGCCCAATTTCTCGGGTACCTAAAAACTCAATTATTAGCAATAGTAACAATCGCAAATTTTTTTCGATGGTTTCATTAAAAAGAGCAGCTCAAAAACTATCGAAAGGTGTAAAAACCACGATTTTGATTTTTTTAGATTGAGCCCCCTTTCTTCGGCGCACGTCACATATTTGTTCTTTCACCATGATGTTTCTGCGTTTCACTTCATTCTTGAATTACATTTTAATCATTCTTTCAGGTGGGTAAACCTGGAAGTACCACCTTGCCGAAACAACGTATGCCCTATGCCATAATTAATAGTCCAGTCATCTGGTACTTTTATCCGGTAACTTTCAAAGGAGTAATTCTTTTATCTTAAATACTTCATGTGGAGGTGCATAATAAGGGGTTAGGTTTCGTGAACATAAATTTGTCCCGGAAGACGAAAATTTTTTTTGGTACAAGGTGCAAAATATGACATGGCAGTGGATTGGTGCTTTCCTGTGCATTTTAGGGATAAAAGTGTTCTCACCAAAATTCTCCAGGAGCATCTCTCACACATGAAAGTTTTCTAGGCACTTGCAAAGATGACAAAACTGCGGCAAGTCTCTCCAGCTGCATCTCTCACCCATGAAAGTTTCCTAAGCAGTTGCAAAGATGGCAAAACTGCAGCAAGTCCCGTCAGCAGCATCCCTCACCCAAGGAAGTTTTCTAAGCAGTATCAAAGATGGCAAAGCTGCAGCAAGTCTCTCCAGCGGCACCGTTCATCCAACCAAATTTTCTAAGTAGTTGCAAAGAAGAAAAAACTGCGGCAAGTCTCTCCAGCGGCATCTCTCAACCAAGGAAGTTTCATAAGCAGTTGGAAGGATGGCAAAACTGCGGCAAGTCTCTCTAGTGGCATCTCTCACCCAAGAACATTTTCTAAGTAGTTGCAAGGATGGCAAAACTGCGGCAAGTCTTCCTAGCGGCATCTCTCACTCAAGAACATTTTCTAAGTAGTTGCAAAGATAGCAAAACTGCGGCAAGTCTCTACAGCCGCATCTCTCACCCAAGAAAGTTCACTAAGCTCTTGCAAAGATGGCAAAACTGCAGCAAGCCTCTCCAGTGGCATCTCTTACCCATGAAAGACTTCTAGGCACTTGCAAAGATGGCAAAACTGCGACAAGTCTCTTCAGCGGCATCTCTCACCCAAGAACATTTTCTAAGTAGTTGCAAAAATGGCAAAACTGCGGCAAGTCTCACCAGCAGCATCTCTCACTCAAGAACATTTTCTAAGTAGTTGCAAAGATGGCAAAACTGCGGCAAGTCTCTACAGCAACATCTCTCACCCAAGAAAATTTTTCAAGTAGTTGCAAAGATAGAAAAACTGCGCTAAGTCTATCCTGCGCCATCTCTCACACATGAAAGATTTCTGACCAGTTGCAAAGATGGCAAAGCAGCAGCAGGTTTCTCCAGAGGCATCTCTAACCCGGAAAAATTCTTTAAGCAGTTGCAAAGATGGCAAAACTGCAGGAAGTATCATCAGCGGCATCTCTCGCCCAAGAAAGTTTTCTAAGCAGTTGCAAAGGTAGCAAAACTGCGGCAAGTCTTTTCAGCGGCATCTCGCACCCAAGAAAGTTTACTAAGCAGTTGCCAAAATGACGAAACTGCGGCAGGTCTGTCCAGCGGCATCTCTCACCTAAGGAAGTTTTCTAAGCAGTTGCAGAGATCGCAAAACTGCGGTAAGTCTCTCCAGCGGCATCTCTCACCCATGAAAGTTTTCTAAGCACTTGCCAACATGAAAAAACTGCAGCAAGTCTCTCCAGTGGCATTTATCACCCAAGGAAGTTTTCTAGGCAGTTGCGAAGATGGCAAAACTGCGGCAAGTCTCTTCGGTGGCACCTCTCACCCGAAAACATTTTCTAAGTAGTTGCAAGGATGGTAAAACTGCGGCAAGTCTCTCTAGCGGCATCTCTCACCCAAGGAAGTTTTCTAAGCAGATGCAAGGATGGCAAAACTGCGGCAAGTCTCTCCAGAAGCATCCCTCACCCAAGGAAGTTTTCTAAGCAGTATCAAAGATGGCAAAACTGCAGCAAGTCTCTCTAGCGGCACCTTTCATCCAAAAAAAATTTCTAAGTAGTTGCAATTATTGAAGAACTTCAGCAAGTCTCTACAGGGGCATCTCTCAACCAAGGAAGTTTTCTAAGCAGTTGCAAGGATGGCAGAACTGCGGCAAGTCGTTCCAGCAGCATTTCTCACCCAAGGAATTTATCTAAGCAGTTGCAAAGATGGCAAAACTGCGGCAAGTCTCTTCAGTGGCATCTCTCACCCATGAAAGTCTTCTAGGCACTTGCAAAGATGGCAAAACTGCGGCAAGTCTCTCCAGTGGCATCTGTCACCCAAGGAAGTTTTCTAAGCAGAGGCAAAGATGGCAAAACTGCGGCAAGTCTCTCCAGCGGCATCTCTCACACATGAAAGTTTTCTAAGTACTTGCAAAGATGACAAAACTGCGGCAAGTCTCTCCAGCGGCATCTCTCACACATGAAAGTTTCCTAAGCAGTTGGAAAGATGGCAAAACTGCGGCAAGTCTCTACGGCGGCATCTCTCTCTCAAGAAAGTTTTCTAAGCACTTGTAAAGATGGCAAAACTGCAGCAAGTCTCTCCAGCGGCAAGTCCCTTCAGCCTTTTTTCTCACCCGAGAACATTTTCTAAGAAGTTGCAAATATGACAAAACTGCTGCAAGTCTCTCCAGCAGCATCCCTCACCCAAAAAAGTTTTCTAAGCAGTTGCAAAGATGGCAAAACTGCGGCAAGTCTCTCCAGCGGCATCTCTCACTCAAGAACGTTTTCTGAGCACTTGTAAAGATGGCAAAACTGCGGCAAGTCTCTCGAGTGGCATCTCTCACCCAAGAAAATTTTCTAAGTAGTTCCAAAGATGGACAAACTCCAGCAAGTATCTCCAGTGGCATCTCTCAAACAAGAACATTTTCTAAGTAGTTGCAAATATGGCAAAAATGCGGCAAGTCTCTCAAGTGGCATCTCTCACACATTAAAATTTTCTAAGTAGTTGCAAAGATGGCAAAACTGCGGCAAGTCTCTCCAGTGGCATCTCTCACACGAGAACATTTTCTAAGTAGTTACAAAGATGGCAAAACTGCTGCAAGTCTCTTCAGCAATTCTTCACTTTTTCAAAAAGTCTTACATTGATTAATTTTTCAAGTTGAATCTTCAGTTTTGTTTGCAGACCTCTTTTGCGGTTTCTGTTTTTTGTCATTCGAGAAAATGTCGTGTTTCTCAAAGGAAGAAAACATTTTGAGTTGAATTCTTCCACCTTGAGTGGAAATGAAAGTGTAGTAATTTAGTGTACCTGGTATCGTAACAGCTTTGTCAAATCTGGCTTTCAATAACTCGGTGGCTAGGGCATGATTTTCCTTGCTGCTGAAAAAAAACTTCGGTTTCCTTACAGTTACTCTTTGCCCACTGAAATAAAACATGGGGAGTGAGTATGTGATGTGTCACTTATTGTGTCTTATTTTTAAAAAGTTGCCCTGCACAGTCAGTGAAATAGAGGATTTTTTGTGGCCTGAAATGAGTTTATGAGTAATCTACTTATACCTTCTGATACTCGTGAACAGCCACCGTGTCATGAGCTAAGTTATCAGATATGATTGCGATACTTACATGCTTGAGCTTCTAAAAAAGATTGAATGCAATAAAGAGAATGGCAAATGCACCAAAGGATAATACACATATGACGACTTCTGATCTTTCCACAATCTTAACATAACCTATTTTTATTATAAACTACCACTCTAGTATAAGGTTTCAAAAAAGAAAAACTCAATAAATATGAAAAAATTGGCATGCGAGCCTCTAGACCATAGCCATACTTAAGTTCGCTTTACTACTCACGGGTTTTTCTAAAATATCCCTTGTGTGCTACAAAAAAAAAAAATGAAATGTAAATTGTAGGCAATAATAGTACAGATATTCGAGAGAGATTTTTGGTCTAAAACGATGTGTGAATTTAGTGTAATAAGCTGTTATAATAAAAATATATGAAGCATCCAATAAAAAGTTATCACTGTACCTCAATCTGCCGTCAACTTGTGAACAAAAATGATTGGCCAACAGAGTTGATCAAACATTTCAGTGAAATTTTCCCAAAATAAGTTGACAGTGTTTCTGAAACTGCATATCGATGGGTTCCGGGAATTTTAGGCTATTGGACAATCATCCCATTACGGATTTCATCATTCCGCTACGGATAAAAAATAGCCTGAAGTCATTTAGCTAAGTTTTAAGGAGGGAGAAATGAAATTATACACAGCCTCCACTTTCATTCGATCCCTTTTTGGCTATGTTTCTGTCCCTAAACGAAACTAAACCCTTCATGATTAGCGCAATCGTAAATTGTAAAATTGTATGGTGAGAATTTTCGTTTGTAATTAAATTCCAAAATTTTGACATAAGGAGTGTTTAGAACTTTTTGTATATTATAGCATGCAGTGCAGAGTGTTTTATCATGGTTAGCTCTTTCCTTTGGAGTATCTTTCAAGCGTCTGGCAGTATCTTTGTTCTTCATATGGTTTTCGTATTTTTCTCGCAAAACTTTCTTTTGTTCTTCGCTACTATTTTCCCATGACATGTATTGGTCGCATCTGTCCTTTTTTTGATTTGTAGAATCATAAATTATATTCTCTGGTGAATATATCTCTATTCTGACTTCGAATTCATAGAAATTCTACTAATGCAATTAGTAGCATTGTATCTTACTCTCAAATTAAAATGTCACTACTTTCTATTAAATGAAATAGTAAGATTGACCTTACTAAATAAGTTGGTGAAAGTAATCCACTGATGTATTCAGTAGAGTTGACTTACTAATCTACTGAGTAAGAATGAGTTGCTGGTGAAATCTCATTTACTTTTAAAAAGATTCCTAGTGTTTTCTGTGTTTCAATGAAGAAAGTTCAATTTTTTCACAATTTATATTGTAATTTTCTATTGTTATATCAATAATAATTCTGTACAATTATACATGCGTATATATAAAAGCATATATGCAATTATTTTTATATTGTTCCATTGACTTAAAACAACTTTAAGGCGTCAGGTAAGTGCAAATTTAAATTAATTCCTATCGTTTCCGGATGATTAAACATCATTTGAAGGAGTTGCATTATTACAAGTTCAAATTTATTTTAAATATACCGCAAAATGAAAATGGCGTATCTCGATTTTAGCGCAGGCGTATATGCACCTTGTATGCTGCTACTGCAACCACGCATCTTCAGACGCTGAGTGCAATAAATATTAAACTTATTTTTATTTGTTACAGTTTATTTTAATAAAAGGCAATTCCTATAGGGGCTAAATCATAACACTGAGAACGAACAAAATCATCCTAAAGTACTGAAGAATGTTGAATTCAACCCATGGAAAAATGCTTGAAAATTTTCCTTGAAATTCCCAAAACGTTCCTCAAAGGGAACGAATTCAAGATTCGTTCGGCGTTTCTTATCTTTGAGCCATGGCAAGCGAGATAGAATTACGCAAACTCTAAAAATCACCACTCGAAAAATATCTGAGTAGTGTTAAAATATATTCAAGGAGAAATTTGAAGATTTATGTTAACCCTTCCAAAAAGGGTAAACTATTTTAAAAGCTGAGCAAGATTCATCTTGTTTACCGGCTTATGAAAGTAATTCAACTCCATTGAGCAACTCTTGGACTTTTGTTCCTAAGCGTATTGACGCCACTCTTATTGTTGCGATTATGAATTCATTTAAGGTGATTAATTTGTGTCATTTTTTCGATTATTACATATTTTAAAAAATTATAAAATTTTAAATAAATTTGCCTGTGTTTAAAGGAGATTTTACCTAACGGGAATTTATATCAGAGCAGGGTTAATCTTGTATACTGGTCAACATAATAACATGTGTAAAATAATACCGTGGTTAGAAATTAATACATTCACGTGCAGACTCGAGTTAACTCGACAATCTGGTTGAAAAAATAAAACGAAAAAACATTTTATGTGTGGCTCGATCAGGTTAATCCCTTTTAACTCAAATATTAAATCACGTGTAAGAATATAGTGACAATTCACTCTTGAGCGACTTACGCTTATTAGAACAGAGACCAGGCTACGGCCAGTTTTCGTTCGAGAGCTATTCTCACATAAAAGTTCATCTTTTTAATCTCAGTTGAACTCACCTGAATAATTATGTCGGGCTGTGCAAAATATTCTTTTATATATTTTTTGTGAGAATAACATTGCATAAGCGCTTACCAAAGTTCACGGAACTTTATTTTTAATTTCAATCTGTTTAGTTCGCATCTCCCTCGCGTGGAAATATCTTTGATCGAATTTCATTATTTTAATGGAATAGTGTCCTAAATAAAGGATTAAAATCAAGTTTTAGATGGCATTATCTTCGAGTTCTTTCATGATATTTTACGTATCTTTTTATTCAACATTTAATTATCAAATCTAATCTCTAGCATTATTCGCGAATATTTAGTTTTTGCGTCACCCTCGCATGGGTGTTAATAAGTGATTCCTTTCATTTATTTCGATTATTTTAGTTAAATAGAATCCTTACTACGATAATGCTTATAGTCTGAGATGATGTACAAATAAAATAGATGCTCGGACGCATCGTGAGAACTTAAGATTGTATACCTGTGCGTGCGACACCCTAAGAATGGGTGATAATTACATTTATTGTTAGCTAGGGATTATAGGAATTCAATTTAAATTGAGCTAGATTAGATTTTCTTGACTAAATATTTTATTTTCCAAGAACCTCAAGCCGTTTCCCATTTACCCTTACACTCGCTTTACTGCCTGCATATATTGTTTGTATTGCTTGTAGGAGCCAACCATGTACTACAAAATGTACTACAAAATGTACAACCATGTACTACTACTGCAAAATAAAAGAAATTGCCTTAAAATCTTGTAGATTCTTTTTTGAAAACTTTTGAGATATTCCCTTGAAATCAATTTTGATAAATAAAAAAATGATGTAAAATTTTCCTAGAAATCTTAAGAAAATTTGTTTATTCTCTTAAAACCTTCTAAATTTTTTGTTCGAAATCTTTAAAAATCTGCACATCTACACAATTTACACAAATCTGTTGAAATATTTCTAAGTTAACAATTATTTTTATATCTTTTCAGAACTGAAAAATTGTGTTTTAAAATCTTGTACATTCCTTTCCTAAATTTTATCAAATCATTTTAAATATGTTAATATCTTTTTAAATATTTCCTCAAAATTAATTTTTCAGAATAAAAAATCAAGTCAAATTTTTCCTGGAATCTTGAAAAAAATGTATTTTCTTAAATCCTTTAAAAATCATTAAAATGCTTCAAAATTTCATTTCCATAATTTTTCAAAAATCTACCTTTTATTCAAAATTTGTTGAAAACTTCAAATTTTTATTATGTTTCAATCTTTTATCTTTTTAAAACTTTAAAATACTTTTTTAAATAATTCAAATTTTTCCCAAAAGTTTTTTAAATCCTGCAAAAATGAAAAAAATTGGCAAATAATCTTCCGCATTCCTCTCATATGCATATGTCATAAGGTCAACTTCATAGTAGTCATAGAGAAGCGTGAGAGCGAGTGAGACCCTAGTAGATGGCGCATACGAGCATCTCTTTCGCACTTATGAATATGACTACTGTATATGGATGTATGTATGTATGTATGCATGTATGTATGTATGCATGTATGTATGTATATACAGGGTGTCCCAGACCACCTGTCCACCCTTTTTAAAAACTAAAATACCTAATAAAATTAAAAGTTCAGTACCTCCTAATAGTAAATGGACAGTGCCCGATCGATTGGAGGTATTTTCAATTCCAGATTCCCACCGGAAGTGGCCTATTCGGACCGGACGTCATTTTTTTTAATGGAATGACATATTTTTCTTTATTGATTTCGATTCTACGGTAAAAAGTGAGTAACTTCTGCAGAAATTTTTTTTTCTCAATCGTCGTTTTCCATCCCAAAATGCTTTCTGAAGTCTAACTCAGCCGTCGTTCGTTTTTCACGTCAACTCGTGCTTAGTCAGTCACTTTTCGGAATATTTAAATAAAATGTTTACGGATAAACTTCGGAATATCCTCCGACTGATAGAGCGAGAGAAATTAAAAAATTTATTTAAAAAAAAAAATATTAATTTTTTTCTGACGCTCGAAATGTATCCCTAAAAATTTTATTCAAATATTCCGAAAAAGTGACTGACTAAGCACGAGTTGACGTGAAAAACAAACGACGGCTCAGTTAGACTTCAGAAACCATTTTGGGGTGGAAAACGACGATTAAGAAAAAAAAATTGCCTACAAAAATTAATCACTTTTCACCGTAGAATCGAAATAATCAAAGAATAATATGTTATTCCATTTAAAAAAATGACTTTCGGTCTGAATAGGCCACTTCCGGTGGGAGCCGGAAGTTGAAAATACCTCCAATCGATCGGGCACTGCCCATTTACTATTAGGAGGTACTGAAATTTCAATTTTATTAGATATTTTAGATATTAAAAAGGATGAACGGGTAGTCTGGGACACCCTGTAGGGGGTCACTTATAGGCAGGGTACATAACAATGCAATGAAAAAAATATATACTTTCTTTTTTTCGTGATACCGCGAAATTCAATTTTGATATTCTCGGAATAGGATCTTTTTCGTTCAAACCTCTTTATTTTAATTGAAAAATAATTTCATCGAACTAAATAATAGAAAAAACTACAATGGTTAAAAGTATAAACTTGGCATCACAAAGGTTTAAGCCAGGGGTGTCAATTTCGATCCATGGTAATTAACTTTGTAATGTCCTACTTGAATAAACTCTAATTTTATTTTGCAATTTTACAACTAATATCCATTATTAAATACTAAATGCCAACGAGGACTATAAGTAAATTGAAAACTGAACACCTTATCCAAAATTAAAAAATCTACCCGCTGCGCGGGCACATTCTCATCGCGCGCTTCACTCGCAAGTTTGAAAACGCCTAGGGCGCGCGACTGTTGGTTCTCGCGCTTCGCGCTCGATAATATATTTATCTCGCGCTTTGCGCTCGATTGTGTGTTTACCTCGCGCTACGCGCTCGGTCTTTGCATTTCCCCTACATTTGCGCCCAGATCTTTTAAATTTAAAGGTCAAATCATCGACAACTGTAATTGGGTGATTGTGACTTCTCTTTTTTTAAAGGTCTTTTGGCTTTAACGAACACATTATCATCACGTATCTCGTGCTGCGAACTCGCTTTTGTCTAACATCTGAACTTTTCTACACTATGTTCAAGACTATTATATCAAATATATATCATATATATTTCTGTATCTCAAGCTGGCAATGCTTATTCAGATTTTCCGAAATACTGCACCAATTTTATTTGTCATGATTTCTGCAATATTTGCTCCTTATTTTGCACTAATTTTTATCCTGAGCTACTCTAAAAAATCTATTATTTCAATAATTTTATATTATCACAATTCATAACATGCTTTAGTATTGAAACATACGTATTTTCATTGTCTTCTTTTTATAATTATAAAAAAGTGTGCATCCTACACAGAAAATGTTGTTATTATACATTTTATTGCAACTTGTGGCGTTTCTCCATAAATTTAGTTGGTTTATTTTCAACGTTATTTTTTTATGATTTAAACTGAAAATACGCACACTAGTGTAAAGTGGTTCTAAGCAAATTTGTGGATATAATTTAGGCGAAAATATTGTTAATTAAAAAGTTATTGCAGCTAGTGTCGTTTTTCCAAAAAGACCATTTTTAATTTTTGATGTATTTTTATAGCAACAGTTTATAACAAATTTTTAGATCTTTTTCGGTTGAACAGTTTTTGTCTTTTCATTTTTTTTTCGTCTCTTGTGTCATTTTTAAAAAATTTAATTTTTTTATTTTTATACATTATTTGATGCTCAACAACTAATTATCATGACTCAGTGACTTTTTTATCAACAAACTTCAAATCCTGCATGTGTATAGTTTTTTAAGTGCTCTTTCTCAACAATGTCTCATAATTAAGGTCAAAACCTTGAGCAACAAAAATTTCACTGACAATAGCATTAAGGAGCCCCAATATAAATTTTCGAACAAATACAAAAATCATCGAGGACGATGATGATTCTAAGGAGGGAGGAATGTTATATTCCAAATTTTACAAATTTGATGTAACATCAATAACTAAGCATAATCTTCCTTATCCCACGTGATATAGGATAGACCACTAATCATAAACGAGCACCATACCGATCTTCTCTGAATTTGAACTTAACTATGGTAGCTATGCTACGGTCGGTAAGTCAGAAACCACAAGATACTTAAAGTGTTACCATGTCGATAAGTTAACCATGCTCGATTACTGAGAATTTAATTACAAACTCTACCGCTACAAGATACCCATAATTCATTTCTATTACCATACGAATGTATTTATATTTCCAATAGTTTAAAACCACAACAATAACAAAATCAAATCCGAACATATGAAGTATAAATACACTCGTGTGTATAAACTAAAATAATAACTTTATCAATACAAATATATGAAGTATAAATACACTCGTCTGTGTAAACTAAAATAAAAACTTTATCAATACAAATATATGTATCATAATTGCTATAAGAGTATAACCCACTCAGTGGAAGAATCTGTATATAGTCAGAAAAGAGAATAACCAAAAAGCGTCTGACTACATACATAGAAATAAGGACAAGTAGCATATAGAATAACTGTTCAGGAGAGGACGAGAATTGAAACGCGCGAATCAATACGACATCGAAGCTGATGCATTAGTCATCTGAGTCACTGAAATCGAGGTATCGATATCAGCGAACGTGCCATTTCACGAAAGTCAAGTAAGGTGGGCACAATTGTAAACCATATGGGGACGCCAAACTATATAAACCCCACATTCATCCTTTTAAATTGTCTTAAGTTCTCGGCAGACATACTGTTCACTTTGATCTACGATTAACGAATATTTTTGACAAAGTAGCGGCTTCTATCTCATTGTGACGGAAGAAACACTCTGAAAAAGTCGCGTATTTTCAAGTTCAAATTGAAAATAGTTAACGTGATTGAGTCTTCCCTACTGAAAATAAACGGCCGTTTTAATGGCGCTTTTAATGTCCATTAAAACAGCCGTCAAATTGAAACCGTTTTAACGGCCGTTAAAACGGCCACTAAAACAACCGTTTTTTAAAGGTAGCGAGTTTTTTTTATTTACTCTATTTATGACTATTATTACGTGCCAGAGCGGCTAAAAATATTTTCCTATTTAAAAAAAGGAGGCTCCTGAACCCCCAAAAAGTCAATCACCTGAAACAGAACCCTTACATTTCAAAATCATCCCTTATAACACTAATTCAACATTTGAAAAAGTGAAGCACACTAAATTTGTGAAAATCATTTGGGGTCCTCAAAAATATCAACTTCGATTTTTGGGCTCCAGCCCTTGCCTTTAAAAACCACCCTCTTTATACCACACAGATATGACTGCCAAAAAATATACGTTATCAAAAATTTTCAACGCGCATAGATTTTTTGATTTTTGAGCTCCTCAGAAACTTCAACTCTGACATTTGGGCACCAACCCCTGGCGTTAAAAATCAACCCCCTTATAACACACAGATATGGATTTAGCAAAAAATATATTTTTCAAAAACTTCTTAACTTGCATAACATCTCCGATTTTTGAGCTCTTCAAAAATACCAACTCCTATTTTTGGGCACCTACCCTTGTCGTGACAAGCCAATTCTACTGTGCCACGTCAATACTACTTTTCTAAGAATAATATTTTTCGGAATTTTTCAATATTAACTGAGTCTGTGACTTTTGAGCTCCTCGAAAATACAAAACTTCGAGTTTTGGGCTCCAACCCTTAACATTGAAAATCAACAGAATTGGGGTTTTTCCAAATTCAAAGCAATTTTCTGGAAATTACTCCTTGGAGACTCCTTAACAAATTCTCATATACTTCCGCAAGCTAAGTTTAAACACAGAAACGTGAATCTCATTTTTTCGAAAACTAAAATTTTCCCATGCTCAAACTTGTGGGAAATTTTTGTTTTCCGAGAACCTCATAATATGGGGGAGAGGGGGGGCATGTCCTCTACTCGAAAAAAGAACCTCAACAGGCATAAATTTGTTGCAGAAAAGCTACTTTTTAACGTTAAGTGATGGAGCCCAAGAATGAGAGACTCTGCTGACATTAAAATATTCGGAAAAGACTTTTTTTGCAAAGTCGTATTGATGTGGTACAGAGAAGTTGGTTTTTAACTTCCAGTACTGGTGCCCAAAAATATTCTAAAAAGAATGATTTGTTGGCAAAGTCGTATTGGCATGCTATACAGGGGCTGATTCTTAAAGTTAAGGGTTGGTGCTCAAAAATCGGATTTTTTTTGAGGAGGCCAACTGATTTCCACAAATTTAGCGTGGTTCATGCACAAGGAGGATAGGATTATACGATAGAAAAGGAGACAGCAATCTTTGAATCTGCTGCGCTTGCGCTAGCGACCCATAACAGCAGAGGGACTCCGATGCTGTTTCGAAGTCGAAAATAGAATGAACCTCTCCTTCTACCTTCACACGATAGAAAAAGAGAGGTCTGTTCGATTTTCGACTTTCGACACGGTATCGGAGTCCCACTGCAGGAACGGCAGAACCATGGGCAGGGTATCTTACCATAGTAACGGTTTGTTGCGTCGTGTTTATCTTATGTGTAGGTAGCCTCTCTCTCCGTCGCTGACGATTTCGTTCGAAGCGTCCGAAGCGCGACCAAGAAAAACAAATGAGTAAAAAGTCGGCCGGCCGCTTCTTCTCGTTTAGACACGTGTCGCGAATTTTTGTAATTCTCTTACTTGTAAAAGAAGTCGCAGTGCATTTGTTCTAAAAATGTCATCAAATGAAAACGATACAAATACAAACTTTTCCCATATGTACGCGTGCTTCTGTGTAGATAAACAGTTTATCATAAGCACAACCGATTTATGTTTGGATCTTTCGACACCAACGCACGGACAGGATTTTCAATATAAAAATTTGAAAGGATTTTTTGTTCTTAAAAATTAATTTTTGGAGAAAATGATATTTAGAAATTTTAGAAGTGATTAAAAAAATTTTACACCTAGAAAAGATTTTCTAATATTTATACAATATTTATTTAAAAAATAACGAATTTTCAAGAAATAGTTACATTTTCTATAAAAAATGAATTTTCCACTAACAAGATTTATTTTAAACCAATAAAAAAACAAATAGAAGAGTTAAATTAAATTTTCAACCCGAAAAAAGGAATTTTTAACCAAATAGTTGACTTTTCAATACAAAAGAGGAATTTTCAAACAAGATGATTCATTTTCTACCAAAAGACAACGAATTAAAAAATATATATGTAGTCAAATTTTAAACAAACAAAAAAACACTAATTTTCAATATAAATGCTTAATTTTCACCATTTTTCGCGGCTGTGTACCAAAGCAATTATTAAGAGTTTGATTAATAGTCTTTGAAATCAATCATTGAATGAAAAAAAAACTTTTTCAGGTCATCTAGGTTTTGTATAAAATTAATAAATAACTTTTTCAGTTATAGATTAGCCTTTCGACCGAACTGTGCTTCAATAAATTTTGCCCATTTCAACAAACGATGTTTGATTTTAAAACATTGTAAAGTTGAAAAGATTTTAAGATTTTTAAACAAAATTTGAAAGGATTTTTTGGATAAAAAAATTTATTTTGAGAAAAAATGTAAAAGATTGTAAATAAAAGTAGTTACATTTCCAACCAACAAACAAGGAATTTTTAAAAAATCGTTAAATTTTCCATCAAAAAGATGAATTTTTAACCAAGTAGTTTTTTTTCATTTTCTTTTTAATTTTGTATTTGCCACCATTTTTTACCATGATATACTAAAATAATTATTCAGACACTTTTTCGGGATTCTTCATTTGTCTCATTTTTTGAAATGTTTAAAAATGTTTTAAAATATTTATGAATTTTCTTTAAAAATTATTTTTCAAAATGTAAAAAAAAAGCATTAAAAACTTACCCAGGAATCGTAAGCAAAAAATGTTATATTCTTGAAAACCTTCAAAATTCTTAAAAAGGTTTCAAACTTTTATTTCAAAATCCTCAAAAATCGATTTTTTTTCAAATCTTATCAAATTTAAATTATTTTTTAACAGTTTCAAAACTATGTATCAAATGAATTCGAATTTTTCTTGAATTTCTTTTAATTGTGCAAAATTATAAAAATTGCCTTAAAATCTCCCAGATTCTTTTATGACAATTTTTTAATCAAAGCGCCCCCAATGCACGTAGCCAGTTTACGAACTAAAATAGACGATCTGATCTTCTCTACCGACATTACAAAACTGGAAAAATGCCGCCCACCTAATTTCTGAAAATACTTTATTGCGGAATGGCATTGCGTTTTGCGTCAAATCACTAGACATTTCAGTCAATGATATTCTTCTAGTAATCTAGAGAAACACTTTCATTGGCTCAAATGTCTAGTGCTTTGACGCATCACGCTAGACGCAACTTCATTCGGCAATCATGAGACGCCACCCTGAAGCCACCGTTCACTTGTCAGTACTGTGGCCCCACTTAGAGATCCTCTAGAGAGAGTTGAGACATTTTTCCCCTCCAATGGTCGACGCTGTACCGGAAACTTGATATTTTCATGGAGCTCGAAAAAATTGACCTGTGTAATTTTTTCTTATTTCTTTCATTTATGAAAATTTTAAAGTATATTTGTTTGAAAATGAATTTTATCACTTTCCCAATAATTTATCATCTTTCTGTGATTGTTGTTGTCTCCATTATGTATTAAATCCTCTTGCAATTAAAATTGTGACGTGAAAATCGTCCTAACTCAAGCCAATCGAATTCAATAAAAGATCCACTGATATAATATATATATATTAGGGTGGGTCGGAAATACTTTTGGAATTCGAAATCGCTACAACGCGGAAAAGTAGCGAAAGGCACCATCTATATCCAAGAAAGCGCCCACAGCATACCCCTTTTGTTTTAACTGCTGCTCTAATTTTGCCACAACAGCATGAAGCGCAATTTCTACCGAGCAGCGTGCCTGAAAAGCATGCTGCCCTCTATGCAGCGGAGAGGCCAAGAGCACCTCATTCCTAATTTATCTCTCGACCAGCCTCTTCAACGTCTTCAGGATAAAAGACGTTAGGCTGATTGGTCGGAAATCTTTTGCAGCAGTGTGGCCCTCCGTCCTAGGTTTGGGTATGAAGGCCACTCTGCCATTCTTCCATGCCGATGGCACGTGTTTAAGGGCTATACTTGCCCTAAATAATTTCGTCAAAGGAGGGAGGCCCAAATATATGCATTTTTGTAAAAGCGCAGGATAAATGCCATCCGCCCCTGGTGATTTAAAAGAACAGAAGGACCCTACGGCCCATTCCACCTTCTTGTAATCAGCGACCTTAGAAGCGAAATTCTAGTCGGCCCTAGCCACTTTTTGGTCCCAGCCTTCTTCCTCTTGGTCGGTTCGGATTCGTTAAATACCCGGGAAGTGAACTTCCATCAGGTAATTCAGTGTTGCTTCTTCGTCTTAGGCAAACTCACCATTATCAAGCCTGATGAGCCCGAGGCGAGCTTCCGGATATTTAGCCAAGATCTTGTGCAGCTTCGCTGTTTTCGGAATGTTTTTCGATTCCTGGCAGAAGCCCCTTCAATCTTCCCGCTTATACTTTCTTATGTTTTTATTGTATTCAGACTGGGTCTTCTTATACATGTGCCAGTCCGAAGGCAATTTAGTTCTATTTGCCCTATTGCACAACATTCTTGTCTTTTTACGGAGTCTCTCCAGGTGGATATTTCACAATTCTGCTCCCTTCCTAGACTTAATTGTGCTTGTAGGGCAATTGCTCTCATATGATGTCAGAGTCCTTTGCAGAAAATCCGCGGTGCTCTAAATCATCAATGGTACCATAGCTTGTTGGAAATTCCGCAAGCATCCCTTTAAGTTCCTCTTTATAAGAGTCCTAAAGTGTATTTATCGGGTTTCTGATCTTAAAAAACACCGCTTTTCCTATGGTTAATCGAAATACGATGTATTTGTGGTCCGAGAGAGACTCCTCATCGGAGACTCTCCAGTCCACTACCCTGCTCCTCAGTGCACCCGAACATAGAATTCTTTCTGATAAACCTTGTATATACGGAAGAGTTAAGCTTTTATCATTTTTATTTAGTGTTTCTAACCATTTTGACTTTTTATTCTTCCTAGAATTGTTATAAATTTCATGTGTTCTTTCTTTAATTATACAATTCATGAGAGGTAATGGATAACTGTTGATAATTAATGTTTCTTTGATTTGTTTAATATTATCTTTTCTAAACTGAACATCGCTAAGTTTTATGCTTCTGTCAATTAAATTTTTGATTAGTCCTATTTTTTGTTCAAAGGGATGGTGTGAGTCAAATGTTTCATCTATTTTATTATTTTTCAATTTTTCAAAAGTCGGGGTTTTTGTCACATGTAGTGATTTTTACATGTAGGGTTTGTTTTTGGTAAATTTATTTGAAAATTTTTAGAAGAGCCGTGAAATAGCCGTAAAATATGGCGTATGTGTTTTACGATTTTTTCTATTTTTTTACAAGACATGGCAGTTTTCACATGTAGAGGTTGTTTTTGATAAATTTATTTGAAGTTTGCAGGAGAGCCTCAAAAAGCTGTAAAATATGGTGTAGTTTAGTTTCTTCATTTTTTTCAATTTTTTAACTGATATTTCGAAGAAACTTTTAGCGCCATACATTTTTTATTTGTGTCTGAAGAAGTCATAAAAATCCGTAAATTTTACAGTAATAATAAGTCAAAGAATACATCTGAGGGAGGTTAGCTTGACCGACCTTTGCAAATCAGCCCTCAAGGTCGTTTTACCCAATTTTTTATGAGTTCAAAATATTTGAAAGATTTCCAGGGATTTAAAAGGACTTCAAAAGATTTCAAGGAAATTAAAATATTTTAAAAATGACTATTTTTCTGTTTTGTGGCCTTGGGGTCCGTAAATGATGAAGAAGATTCAAACAAAGACAAAACTAGTATTAGTACTAAGGGTCGCAAAAAGCCACGAACAATTTTAAAAATTGACAAAAACATTGAAAATCATAATTTATTGAAAATACCAAATAATTTGAAAATTAGAATAAATCTGTATTCGTTTATCAAACATATTAAAATAATTCATTAATAATAAATAACTTTTTTGATTTTTTCAGAAAATTACCAATTGCGTACATCCCGAACTTGAATAAACTCATTGCTTTTACCTTTTTTAACATATAAGGTTCTTTTTCTCGGCGAAATATAATTATTATTCTTACCATAAGAATAATTGATTGTGCCGTGAAGGAGAACCTTATAAGTGAAAGAATTTTAAACTGTGAATTTGTTTATAAGAATTTTAAAAAACAGTGATGTTGAACAGCAATCCATTGTGTTAGTATATTACTCTTCAGACGAAAAGAAATTACTACGCTTAAGTTATTTTGTTGGACGATTTAAAAAATATGTAACTTCAAAGTCCAAGGTTTTTCCTGCAAAATCATCTTTTTGAAATGTTGCGTTTAACTCATCACCAAATCTGGTGAATTGTTCCTCAAAAGTTTTTGAATTTATGAAATAAAGAACAAATCATACTCTTTAAATTTGGACCGAGGACATGTATACATATTACGCTTTTGCCAAATAATGATAAAAAATGTTTACCGGAGGAATGGAAATTTCGGCGAAGATAAAAATACGAGATTCGTCGCGTGCGTTAATTTCTTATCACATACTCATTCTTTGAATAAATAAATAATTTACCCTGATAAATGAAGGTAAAGAATGAATAAAAAATTTTCCTATTGGAAAATTTTGTTCCTCATGAATTGCCATCAAATAGGAGTGCAAAAATTATTAAATTTTGAGTAATTTTAAATACTTTATTTGTTTCAAATTTCCATTTCCAGCTTTTTCAATGACGATCTGGTCATTTAGTTTTCCGTCACAATTAATTGGTAATTCTACATAACTGAACGACAAAATCAGTATAACGAATGCATTCCAACACCGAAAATAGAAAATGCTAGATTTTTTCATCGAGAAACGAGACGAATTCGAGACCACCTTTTTTATCGACCGTTCTTTCAAGTGGTTTTTTTCAACCTTTTTTGAGGTTTTGTTTTAAAGAAACAATTTTATTTCGTCATTTCATTCGTAGTACCAACTAAAATTTTATGCAAGCAAAATCACTATAAATCTTTGGAGATTACCGCGATGCGTCAAAATGCTTTACTGCACTGTAATTTTATCCATTTCTTTTGCACATTCATTTGGGGCATAATTTCTGAAGTGTACCCATCCCAAAATAAAAAGTTGTCTGATCGGGCCAAAAATTGTGCTAATTCTGGTCCTATTGGATGGTACTTCTCACATACAAAATTAGTTGATTGAGACAAAAATTTATTTAAGTGGAGGGGGTACAATTTTTGGGCTTTTGATGCAAAGCCTTTTTTTCGAACATTTATAACTTTTTTCTGATGCGTAAAACAAAATTGTTTGTTGTTGTGTTTTTGATAGCGTTTTTTCACCAGTTTTCAAGTAGACATAACTATTTTGGAACAAATTAAAATTTCACATCAATTTTTGATATTCAAAAGTAAGTTTGACTTTTTTTTTCAAATTTGGACCCTTTTTTTTGACGTGAAACTTCTTTTGGGACGTTAGTGAATATTGTATTTGGGATGAGAGTGAATTGAAAAAAAGGTACGAATGCACGACCGCATGAGTGCACGCACTACCGAGCAGAGTATAACTCTCTCTCTCTCTCTTGACAATGTGACAATATCATGCAGTATAATACATTTTCATATATTATCATACTATATTACAGTGAATCATACTATATGATACAATGTTACACAGTAGGTGCCATACAACATCACCGTGTATCGTACAATATGATACAATATCATACAATATCACGCAATATGACAAAACATGAAACCGCATCATGAAATGTGATACATCATAAAATAATACGATACAATATCATACAAAATAATACACTATTATAATATATGATGCAATATGATACAATATGGTACAGATTTCATACAATATGACACAATACCATACAATGTGATACAATATCATATAATATGATGTAGTATTATTATTATATCATTAAGCCGTTTCCCTATCGGGGTAGGCGTGAATTGCTCGGTTGGAAAGTAGTGATGTGTGGATGGGTATATAGGTATAGGGTAGATAGGTATAATTTGAATATTATCTACTGAGAGGAAAGGCTTTAAATTTCAGCCCTGAGAATGTTGACGTCCCTAGCGATTCTCATTTTTCCTTACTGTTGTGTAATTCCTCTCCTAATAAAAGTGAAAATCTCTCTAAAAATTCTGCAATCGATACTTTCTTTTAAGTGAATCGGTAATATCACACAAAAGTAAACGTGAAAAAAATCTCTCTAGCTCCGCTGGGATTTGAACACCAGATCTTTCAGATTTCCGGTCTGATGCTCTAACCAATTAAGCTACGCAGAGACGAGAAAATTTTCTTCACAACGCCTACAAGTTGAATGTCGACGTCATTCAATGTACTTGCAAGATATTCCAACATGAGGTTGATTTTATCAATTGATGTCATGTTTTTTGACCAGTGAATTATTTAAATAATATGATGTTAATGTTTTTTGTCTACATGGTCGAAAATCAATTTTTTTTTGTTGACATTTTGATTAATAAAGTTGTGAAACACAAGTTTTTAAAGTTATGAAAAAAATATCTCTAGCTCCGCTGAGATTCGAACTCCAGATCTTTCAGATGAAAAAAAAAAACATTAACGTCATATGGTTTAAATAATTTACTGGTCAAAAAACATGACATCAATTAATAAAATCAACCTCATGTTGGAATATCTTGCAAGTACATTGATTGACGTCGACATTCAACTTGTAGGATTTGTGAAGAAAATTTTCTAATTTCTACATAGCTTAATTGGTTAGAGCATCAGACCGGAAATCGGAAAGATCTGGAGTTCGAAACCCAGCAGCGGAGCTAGAGAGATTTTTTTCACAACTTTAATAAGTTGTGTTTCACCACTTTATTGATCAATATTAAAAAAAAATTGACCATCGACCATGCAGACAAAAAACGTTAACATCATATTATTTAAATAATTCACTGGTCAAAAAACATAACATCAATTAATAAAACTGTGTTAAATTGATTGTTTAGGGAAATGTGTCGGTTTGTCTCTTAGAAGACAAAACGCTTTAATTTGAAGCATATTTTTAAATTTAATAATTGATAGGCAATCAAAATAAGAAAGATGTAATAAGTTTAGTCGTTCAAGTTTTCCTTTGATTGATCCATCACTCCTGAAAATGAAGTTGAATTTCAGCTAAATTAAATATTCTCTCGAGATGTGCTAGGAAAACTGTATTTTATTTTGAGACAGGGTCAATATTTGAACAAGTTTCTGTTTAATTTACGCTGTTTTCGTTATGCCGCTGACTCATTTTTCACCATGGCAGAAGGTACATTGTCAAAGTAAGAAGGGCGCAGAGTCGAGTGAACGACGACTTTGTCGTTTTACGAGAATCAATTTTGCGGTGGCGTATCCGTCGCCGTACAACCTGCATCCCGCATCCGCTTAATATTCATAACGTCTTCTCTCCCTCGACAACCGACGCGATGCTCCTCTTGAACACATTTTAATAACGCTTTTTATAACATCTCGAGTTCGATCGAAGATGTTGAACCAGCCAAGACTTAGCTGTCACTCTGATAGTGGGATTGCGTCATAGAATATATTACATTTTTTTCAAAAATGTATTACGGGATATATTTTATTAGGCATTGCTAAATTCAGGAGCTTTTAATTTTCAAAACTGGTAAGTCAAAGAGTTTTCAAGTTTTAAATTTGCTAATTTGGGGAGTTTTGATGTTTTAAAATTTCCAAATTAAGGAGCTTTCATGTACTTGAGGTTCTGAACGTTCAAATGAACGAAATTTTTTACTGGTGGCTTTATGAAGTAGAAACAGCGCTAAAATCCCGAGTTGAAATTTTAACCCTACTTTAAGCCTCCAAAGTCTGCAGCTTCTTAAACTTGAAGAGGCTATAAGGAGGACTTATTTCTGTACATTTAAAGCCTACTTACGGCCTTCCAAGTGGTACATATTTCGATTTTCCCCACTTGTAGACTTACAGTAGGCTGTAATTAGAACCTCCATCGAGCCTCCATGTCCTAACTCACTGCATCATTGGAGGCTCAAAGAAGGATGTCTTGATACCCTACTTTAAGCCTGCATGCCCTACCTAACACATTTTTCATGCGGAATTGAGTTTTATCGGCACGCTTATTCAAAACTTAAATATCAATTATATTTCATTCAAATCGACTTTTAAATTATAAATAAGAACCAAATTTATTTCTCAAATAATTTTAAGAACAGTGAATAAATTAATACTGGGAGGTTAGAAGAGGTTTAAAGGAGGACTTGGAAAATACTGGGAGGTTGTAGAAGTCTTAAAGAAGGATTTGGAAAATACTGGGAGGCTGTAGGAGGATTAAAGGTGGACTTGGAAAATACAGTTGAGATTATAGGAGAACTAAAGGACTAAATTCGTAATGCTTAGGGTATAAGAGAATCAAAGTAGGATGTGCTGGCTCAAATAGTCTCAAAGGAGGTTTTATCTAGAATGAGAAGGTTTAATGTAGGCTTAAAATTTCGGCTCGGATATATTTCGTTATTTCACAAATTATAGGCTACAAAAGTAACTTATAATCCATTAATTTTCATTGTAGTTGGAAAATTATTTGTAGATAAAGCAGAATTGGGAAAATAGATTTCGTTCATTTGAACGTTCGGAATTTCAGGTACATTAAATCAGGGTGTCTAGCGACCTGGAAATCCTTGAAAACCTGAAAAAATTCTTGAATTTTTCTGTACCTGTAAAAAACCTGGAAAAGTCTTTGAATTTTGCTCATGGTCGTGGAATTTTAATTTTCTTGAAGAAAAAAAAAAATATTTTCAAATTTGTTCTCCGCTTTACAGAAAAAGACTGCTGAACCGTTTTTTTGGAGGTGCATGTATATAATAATCAAGGTGTCTACTCACCTGGAAAACCCCTGACAATTTTAGGGAATTTTTGTTTAAAGTCAGCGAATTTGTTTTTCGAGAACATGACTAATTTTTTGTATCAATATTTTTTCATTTTCTTTTTTAGTTAAAAATTCAACTATTTATTTTGATTATTTAATTTATTTATTTGATTGAGAATTCATCTTTGTAGGTTGAAAACTTAACTATTTTATTGAAAATTCGTTGTTTTTTTGGCTGAAATATGAACTATTTAATTTTGCGCTGAGAATTCAAGTATTTGTTGAAAATGTAGGTTCAAGCCGCTCAATCATAAAGAGTTTTAGAGTAGAGAATATAAACCCTAGTTTAACCAACAGTCGTCTACGCCATTCATTCTACAGAATGCAAAACAATTCCAGATAAAGTTGATTCAAAACTGTTGTTCCTTTCTTCGATCATTTTAATTTTCATTAAGTATTTGAGCGAATATATTCGGTCTTGCGGTAAATGACAAGGCATTTTTCAAATATTTCACTACGTGGAACGGCAGATCACTACGTGGCCATTTGGCCACGTTCGTATAACTATTTTACAAATTCCCTGGTCAATGCTGTAGTCAAAATAAAATAATAAAAAAAAAACATGTGCAAAACACATTTATAAAAAAAAGGCTCAACTTTTCCACCAACACTGCGGGTCTTTCTCAAGAGTAAAAAAGATATAAGGGTTTTCAAAAATAAAATTTTAATTAAACATACCTCAGTCAAAAACAAAAACTAATTTTCTGATGTATTTACCTCGCGTTACATTGGTCTTTGTACTTCCCCCATATTTGTGCATAGACCATTTAAATTTAAATGTCAAACCGTTGGCAACTGTAATTTGGTGATATTGAATTCTCTTGCATTGAAGCTCCTTCGGCTTTAACGAACACATTCTGCTCCCGTATCTCGTGCTTCGCACTTCAATACAATTTTTCCAACACCTGAACTTCTTTATATAATGTTTAACTCTATATTTTTATAATATAATAATTTTTGTATCTCGGTCCCAGACTGCTAATTCAGATACAGTAAAATAAATTACAAATTTTATTTTTCATGACTGCTTTAATATTTGTTCCCTATTTGGCATTATTCTTTATTCGCAGATACCCTGAAATATTATTATTTCAATTAATGTATATTATTACAATTAATAATGTGCACTGATATTTAAACATACTTATTTTCATTGTCTTGATTTTATTATTAAAAAATGACAATGTCCTTTTATATATGTATATATTTTGAAATTGAACGGCAGGAATATAGGTTCTCATACACTCGGACTTCGATTTAGTAACACCCGGTTTAATAATTCCTAGAATTGCTGGCTACGTAGTTTTTCAGCGCGCAGGGCGAGAGACGGTTGGAAAAGGCGCATGCGGCCCTGACTGTTCACGTTTCGATTCCCCTGATTTAATAATAAGGCTATTTGCAGGCAACTCCCGACACTGTTACTAAATCGGGATCCCAGTGTACATAATAAAAACCACAACACTCCAAATCGTAACGCTTTTTCGACTTTTTCATATATTTTATTGCGTGAGATATTTTTTTTAAGCCTTTAAGTAAAAGTTTTGTATTGTTACACCGATAAATTATTATTGTTCAGTTCCAAAACGCTTTCAAGCCTTCAATTAAAAAATATTTGTAATCTCAAAGTTCTGCTAAAATATCGGTTCATACGATTATGAAGAAAAAATGAAAAAAGAGACTTTACATAATGCACATTTTGATTTGTAGTATGATTTCATTGAAATTAATCAATATTAAAAGAAAATTGAATAATTATGTAATTAGAATGTTCAGAAAATTTTGGAAATACAAATTTTCACACTTTAAACTTTAAATTAATGAAATAATAATGTTTAATTTAAATTTGAGAATCCAACCGAAACATGAAATTATTCATTTCTTAGTAACTGAATTTGAAATCAATCAATTTGAACCATTTTCAAAAAAAAGGTATTTAAGCTTTTGAGGCTTGCAATTAAACAACAAATTAACTAAGAATTCGTATTATCAAAAATAGTGTTCAGGTAAAAAATTAGGATTGGTCTTAGGGGTTTTTGAATATTATTATGGGGTTGGAAATATAACTTGGGCTTTTCTGAAGGTGATTTGGGTGATAGTTTCACATCTTCAGATTTTGTGATATGTTTGCGTGAAGGCTCTTCGAATCTGTTTAGGTAAAAAAATAGGGTTGGTCTTAGAGGTTGATGAATATTATTATTATGAGGTTAGAAAGTTGCTGTTTTGTTCGAAATATTCATCATTCTCTCTACTGCTCATTTAAAGTTTGGTAATAATTATTAAATTCAACAAACATAATTGTTTGAACAAATTATCATTGTTAAACATTATTTTCTCCTATAGTAATGATAGACAGTTGCGGTTTTTTTTTTTTAATTTTTCACATTTTGTCAACTTTTCACTTACTTAGTGTAGAGATAATTAATGCACGTTAAGCAACATGATTTTCCAGAAAATTTAATATTTTTTATAATTAACTTTCCTTTAATAAATGCCAGACTATTGCGGTTTTTCTGAACATTTCAACTTTGTACTTAGTCAATAGTAATTAATTCAAGTTAGAAACAAATATTAAATAATAATGATTATTTAAACAAGAAGGCTCTCAGTAACTACTTCAAGGGAAATTTACATTTAGTATGGTCCATATAAAAAATTGAAGCAATATTTCAAATATCTGTTTTATTTCAGAAAAATATATCTACGAAAAAGAAAGAAATATATTTATTCATATATTTATATATTAGCATGATTATATTAACAATAAGAGTAGGACAGAAAGTTTTATGTGCATTTGTTGACCTAGGAAAAGCATTAGACAAGGTTAATAGAAGTAAACTTTGGGAAGTCCTTAAAGAGTACGGAATACATGTATGGCTTCTACAAGCAATACAAACAATATATGCAGGCAGTAAAGCGAGTGTGATGGTAAATGTGAAACTAAGTGACTGTTTTGATATTGTGCAAGGCGTAAAACAAGGATGCGTTATGTCCTCATGACAAGGTTGTCATGGCAGAATCTTTCGAGGACTTGCAAAGAATGTTGAATAAACTTAATACAAGCATGAAGAGCACGGGCCTCAAAATTAACGTAAATAAACCAAAGGTAACTGTGTTTGAAGGAAAAAGTGAGAAAAGCATCTGCAGCATTGTCCTGAATGGTGAGAGATTAGAGCCAGTTGAGAAATACATATATCTGGGTAGCCTATTCACCAGCGACGGTAAAATAGATGGGGAGTTAGACAGGCGCATTGATGAAGGTAAGAAGGTTATCAGTAGAGCAGGATCCATTCTCAGAAATAAAAACAAATCAAAAAAAGCTAAAATGACCTTATATAATACTTTATTTGTGCCGGCTGTACTGTTTAAGAAAATTTGTATTTTTTTTTTTTTTGGGTGAACAAGTTTTGTCTTTTAATTTTTTTCGTCTCTTATGTCGTTTTTCCAAAAGTTTTATTTTTTTATTTTTAATCTTGTTTTTACGACTAGAAGAAAATCCACTTCTTCTATCTAAAAGTTATCAATAACAAATGTTTAGATCCTTTCTGGGTGAAAAACTTTTGTTTATTAATTTCTTTTCGTACCTTGTGCCGTTTTCCACAAAATTTGATTTTTTTATTTTTAATGTTATTTTTTACGATCAAAACCAAAACTACGCGTCCTATCAAAAAATTAATTATGAAAAATTTGTAGCTCTTTTATTTGTGAACAAATTTGTTTGTTCTTTTTTTTTTGTATCTTGTGTCGTTTCTCTAAAAATTCAATTTTTCTATTTTCAATGTAGTTTTTTACGAATAAAAATTAAAACTACGCTTCGTATCAAAAAGTGATTTTCAACAAATTTGTAGATTTCTTTTTAATGCAAAATTTTTCTCAAATCATCTTTTTTCGTATCTTGTATGGTTTGACCGTAAAATGCAATTTTTGATTTTTAATTATTTTTTATGCTGTCAAAATTTTAATTTTCTGTTTTTCATGAAAATTCACAAAGTTGTTAGGATAATATTCTAATCTTTCAAAAATTATGAACAACAAATTTGTAGATCCTTTTTGGGTATACAACTTTTGTCTTCTGATTTTTTTTCGTACCATGTGTCGTTTTCCAAACAATTTAATTTTTTTAATTTTTAATTGTATGTTCCACGAGTAAAACAAAAACTATACATCCTGTCAAAAATTATTCATGACAAATTCGTAGCTCTTTTTTGGGTGAACAACTTTATCTTATTATTATTTTTTTTAGCTTGTGTTGTTTGTCAAAAAATTCAATATTTTTTTCTTTCTAATGCCGTTTTTTACGAATTTATACCAAAAATATGCGTGCTATAAAAAAGTGATTAGGAAAAAATTTGTATTTCTTTTTTGAATACATAATGTTTGTCGAATCATCTTTTTTCGTATCTTATATAGCTTGACTGCAAATTAGAATTTTTGATTTTTCATCATTTTGTTGTGCGATAAAAATTTAAGTTTTTGATTTTTCAAGAAAATTCAAAAAGTTATTATGAAAATCTTATGGAGTGTTGAAAAAGCAACGTTTTTCTCCGACCGACTTTTTTTCATATAGTGCATAGTTTGGCGTAAAATTTGTATTTTCGTTTTTTTTTTTTTTTTGAAAATTGTGAATGCTATCACTCTGGTTATTTTTTTGTTTATCAAAAAAAAGTGATGTGAATAAATTGTTTTTATTTTTGAATACTACGAACAGCTCTGCATAGACATACATAGACATACATACATGCATACATGCTTACACACATACAATAATGCAGACGCATTCGTAAAAACTTGTTTTTCGGGCTCAGAGGATCTCAAAACGTGAACATTGACAAAAACTGAGGGGATAAATTTTACATATATCTAATACCTTCTCTGATGAGAATGTAAAAAACCAGTGTGTGACAGTGGGGCCACGCGGCAGAAATGAAACTTTGATGGATAACCTTTGAAATGTTTCGTGTTGAATCATTATGAGTCTAAAGGAGATCACATAGTAAGATAGTGCAGAGAGAGCATAGGCTTTTGTTTGCATGGCAGTAGTGGGGATATCGAAGAGGGGTCTTCAGAGCAGTTGCGATTGTGCGGTCACTCGTTTTTTCAAATTTAAGTTAAGGGAAAGTTAGGGAAGATTTGCCTAGGGGTTCCTTTTATATACTAGTTGAACGAATTAAAGGATTTTTTGGCGCAGATCAATGTAACTTAAGTTATTAATAATTTTGATTTTTTCAATTAGTTTTTTTTTTTCAAAATCTCGAAAAATATTGATTTTGGAAAAAAATGTTGTCCACAAAAGTTGTAGAGCTCGTTCAAACACATGTCTTTACACGTATTTTTTTTTTCGAAAATAAATATTTTTCAAGAAAAATGTCAAAAATTTATTTTCAGATTTTTGGTAACAAAAACGTTTCAAAACTTGCGATATTAGTGTCCAAAAAAGTTTTAAAAAATAAACTTTTATCATTGAAAAATATTTAAGACCACCACTAGGATGCACAAATGTGGAGAAAGTACAAGGACCGAACGCGTATAGAAAGAAATGATTGAATGTTGAAAAATAAATGAACGAAAAATATCTTTTTCCTCAATTTTCCGAAATGTATTATAAAATAGAAGAAGACTTGTGAAATTGATCACGTTTCAAATAGGAATGAATTGATAATTTTCACATGTCGGTTAAGACTGGATAAGAAAATTGGATAATAAATATTAATTTTCTGGAGGAGAACTGTGAGAATTATTTATCTGAGATGTATTACAGTTTATGAAGCTGGATTATTCATTTTGCAAGGCCGAGAAACTTGCAAAGTGTGACATAATGCAATTACGTTTCTACCTTTAATGAACTTAGCTTTATCTCAGGAAACTGTAAGTAGTCTAATTACAGTGAATTTCCTTATTTCCTCCATCCTTACATGAATGAACTGAACAATTTTATCGGATTTATTAGTTTCATAATCAGTGCTCTAAAGAATTGTTGTTACTTGTAAAATTATCAAATTAGCAAAATCTTTTAAAAATTTAATTATTTATATGCGAATAATTCATTTTGAAATTTTTCAACTTTCATTTTAGAGGAATTTTCACTTTCAGGAAAAAAATAGCTAATAAGAGGAACATTTTGAATGATAATTAAATCCTCCAGGCTTGAGGTGGTTTTAACCACTTTAAGCTTGATATATATATATATAAAATATCAAATACTTATTCGTAGGGTAATGGAAATTACAGACGAAAAGATATAGGAAGTCCAAAGTGGATTTATGCCAGGATTATCATGTACAGATCAGATATTCAGCTTAAGGCAGATCACAGAAAATAGCTTGAGAGTAGGAAAGAAGGTTTTCTGTGCATTTGTTGACCTAAAAAAAGGCATTTGACAAGGTAAATAGAAGTAAACTTTGGGAAGTCCTTAAAGAATACGGAGTACATGGTTGGCTCCTACAAGCAATACAAACAATATATGCAGGCAGTAAAGCGAGTGTAAGGGTAAATGGTTAAAAGGTTTCAAGGGAATAAAAAAGTGTCCTTTTAAAGATTCTTGGGAATACTGAAATAAATCTTATTTTGAAAATTTTATTTTAAGATGAAATTGAAAAGACTTTTAAACATTTCAAAAGACTTCCAAAATTGTCGGAAAAGTTTCTGGAAGATTTTAAGGCAATGTTTTCATTTTGCAGAATTTTAAAGAAAAAAAATTAGGAAAAATTCTACCTATTTAAAAAGATATTGAGAAGTTTTGAAAAAATTTCAAAAATAATTTAAAACCGGGAACGATTTCAAGAAATTTAAAACAAAATTTAGTTATGTTAAGATTCCTGCGAAAATTTAAATATTTAATTTTGAAAAATTAATTTTAAGATAAAATTTTAAGATAAAATTGAAAATACTTCTAAAGGTTTCGAAAATTGTCCAAAAAGAATTTGAAAGATTTAAAAGCAATTTTTTCATTTTTAGCAAAATTTAGAAAAACATTTTAACTTGAAACAATTTCATGAAATTGAAAACAAAATGCAGATTCTTGAAGTTTCGAAAAAAAGGAACTTTTTAAGAGTTTTGAGAGGTTTCAAGAAAATAAAGAAGTGTCTCTTTAAAGATTCCTGAATAAATTGAAGCAATTTTCTATTTTGAAAAATTAATTTTAAGACAAAATTGAAAATTATTTAAAAATATTTATAACAAAGCAAAATAAATTATTTTCTACCTTTAAAAAATATATATAGAAATTTTTATAATTTAGTTCAATTAAGCGTTAATTTCAATTTGTCAATAATCATTATAAATGTCAATAAAAATCAAATTCAATTGAAATTTACTATTTTCATAGTTTACAATATTTACATATGTCAATGCTAAAAATTTAATTTTCACTTTGTAGAATTAATATTGGTACTCTGTGAAAAGTGTATTCGTATTTAATCATCAAAATAATGTTTTCTTCACTTTTCATTAGTACTATTCAATTTATTGGATATTAAGTATGCTACAAAATATTTTTCTGAGATAATTATATGCAAAAAACGTATATTAACAATTAAAATAAATTAAATTTGTATTTTCCCCATGCATTTGAATAATTGTTGGCCTAAAAGCACAGCCAGCGCCGCCACTCGGCCGTCTTCAAATCTCATGACACATTTATTCTACAGCCCTTTATAGGAGAGCTATCCCCGACTGAAGCAGAAGAGCGGAATTCCGACGGTCTTTCAGATTTTTCCAATGTCCATGCTTATTTTTGCATAAAAAGCCGCGGAAAGACGATATAGAGTCAAAAATAGGAACAAGGGGTCAGAATTTCCTTGGTTTTCTTGTCAAACGAAGAAGTGTAAAGTGAAAATTGGAGTGATTTTTTGTAAATGGTTTTGGAGTCTTGGACTTGGTTACCGACGTTTCTGACACTTTTCTGAATTGGTGAACCCGTGGAAATTTGGAAAAACGACAGGGAAATTGAATCTTGTGAACAGGTTTCTTTCATTTTTCGTGGTTTTTATTTGTGTTTTAACATAACCTAGAAGTGGTAGCCGGTTATGATTGAATCTGGTAAATACTCGGAAAATTTGGAAGCAAAAGGTCAACAGACGGAGTGCAACGTTCGCATTTTCATCTGTGCATCGGTCATATTGCAGTAGGTAAAAAAAGGTTGACATCGTGGCTACGTGGAAAATTGAGATTGAAGAAAGTACTTTCAGTATTTTAAAGGCCTAGAGGTCAATTGCAAATTTGTACTTATGACTTTTGATCAATAAGAGGCGACACATAAACCAAGGTATGCTTATTCGAAAATTCTCTCTGATTATTTACCTGTGTGAAAAAGTTTTCTTTTTCCTAGTAGATGCAATTCATTCTAAGTTGAACTTTGTAGCTAAATTGTTCAGAGAATTTTTATTTACTTTGTGTCGCGAGAGTTGATTTTTTTAAGAATTTGAAAAGAGGATTTATATTTCCTTTCGATCTCTAAAAATAAACTTGTTTTTTATGTTCGTGATTTATGGTGGCATAAATTGATAAACATTTGAACGTTTTTTTTGTATCTTTGAACTAAAAAGCTTCGGAAGTTGGACTTTTAGAGAAAATTTTGTTAATGTTACTAATGTGTGAAAAAGGTAGTTTAGAGAAAAATATGATAATTTATTATATTTTAATGACAAATTTGATTATCATGCCCAAATTTAACGCTTTAAAGTGGAAGTTGATCAATTTTAAATGTTCAATAGTCAAATTTTCTTCTTTGAAAACTTTTAATTCATTTGAATTTGATGTCTTAGTTTAGTAAAAAGATTGACAAGTATATTTTGAATTTAATGTTTAGTTTTTTCTAGTGAAAACTTAAATAATTTATTATACTTTGATGACAAATTTATTTATCAAGTCCAACTTGAACGCCTTGAAGTGGAAGTTGTTAAATTGTAAATGCTTAATTGTCCAATTTTCGTATTAAAACACTTTTAATTTATTTTAATTTCATGTTTTAGTATAAAGATTTGACAAGTATATTTCGAATTTAATGTTTAGTTTTTTTTTAGAAAAAATAATTAATGTTATGATAATTTATTATATTTTAAGAACAGATTTACGTGCCATGTTCAACTTTAACGTTTTTAAATAAAAGTTGTTAAATTTTAAATGCTCAATATTGTAAAATTTTCTTATTTAAAAACTTTATATTCTGTTGAATTTGATGTCTTAGTAGAAAGATTGACAAGTATCTTTAGAATGAATTGTTTAATTTTTTCCGATAAAAAACATAATTTCATTTATGATCATTTTAATAATTTTTCCATAATAATTTATTATATTTTAATTTCTTTGAGATTAAAAAAATAATTTCTGTTATGATAATTTATTATATTCTATCGACAAATTAATTTATTATGTCCAACTTTAGCTTTAAAGTGGAAGATTTTAAATGCTTTTGTCCAATTTTCTTATTTAAAAACTTAATTTATTTTAATTTGATGTCTTAGTTTAGTAAAAAGATTGAAAAGTGTATTTCCAATTTAATGTTCAGCTTTTTTTAGATTGAAAACATAATTAATGTTATGATAATTTTGTTGTGATAATTTATTGTATTTTAAGAACAAATTTACTTGCCATGTCCAACTTTAATGTTTTTAAATGGAAGCTGTTAAATCTGTGCTATTAAGAATAGAGCAGGCTGCAGGCACAACAGCTTTTTGACAAAGACACTCCAATCTCAACAAACCTGTAACCCCTTGATCTGGTGGAAGATATCTTTATCTAGCTGATGAGTATCTCCATATAGTTGCTCCCACAAGACTTGAATCTCTTCTCAACTAGGCGGATTTTCAATGACACATTATGTTTTTTTAAACAGACGGGAAGGATGAGTGGAAAAGGTGGAATTTCGCTGAAACCACTTTACTCGCTGTTCAAGGCACTGTTTGTCTATTGGAAGAGATCTTATTTTTTGCGTCCAGGGCTGCTTGATGGTCAATAGTTTACACTTTTCAGCGTGTGATTTTCTTTCTTCAAGTTTTGAGCAAGTGTCCCAGCTTTTGGAGTGAATTTTTTATTTGATGCTATGTAGCTAATCACGCTCTGAACATTTAAAGCATGCCGTCTTGCCGTTTCAATTTTAAATTGAAGCTGTGCAATACACTCGCGAGTCTTACTCAGGCGTACTTGAGTATCGTTTCTTCTATTGCCGCTACGCAGAAAGACCGCCTTCTCGAAAAGTATACAGTTCAGATTCCAGAGGCTAACATCTTCAGGGAGCAAATCGGGGAAAGCAGTATTAGCTTGAGCTAATTTCTCCATCCTGAGAAAGACTTTTTGGTGGATTTTTCATCTCCTACTTCTCGTGTTGGCATTATCGGCTATCTGCAAAGGTGGTCCTGCTGGAACGGGTGATATGTTCACTAAAGGATGTTGCTCTTCTTCTTGCTGATAAAGAGCTTCTTATACGATTTGGCGGAAAAAGGACGCCTGATCGCTTTAATACTGAGACGTTTTATGCACATATTTTGGTGTATATTAACCCAACTTTCATGTAACCTCTACATGAATCCTCTTCGCACCGGTGAACTTCTTTGTCAACAGGTAAGTATGTCTCTCCTGAGTTGGTACGACCACTTAAATCGATGTTCTCGCGTTTGTCCCGGGCGCTTGCCTAGTCCTCGTCTCGGTTCGTTCCTATTTTCACTCTCAACTGAACCATGGCCTTCATCCGAGAGAGGACTATCGTGGGTGGCACTGAGCGATACTGGTGACGCAACCACCTAATTCGTTGCATTGGGGGGGTCAGCCCAAGGAACCGTGGCTGACTGTACGAGCCACAGCCCTCGGGCGATGTGGCCGCCATATCCTTATGCCAAAATTATTTATATACACAATCATGTACAATTAGAAAAAAAGGGTGAACAACCACCACAGGGTTCCACTGGAAGCAACTGCCATCCAAGAAAGACATCGGCTTCCAGTAGCATCGCGGTAAGCCACACTTGAGGCCACGTCTCACGACCGTGAGATAGTTTGCATGATGAAACTACGACGATAGGCGGGCGAAACCGTCGTGTGTCTTGAGGAAACGAAGCAACCCAAGGATGACAGCTTCCTGCATGCATCTCGCAAGCGCCTTGGCATTTTTTGGCATGTATATAAACATTATTCTGAGAGAATGTTGTTATAAATGACAATCATTTTTTTAAAAATTATCTTTGCCAACTTATAATAATTATTATCTGGCTCTAGGTAAAAAATCAAAAGCACATGAAAAATTTCAGAAAAAAACTTTACTTTCTGCCTCTATTCTAAGAGATAACTGCTATGAACGATAATACATTGTCTAAATAATCTTTCAATACATCGGATTATCAGGTGAAATTTTCTGATACATAAAGTAATATTTTCATCATAGAAATAATACTTTATGCATCAGAAATAATTTGTACTAAACCAAACAGCAGAATGTTATAAATAGTGCATAAAAATACTATAAAAGAGGCTTATGGGGCTGAAATTCAGAAATTATTTCATGATTTGTATTCTATGACTAATTGTGAAACAAATTATCAGCAGAAAAATTTGCTCGATGAATGTTAAAGCTAATAAAATCTGTTTAAATCGGAAGGAGTGAAAACAACAACGAAAATACGATTTTGTTATTAACTCTTTTTTTCATGGATTATTTATTGGTTCAAATTACTATTTATTTGTTAAAAATAAAAAATAAATATACGTGACAAGAATGTCGCTTTTCAAAATGAAGAAAAAATGTTCTCGGTATTTTGTCAAATCTGTCTTTTTTGTGAGAAAAATGCGGAAATTCCAATTTATTTAAATTCTTGTGGCCACAAAAATGATTTGGCACCAATAAAACTTACAGGATATTTTTCTTGCGGAACTACAAATTCAACTGATTTGATTTTCACTTGTTGAATTTTAATTATTCATTGTTTGTAACAATCCTAATTATTGGTAAAATAAAGTAACTTTAGAGTTTAATTCAATGCACTACTAGTTATTTGAGTAAATTTGTGATTTCAATTTTACAGTAGCATTTTATATCAACGATACTAAAATGAAAATTTATAACCTAATTATAATTATAAATAATAAAGCTTGAACGGTTTTGCCCTGAAATCGTCTGAAATAGGTGTAATCATATGTAAAAGTACAAAATTTAAAAATAAAATAAAGAATAAATCTTTATGCTGTTTTGACCCCCGGATTCATCTCGATAAATTTCGTGGTGTTTGTGTCAGTCTTCAAGAGCTATTTTTCAACAGGAATGGAGTAAGGTGATATAGCTTAAGTCAGACAATAATCATTGTTCTCCCATTTTGAAGAGGAAACTGTTAAATCCGTGGTGTTAGTCGAGGTGACGTAACCAACTCACATGTTGCACAATATTGCCTTCTTATTATTTCAATTCAGCTGTAAATTTTACACAATCTCGTTATTTTATTTAACTTCCCTCTTTGTCACGTTTTTCATTTCTAGAGTTTTTTTTCAATTGAGATAATTTTTCAAATTGAAAGTGTAGTATCAAACAAATCATTTCTTAAATTCAAACATGGAGAAAGAACGTCATTTCTCGAAATTAAACAAATTTGCACTTCTTTTAAAGGCACTCTCATTTTGAATTAGAAAAATAAATTTGAAGAAACTGTCACTTAAATTTAAGCATTAATGAAGCCTTCTGTTTTGAAAAGAATTTAAATTATGGTTGATTATGAACCAATCTGTTTAGATTATTACATTTTCCAATTAGGAAAAGAAACAATCAAAAAAAATTTTAGATTAATTTTGTACCAAAAAGACGGACTTTCAAACAAATACATAATTGAATTTTCAACTAAAAACAAAATCACAACAATTTAAAAAAAACAGTTAAAATTTGCACCAAACAGGTGAATTTTCAACCAAGAAGAGTAATTTTGTACTACAAAGGATAAATTTTAAACAAAATGCTTGAATTTTCACTAAATAGCTGAATTTTCAGCTAAAAAAGATCAATTTTTAACCCAAAATGCAATAGTTAAATTTTTAGTGAACTAGATTAATTTAAAAAAAAAATTAATTTGTAATAAAAGAGTTAACTTTTTAACCAATAAAATAAATTTTCAACCGAAAAGATGAATTTCCTACCAAACAAACAACGAATTTTCAACCAAATAGTTGAATTTTTAACAAAGTAGATGAATGTTTAACCGAATACTTGTAGTTGAATTTTCAACCAAAAAGATAAATATGCTTACCAAAAAAGATGAATTTTTTTAGGATGTTATTCACCTAAATAAGATAAGTTTTTAACCAATGATGGAATAGTTAAAATTTTAATTAAACATTTGATTTTCAACTAATAAAATATGAATTTTCAACAAAAATAGATTAATCTTCAACCAAAAAGATGAAATCTCTACGAAAAAATTAATTTTTTACCAAAAAATACCAATTTTTTACCAAATCATTGAATTTTCATCTGAAAAAGATAAGTTTTCAGCCAATAAAGGAATAGTTAAATTTTCAATTAAAAAATTAATTTTTAGTCAACAAAGATTGATTTTTCAACAAAAATAGGTAAATATTCAATCAAAAACAAGAATTCTCAACCAAAAAACAGTAATTTTTTACAAAAAAGACCAATTTTCATCTAAAGAAAATATATTTCCAGGTATCAATGGAATAGTTAAATTTTCAATTAAAAAATTAATTTGTAACCAACAAATAGTTAGCTCAAATAGTGAGGGAGTATCGTGAGCTTTATGAATAGTCAAATTTTCAGTTGACAAAATTTATTTTTAAAAAAGAAATACAAATTTTCAACGAAATAGTGAAATTTTAAACTAAACTGTTTAATTTTCGACCAAAAAACATGAATTTTTAACAAAATAAATGAATTCTCTACCAAATCAGTGAATCTTCAACGAAATAGTTGAATTTTCTATCAAAAAGATGAATATGCTACCAAAAGCGACAATTTTTTTCTCAAAATAATTCAATTTTCAACCAAATAGATGAATTTTCAATAAAATAAATGAATTTGAACCAAATAGTTGAATTTTCTACCAAAAAGATGAATATGCTATCAAAAAATACGATTTTTGAACCATTTTCAATAAAAAAGATGAATTTTCAACCAATATTGGAACAGTTAAAGTTTCAATCAAACGCTCAATTTTGAAACAACAAAAAATGAAATTTCAACATAAATGGGTAAATTTTCTACCAAAAAGATGAATTCTCAATCAAGAAAATTAATTTGCTACCAAAAAAGACAAATTTTCTACTAATGAATTAAATTTTTACCGAAAAAGGATAAATTTTCAGCTAATAATAGAATAGTTAAATTTTCAACCAAAGAGATGAATTTCAGTTTTTTTAAATTTCTAACATTCATCATTCCATTTCCGCAGTGGCTCTGCTCAAACAGTGAGGAATATCGTAAGCTGTATGAAGAAATTTTTAAAAATTCCTACGAAACGATTTCTCAAGGAGATGTGGAATCAGATCATCATCGAATTTATGAAGAAACAAAGTTCTTTGCGATTCTCTTCTGGAGGGATTCCATTTCATGGAATATCTTATCCTGTATAACATTAAAAGAGTATTCCAGTTCCTGCAAGGAATATTTCATAACTCTATTGTTGCTGGAAATGTCTAGAAATTTGGGCAGTGCTAATTTGTGTGCTCGACTCATGGACCCGTTCGTAAAATGTTTTTTATTTTATTTTCTTACCAAAAACCTTATTTATTTGTAAAATAATAAAAAGAATTTTCCCTTTTTTATAGGAATTTGCAGGAAAAGCTCGATGGACTTTTTCCCAAGGATAAAATAGAAAACTCTCTTTATGCTATGAGAATATTCGAGCTTGTTAATTTACAAGCTTTGGCGTAAGTTTAAAAACTGGTTTTAATTTACTTTTATTTTTTTAATATAAGTTTTTAAATACCTTTCTCGGCTTTTACAGGCGTGATCTTCAGGAATGTGTGAACAGATTACAAAATGATGAATTGACGCTTGGAGTGGAACAAATGAGTTTATAAAAGAATTTTAAGAAAGCTAAAAAAATTATTGCTCAGTATAGAAAAGATATTCTAAAGATTAATATATAAGAACTGCAATTTTGTATTATTTTTTGTGTAGATAATATGTATATATGAGTAACTTCTAAATAAAAATTAAGGTAATTTAATCATTTGAGAACTACTTATCTTGGAAATATCCTTAAATTTGAATTAAGAAACTACTTTTACTCGTTGGAAAAATACCACTTTTTACAGATTCAACATGGACGTTTTTTCATGAATTTTTACACGAAAAAATGACGTAAATTTTTACATCCGCTCTCGATCAGTGCTCTCTCTGTTAAAAAATCTGTATTAGATTCTTATTAATAGATGGTAAAAGTTAGAGCGCGATGTTATGCGTAAATAATTACTTATAAATGACATAAAAGGTATAAAATGACATACTTCAGAGCAAATAAAAAGACCTTGATGATGTTCAGAAGATACTTTAATCAATCGACGTTTCGAGAGTGAAATGTTCTCCTCACCAGGAAACAGGAATTTTTATAAAAACTGGAAAAAACCCAAATGTTGTAGTCAAAAAGATTCATGCTCTCACATAAAACTCATCTCAAGTTAACCCTCCGTTTACACACTTCTTTTTCCCACCTTCCGTTTACACACAGGGTCTTTGAAGTCCTATTCAGTTTTTGAACTGTTTCTGGTTTTCAAAAAATCGAGTCAAATTCAGAGTTATTTTTTTAAGTGTCTGCTACACGGCGGCTTCAAAAAGTTGAATTACACTGGTTTACAAAAAAAAAAAAAAAAAAATGTGAGGATTATTTGACAAGACCACTTTATCCTCATGTATTTTGACGCGCTGAATACGAATCCGAGGTCTATTTACCTCCATCACGAATCTTGAGTTAGAGGGTTAGAGCTAACCTCAACACTATGTTTTTATTTTTCACGACATTATCGATGACAATGTGTGGAAAGAGAGAAAATGTTCTGTGGATTGTTGATTATATTGCTCATTATATCTTGCTGCTTATCAAAATTATAATAAAGAGTATGCTACTATGGAAATGGAAAGCTTACAATATTTGTGGTACCAATGAATCAGAAATTTTCCAACGAATGAGGGAAAAACATTCCAGAAATAGGGTGACTCCAAAATATGTGTATTATGTACCGTGACATTGAAAAGGTATATTATCTCAACAAAAAAATTTCAATCAAAATGACAGAGTTTAGGTATCAACAATGTTAAAAAACCACACACCGTAGGGTTCTCGCGTTCCAATCTTCTTGACCAAAGCGTCAACTTAGAGAAACAGCATTTGCCCTAAAATGCGAGTCACCTACGCCACTGGAGATTGCGGACCGGTATATACGACCATGGTGAAAAGCAACTGACACACGTGAAGCCGCAATTTTTCTCGAGATTAATTCACTCAAGCCCCGGTAGATAGCGTCGGCGTCGTAATTCTTGCTACTCTTCGACTGAAAATAAATCAGTCATCATGAGGCGAATGATTATTTAGCCAGTTTAATTTCTGTTGCAGTGAATCTTTCACCCGGAATCAATGTACTTTTTTTTAATTGGTTTTTTCTGTGGATACGCCGTGTTTCCAGTTATGTTCAATTTCCACAATTTTTCAAAATCCCTAAAATTTTGTCTTAAAAGCCTAACTAAATTCTTTCTTTCTTAAATTCTTCATCATTATAATTATTACTTTCACAGCAAGCGTGACTACATCTGTTCTGACCCTGTTAAACTACCAGAGATAATTAAATTGATATGGTTACACCTCAGGTGGGGAGCTATATTAAGTCATGGTACGTCAGAGTTAACAAATATTAACACAAGCTGACTAATAAGCGCATTAGAGGGTAAATTCTTTTATCTCAACCACGTCCGCCTAGCAGAGCTCCTATTATGGGGCCATCAGTATATAAAATCTTTTGTTTTAGTCACCACGCTGACATTCTTCCTCACACATTTCTTACAACAAAATTTATCCCTCTTGAACTTCTCCTGGCATACAACATTTGCTTTTTTACATCCGTACAAATTTTCGGGCATGATCTAGGGTCTCTATGGTTCTTTATATGTTTCAGGTTTAGAGTCGCGTTGACACATTCCCACCTCAAACTGCTTCTGGGTGCGATACTATTTTACACTTCACCCGCACCTTACCTAAATACACTTGCTTCGGCAAACGTTCTTCCTCCATTTGCTCAACCAGACCGAACAATCACAACAATTTTTATTCACTTCTATCGAATATTGTTTCCTCAACACCACATTAAAAAAAATCCACTCATTACTGACTTTGTCAATTAGTGATTTATCGCATATATTCCACAGGAATTGCATGCCAACGACGTTTACCTTACTCCGATTCTTTTCTGGGTATATCCAGGTCTTACTACGGTACAGCACAGTGGATGCACGTCTTGCTATCTCTGCATCGATCTCTCTGTTTGAAGTAAATAAACGTTCAAGATACACGTAATAGCAAACCAATCACCCAGTTGTCCTGCACTATGAGCCAACCATTGACTTCATTACTCTTAAAAAACTTCCCAAAGTTTAATTCTATCCCTAGCGCGTTTAGAAATATCGAACTTTCAACCTCAATGCCAGCACTCGACTCGGGCAAAACAATAGACTCCCCAACGAGCAGATCAAGGAGCTGGATGCAAACCATTGAGTACCTTTAATCTTATATATTCGTGGTCGCTTGTTTCTTCTCGATAACAGCTATGCGGATTTCACTATTTCATCAAGCATGGCCAGTCATTTTGACCACAGCCGCAGTGTAATAAATTTCAGATGCACTTCTGACGATTTGAAACTCTCCAAACCTATGTATTTTGACGCGCTAATTAGGAATATGATAGTAAGAATACCCAAAAACTGAATTTTCGTAGTGAAAACTGAAAAAGACATGAAAATCATTGTTTTTCAAAGAATTTATATGACCGTCCCTTAGAAAACATCTGTATGCCTCCGCCACATCCATCTGCCTAATTAGAGGATGCAGCGGTGGCTTTCCTAAGATTGACTTCAATGATGGTTGTCCACAGGGTGGAGAATAAAATTTCTCCCTGCGGACAACTCGTTTTTACCTTCGATCTCACGATGCCACCGTAGAGCGAAGAATGGAAATTCCTGTTACATAGCATAGAGCGCATCCATCTAATAATAGTGCTACCTACACCATGAACCTCAGGAGAATTATATATGGATGCTTTAGTTGTGTTACTCAAGGCAATACCTAAGTCCAGAAATGCCGCTACCGATACACCCGCTGTTCATTCTGCTTTCTTGATGCGGGAGGTAAATGCATAAAATGCATCTATGGTGGATTTGCCTGTCCGTGAGGCAAACTGATAACTATCAAGGAGTTTCTCAAGTAGCAGAAGTTAAGATAATAGGTCTGAATGATGGGCCCAATAGTATAAAGATAGCTTTTACCCTCTTCCATACCACAGGGGTATATCGCAAAGCTATGCACGCCCCAAAAATGTAACACATTGGGGTCATCAGAACATCCAAACTTTCTCGAATTAGCGCCGGGAATATATTGTCTTTCCCAGCGGCCTTGAGTGGGTCAGAACGCCAGACGATTCATATAATTTTTGATTGTGTTACTATTCGGCTTGCCATCCTCTAGTCGTCCTTATTAGTCCTATGCTCTAGGCCGTCCTCCATGAGGTGTTTGAGGATTTAGCTAGTTATTTCCGTTGTGTCACCTGTTGGAAAAATCAATACCTTCAGTTGACATCTAGAGTTTTTCTTTGAAGCTCCCTGAAATTTCGCAGCATCAGGTACATTTTGCAAGCCCTGAAATATCCTTCTTTATGAGTTTCTTTTGGCCGATTGTATTTTGTTAGTGTATCTTGCTACACTGACCTTATGTAAATCTTAGTTTTTCGTTTTCCTGGCTTCCTTCAATAGTCTCCTAGTTTATTTTTTCAAGGCCTGAATTCTATGATTCTACCAAGAAGCATCCTTGTCTGGCTTTCTGGTATGAAGCATTCACATTTGTATGACTTGATATTTCTTAGAATTTGACATAGAATTTATAATATGATTCAGAATATAAATAGTAAGCGTTTACAACAACAATAATTGGTAATAATTGATTATGGTGATTAATTATAAGAGATATAAAGGGTTAATTATAAATAACGCAGTCTTCGAATATATATACGTATATGAAGTTATCTATGTATCCATTGTCGGTACGGTAGGGTGCTTCATATTTGTGGATCACCCTTCAGCAGTCGATAAGTGTTGTTCGGAGAATATATTCAAAGAATAATCTTACGGCAATGATAAATTATAGGTTCTGAATATTTTATATAATTGATGTTGATAAGTGATTATTATTATAAATAAGTAAATATTATGTTTATGTAACGGACACAGGCCGTGCCACTAAGATTTAAAATATAAACAATTTTGTAATCAATTATTTATCAAATTTTTAAATATTAAGTTTCAAAAAATTGTTGAAAAAATAATTGATAATTTCGAATTGAAAGCATTAGAAATTTAAAGAAAACTATATTGAAAAATTTTGAACTGAAAACGTTCTAAATCAATTTTAGTTTATGTAACATTTGAAAAAAGGACAATATTTCGAATGGATTGGAAAGGAATTGAATTTGTATCATTTCGAAATAAAAATGTTTCAAAATTGAATAATTTAAAATGTTTGAAATCGAAAATTTTTTAATCAGAAGCTGTCAAAATTGAAAAATTGGACAGAGTTGAAATTGTATCATTTCTAATTAAAAATTGACCAATTCTATTTTGAAATTAACAATCTCGAAATTGAATGATTTCAGTTTGGAATTTTGAATATTGAATTATTTAAAATTCAAAATAATTGAAACTGTATAATTTATAATTAAACTCGTTCAAAAATGAATAATTAAAAATGGAGAACTTTTGAATTAAGAACTTTAGAATTGCAACTATTTAAAATTAAACAAATTATTCAATTGTTCAGGTGTTAATTTCAGTTTGTTCTATTTTTATCTATTTTGATTTTTAGGCAACACAATTTTTCATTTGTTAATTTCGAATCGGTTAATTTTTAACAGTTCATTTAGAATTAACATTCATTCTTGAAATCTTCCAATCAACTATTTTAAAATTTAAAATTAATAATTTTTTTAAATCTTCGAGAAAAAATTGGACAATTTCAATATATTGTATTAGAATTTCAAAATTAAGAAAAGAATACGAAATAAGATCGTTATTATTCAAATGTTGGAAAGTGCTCATCTGGAAGCCTTCAGTTTTAAATTGTGTTTAAAAGTTCAGTTTGAAATGCTCTGGATTTGGATAAGATTAATTTTTATAAAAAAACGAAATAGTTATATTTTCAACTAATAAATTTCAACCAAAACGATTAAATTTTCTACCAAAAAGGATGAATTTTTAACAAAATACATAAATTTATAATAAGAGAGTTAAACTTTTAACTAAAGAAATGAATTTTCAACTTAAAAATAATGAATCTTTAACAACAAAATAAAAATTTGACAAAATAGTTTAATTTTCGACCAAAAATATGGACTTTGAACTAAGAAGATTAATTTTTTGCCAAAAAAGACAAATATCGTTTGAAATTGAATAATTTAAGAAGATGTTTGAAATAAAAAAATTTTTGAACAGAAGCTCTCAAAATTACAAAATTTCAAACTAAAATTTTAAAAAGTGGACAACATCATTTTAGAGGAGTTAAAGTGATATTATTTCTAATTAAAAATTAGTTTGAATGGTAAACTGACTATCGCGGATTTCTTTAAGTCTTCACGTTTTGAGACCCCCTGAATCTGAAAAAACCGGTTTGAGGATGGTGTCTGGCCTTTCTTCTAGGGACCAAAAGGAACGATCGAGTTCGTTGACCAGCTATTTTTGATAAAAATTCAAAAAGTTATAACATTTTACGACTTATTTCGATAAAAAGAAAATTATCAGAGTTATAGTATTTTTAAAATAAAAAAAAAACCAAACGAAAATGAACATTTTAAGCCAAACAACGAACGATATAAAAAAAAGTCCAGAAAATAAAAACGTTGCTTTTTGAAAGACCTACAAGATTATCATAATTACTTTTTGAATTTTCTTGAAAAATCGAAAATAATTATTGAAAATTTTAAAAAACCACAAAAAATAATTAAAAATAAAAAATCCATTTTTTGATAGGATGCGTAGTTTTTGTTTTATTCGTAAAAAATTAAATAAAAATTTTTTTAAATTAATTTTTGGACAAACGACACAAGCTACGAAAAAAAAAATTAGATCAATCGTATAAAATGGCATTGAAATCAAACAAATTAAATAAATGATTTCAGATTAAAATTTCGAAAATAGAAAAATTCAAAAAAAAAATCATTATATTTCAATTCGTTAAATTTTTAAGGCTTTCTTTAGAATAATTATTAATTTTTAAAAATTTCCAATTAAATATATGTTTCAATTTTTTAAATCTTTAACAAAAAATGATATTTTGAAGATGTAACATTGAAAACTATGAATTAAAAAAAGGAATGCAAAACAAGATAGACATGATTCCGATTTTTTAAATTGCACGATTTTAAGCCTCTCAATTCGAAATTTTTTTAAAGTTGAGTTTCAAAATTTCAATATTTTGGAATAATTTAAAATAAGAAATAATTCAATTTTCAATGACTAGTTCTAAAATTTTCTCATTTTTAAGGTTTGATTTTGAAAAGTTATTGTATTATTTTTTTTTTAATTTATTCTGATTTCGAAGAATTTAAACAAACAGAAAATTTTGTACGTTTAAAATGAAAACCAAAAAAAAAAAAAAATTGTGAAATTATCTTGAGATTTTTAATATTTGAATTTTAAATAACAACACTGTGAAATTTGAAATAGAAAAATTAAAAAAATTAAGAAAAACTTTAGTTTCAAGGCCTAAAAAATTATTGTTAACCAATAAAAAAAGGAATTTTTAACAAAATAGTTAAATTTCCAATCAAAGAGTTGAATTTTAAACCAAAAAGATCAATTTTCAACCCGGAAAATTAATTTTCTACAACAAAAAGGAATTTCCAAACAAATTAATTAATTTGACCACAAAAGTTGAATTTGAAATGAACAAAAATTTCAATCAAAAATAGAATAACTCGATGTGGCTATTCGTGTGAAAATAAGTTTACAAATAAAAAAAGTGTCGGTAAGGATGTTTTCGGGATTCAAAATATTTCACAGTATTATAGAGGATTAAAAAAGTTCCAAGAATTTCAACTGAGTCTGAAGATTTTGGGGAATTTTCAAATTTAAAAAAATTCTGAGTTGGAATAGGGAATTTTAACTTTCTTGCATTCTTACCAGAGAAGGAAATAGATTTGTGTAAAATTTGACCCCCCCCCCCTCCCCGTTTTTGTCAAATGTCCACGTTTTGAGATCTTCCGAACCCCAAAAACAAGTTTTCGCAAATTTTATTCAAATTCTTATGAAACTTTTACGGTCGAATCCATTAAGAAAAAAAATATAATCTTAGTAATTTAAATAGATTTAGTTTTCAATTAATATTATAACAAAAATGCAATCCTTTTCAAAATATTTGGAGAAGAAACTATGAGAAAATTGTTAACAATAATTATACGGCAAGTTTGAACAATATTAATTGGAATATTCTAGATGTTATATTTAATTTTTCGTTAATTTGGGCTATTTTTTGTGATAAGAGGTATTAAATATTTGTATTTGCGAAAAAATTACTTTTTTTTTTATTTTCAGTATTATTATTCATTACATATCTTTCATTTAGCTGTATTATCATAGTTTAAATAAAAGTCTTATCTTATTTCGTTCTCTGATGATACAGTAACCCTGAAGTTCTAATACTTTCTAATCATCTTGATAAGAGAAAAATCCACAATCTCCCAAAAAATCAAACCTAAAAATGGAAATTTGTAGGATTTCTTATTTACATAGATATCAATATAGGGTGCCAATATAGACGGGGATAATTTTCGCATGCTAACCCTACTGAACCCTTTGATAATTTTACATTTAAATATTTGAAATTATTCAAATGCCTTCAGAATAAATGCAAAGCAAATGCATAATCAAGCAAATAATTTCTCAAATTCAAGCCCCGAGAATAAGAAGATTTCAGAGCAAAATTGATTCTTTTTGTTTGAAAATGTTCCAAAATATTAAATATTTCAAACTCAACTTGAAAAAGGAAACAATTTTGATTTGAAAGGCTTAAAATTGTTCATATTCAAACATTAAAATCATATATAGCGATCTCGTTTTGTATTGAAAAAAAATTTTTTTTACATTTTTTTTTAAAACTTACCCTTTTTTCTCCTTTTCTTGTTCTTATGCTTAAATGCGAACTAAATTAATAGATTTCAATAAGAAAATCTAAATATTTTCGGTTTAAAGTTAATTTTTTTTAATTGAAAATTGTATTATCATATTTTTAGTACAAAATTCATCTCGTTTGGTTGAAAAAATACAGAAAACAGATTCTCATCGCGCATTCAACTCGCGCTACGCGCTCGGTCATTGTACCTGCTTTGTTAAAAATCCAGTTTTGTTGTTGAAGATTCATCATTAGAAGTTCTAATATCTTGTCGAAAATTAGTTTTTGTTGTTTGAGAATCAATTTTTTTATCTGCAGATATAACTATTCTATTTTTTGTTGAAAATTGATATTTCCAATTAAAAACTGATTTTTTTTTAGTTGAAAAATCAACTCTTTTGTTGAAAATTCATGTATTTTGTTGAAAATTGGTCTTTTTTGGTAGCAAATTCATCGTCATGATTAAGCATTGATCCGGTTTGGTTGGAAATACAACTCCTTTGTTGAAAATTTTTTTTTTTGTTGTTTTTTTTGGATGAGGATTCAACTATTTTGTTGAAAATTAGTAGTTTTTGTTGAATTTAACTGTTTTCTATTTAATTTAAAATTATTCTGGATTGGAATATAAACTATTACATTTTTCGTTAAGAATTCATCTTTTTTGGTTCAACAAAATTCAACCACTTGGTTGAAAGTTGAACACCTTTTTTGTGGCTGAAGATTTGAATAATTGGTGGAAAATCCGTTTTTTTTTTGTTGCTGAGAATTAATTTTTTCAACTCAATATGTAAATATTACAATTTCGGGTTTAAGATTCATATCAATATTTAAAAAGTGATATTTTCTAATTAAAAATTCACTTCTTTTGTTAAAAATTCTTCTTTTTTGGTAGAAAATTAATCTTCTTGTTTAAAATTCATCTTGCTAGTTGAAAATTCATCTCATTGGTTGGAGAGAAAACTGTTTGATTAAAAAGTTTTTGGTTTTTAGTACAAAATTGATCTTCTAACTTTTTTTCAATACCAAAAAAAAAAAAAAATACAAAATAATATTAATAATGATACAAGATAAAAAATTTCAAATAACTATTTATTTGACTTGAAATAAATTTCTGGGAATTGAGAACAAGAGGATACGTATTATCAGTTTGTTTTTAAATTTATATAAATATAATTTTTTTAAGATTCCTGAGAAAATTAAACAAAGATTTTTGAATATTTCAGATGTATCAAAAAATGATCTAGAAGATGTTAGTGACATTTTTTTTATTTTATAGGATTTTACAAAATATTAGAAAAAATTCGAGTCTTTTTGAAAAATGTTTAGGACCTTTGGAAGTTTGGAAGAAATCTAAAAATATTTAATAAATTTTTGGAAATGTTTTCAAGTTTTTGAATATTTCTAATGTATTTAAAACGTCTTAAATTCCTGAAATTAATTTGAACTGACTCGAATTTTTCTCAACATTTTGAAAAATCCTTCAAAATATAAAAAATTGCCTTATAATCTTCTAAATTTTCCCAGGAATTGTAAGAAAATTCGTTCATTTTTTTGAAACTTTCCGAAATTATTTTAAAGCTCCTAAAATTTCTTTTCGAATTTTCTGTACAAAAATTGCATTTGCAACTAAAAAATATTAATTTTAAGCAAAAAATTAATTCTCAACCAAAAAAGATAAACTTTCATTGAAAAAAAAAAAAAATAATAATAATTTCAACAAATTAGTTCAACTCTGACCCACGCAATTGAATTTTCATAGTAAAAAAAATTAGTTTTAGTAGTCTTATCAGATATATTACATGGAAAAAATAAGTTGTTGAAACTTTACTCACCCATTCTAGGATAGGCCACTTTTTTGTAGAATCTCATATAATTTTTATTAAAGAACCGCAGACTTTATCGAGAAAGTGAAAAAAGTCATAGAATTATTGGAATAGTCATTTCAAAGTATTTGAAATATTTTACGGTATTTTAAAAGATTTCAAGAAATTTTTTACAGATTTCAATAATTTAAAGGGATTTTAAAGATTTTAGAGTATTTTAAAGTTTTTAGGATATCTTTAAGAATTCCACAGAACTTTAAAAAGCTTTAAACTGTTTCCAGGGATTTTAGTGGGTTTTAAATATTTTAGGGTATTTTAAAAGACGTCAAGAAATTTTTAACCGATTTAAATAATAAATATATTTCAAGCGATTTCAAAGAATTAAAACAAATTTCATGGAATTTTCAAGAGCTTTAAAATGTTTCAAAGGATTTCAAAGTATTTGAAATATTTTGGGGTATTTTAAAAGATTTCAAGAAATTTTTAACAGATCTTAATCATTTAAAGGGATTTAAATGATTTCAAAGTATTTTAAAGTTTTTAGGATATCTTTAAGAATTCCGCAGAACTTTAAAGAGCTTTAAACTGTTTCCAGAGATTTTAGAGGGTTTTGAATATTTTAGGGTATTTTAAAAGACGTCAAGAAATTTCAAAAGATTTGAAAGATTTCAGGGTATTTTTAAAATATCCAAGGAATTTTCAAGAGCTTTAAAAAATTTCAAGTGATATGAAAAGATTTCAAAGGGTTTTAAATATTTTAGGGTATTTTAAATTATTCTAAGGCATTTTCAAACAGATTACAAAAAATTGAAGGAATTTCGAAGGATTTCAATGATTTAAAGGGATTGAAAAAAATCATGAGGCTTGAAAGAATTCCCTAGAATTTTTGAAGATATGGAATGATTTTGTAGAAGCTATAAGGTTTTAGAATATTTTGAAAGATTCAAAGTAATTTAATAAATTTTTCAATATTTCAGGAAATATCAGATTTTTTGTAATTTCGTGGGATTTTATAATATTTTAATTTATATCAAAGAATCTATTCACAAGAACTGAGGGATATTGTAAGGTTTCAATAGTTTCAAATATTTCAAGGTATTTCCAAAGAGTTTACAGATTTTTAAAGAATTTGGGAAATTTTAAAAGATGTCAAGGAATTGTTTATAATTTTAAGGGATTTCGACGAATTGGACAGATTTTAGGATATTTTAAAAAATTCCAAAGAATTTTAAAGTTTAAAAAAAATTGTAAGGGATTTCAAAGGATTTTAAAATATACTTGGGTTTTCTAAATTATTCTAATCAGATTTCTGGCAATTTCACGGGATTTTTAAAATGTTTTAATGATTATAAAGGAATTTATTCACAAAAGAATTCCAAGGAATTTTGAAGGGCTTTAACAAAAAAATTAAGAGATTTCAAAGGATTTGAAATATTTCATTTTTTTTAATGCTAAGAATTTTGTAAGATTTTTGAGAAATTTCAAGGGTTTCAAAATTATTTTATAGGGTTTGAAATATTTTAGGGTATTTAAAATTATTTCGAGATCTTTTCAATTGATTTTAGTAATTTAATATTATTTCGAAGGATTTTATTTATATATTATATTTTAGGGTATTTTGAATTATTGCAAAGCATTTTCAAGAACTTTAAAAAGTTTTGAAGGATTTCAAATAATTTGAAATATTTTAAGGAATCTTAAAAGATTCCGAGGAATTTTTAATTTATTTTAATAATTTTAAGGGATTTCAAGGTATTTGAAATATTTTAGGGTATATTCAATTATTCTAAGGCATTTTCAAAGAGATTAACAAAATTTCAAGGATTTTAATGATTTAAAGGTATTTAAAAATCTCGTGAGGTTTTAAAGAATTTTTGAAGATTTGGAACGATTTCGTAGAAGCGACAAGGTTTCAGAAAACTTTTAAGGATTTCATGTGTTTTAATAAATTTTCCAAGATTTCAGAAAATATCAGATTTTTTGTAATTTCACGGAATTTTATAATATTTTAATTTATATCATAGAATATATTTACAAAAATTGAGGGATTTGGTAGGATTTCAAGGTATTTCCAAAGATTTTTCATGATTTTAGGATATTTTAAAAGATTCCAAGGAATTTTTAATAATTTGAAGGGATTTTGACGAATTTGACAGATTTTAGGGTATTTAAAAAAATGGCAAGGCATTTTGAAGTTTAATAAAAATTGTAAGGGATTTCAAAGTATTTTAAATATTTCATTTTTTTTTAATTAAAAGACTCGTAGGAATTTTTAATTGATTTCAATAATTTTAAGGGATTTCAAAGGATTTGAAATACTTTGGAATAGTTTAAAAGTTTCTGAGGCATTTTCAAAAGAATAAAAAATTTCAAGAGATTTCCAAGGATTTTAATGATTTTAAGTGATTTTGGAAGCTCTCTTAATAAATTTTCCAAGATTTCAAATAATGTCGTTAGATTTCATAGAATTTTACGGGGTTTTATAATATTTTAATGGATTTCAAAGAATTTATTATAAAGAAGTGAGGGATTTCGTAGGGTTTCAAAGATTTGAAGAAATTTTTTAATACTTTTTTGCAATTCTTTCGAATTCCTTTGAAATTCACCCTGAATTTGTATTAATTTATCCTGAATTCTCTTAAATTCTTTTAAATTCTCTGGATTTTTTTTAGTTTCTGTTTAACTCATCCCGAAGCGTTTCAATCTCACCTTAAATTTTTAGGCATTTCATAAAATTCTTTTAATTCCTTTGAATTTTTCTAAACTAATTTCAAACTTACTGAATTCAGTTAATTTTTTCATATTATTGAATTGTTTTGAATTCACTTGAGTTTTTTTAATTCACCTTAAATTGTTAGGAATATTATTGAATTCTTCTTATTTCCCTTAAGTTCTTCTATATTTACATAAATTTCACTGCAATCAGTGGAATTTTTTGCATTTTTTCAAATTCATTTGAATTATTTGAAATTGAAAAGAACATTAGTTACATAAGGAATGCATTTTAGTCACTTTTAAATTATAATTTTGGTCTTTAGGCCAGAGAATTTTGAAAATTAGGTTAATTATTTTTTGTGCGATCAAAATTTGAATTTTCGAAAAAATTCAAAAAGTTGTTATGATACTCTTGTAGGGCTCCCAAAAAAATGTTTTGCTCCTTTCAACTTTTTTTTCATATCATGCGTTGTTCGGCTTAAAATATCAATTTTCGTTTGTTTTTTGGGCTTTTGAAAATGCTATAACATTTTTGGTTGAATACTCATCTTTTTTATTTGTAAAGTCAATAATTTGGTTCAAAAATAATTTTTTTTTTTTAGTTGAAAATTCAACTATTGATTGAAAATGTAACGAAAATTCATCCTTTTTGTTTGAAAATTACTTCTCTTACCTGAAAATTTACCTATTCAATTTTTGGATGAAAATCGACAATTTTTAGTTAAAAATTCAACTATTACATTTTTCGTTGAGAATTCATTTTTTTTTTTTAATTATACTGCTTTGTTAAAATTTCATTTTATTGGTTGACGTAACTATTTTGTTGAAAATAAATAGTTTTTAGTTGAAAATTTAATTATTTGGTAAAAAATAACTTTTTTGTTGAAACTTATCATTTTTAGGTTGAAAATTCAACTGTTTTGTAGAAAATTCGTTGAATTTTTTTTTTGTTTGAATTTGGTTGAATTCAACTATTTTTTATTTAAAATTAAAATATTTTTTGTTTGAAATATCAACTGTAAAATTTATCGTTGAGAATTAATTTTTCTCTCTCGAAAATTCAACTACTTTATTGAAAGTTCAGCTTCTTTGTTTAAAATTTATTTGTTTGCTGAAAATTCATCAAGTTAGTTGAAAATTCATCTCTTTTTTTTTTGTTGAAAATGAATGTAATTATTTTATTGAAAATTCATTTATTTTTTATGTTAAAAATTAATTTTTTTATCTGAAAATTTAACTATTCCATTTTTGGTTGAATATATTTTTTTATTCGAAAATTCTATTATTTGTTTGAAAAATGGTCTTTTTTAGCTGAAAATTCAAATACTGATTGAAAATGTAATTAAAATTTTTCTTTTTTTTTAATTGAAAATTACTTTTTTTTACTGAAAATGTACCTATTCCATTTTTGAATAAAAATCGACCATTTTTAGTTAAAAATTCAACTATTACAATTTTCGTTGAGAATTTATATTTTTGGTTGAAAATTGTACTACTTTGTTGAAAAATGATTTTATTGATTTTTTTTTTCGTAGAAAATTCGCCTTTTTGTCGTGAAAATTCTGCAGTATAGTTGACGTTTTTTTCTCAACTGTTTTTTATTGAATTTTAGAATTTTCTTGTTGTTAAAATATCAACTGTTACATTTTTTTTTTAAATTCATCTTTTTTTGTTGAATTCAACTATTTTTTATTTAAAATTAAAATCTCTTTCATTTATAATAATAACTGTAACATTTATCATTGCGAATTCATATTTTTTCTTGAAAATTAAACTACTTTATTGAATGTTGAACTTCTTTGTTTAAATTTTTTTTTCTTGAAAACTCACCAACTTAGTTGAAAATTCATCACTTTGGTTAAAAATTTAATTATGTTGTTAAAAATTCATTTGTTTATTTTTTTTGTGTGAAAATTTTATATTTTAAACTAAAAAATTTAATTATTCCGTTGTTGGTTGAAAAAGTATATTTTTAGTTGAAAATTCCATTATTGATTGAAAATGTAAAGAAAATTCTTCTTTTTTTGTTTGCAAATTCCTTTTCTTTACTGAAAATTTACATAGTCCATTTTTGGATGAAAAACGATAATTTATAGTTAAAAATTCAACTATTACAATTTTCGTTGAGAATTCATATTTTTTAATTGAAAATTGTACTACTTTGTTAAAAATTAATTTTATTGTTTGAAAATGCAACTGTTTTGTTGAAAATGTAACTATTCCATTTTCGGTTGAATATTTATCTTTTTTATTTGAAAATTCAACTATTTGGTTAAAAATCTATATTTTTTAGTTGAAAATTCAACTATTTGGATGACTTGCCTTCCAGCGTTGAATATTCCTTTTTTTTTAATTTTAATTTTTTAAGTGAAAATTTAAGTGTTCCAGTTAAAAATTCATATCTTTGTTTGAGAATTCATTTTTTTAAATTTTATTATTTGGTTGAACATATAATTATTTTATTAAAAAATTCCACAATTTGATTAGAATCTTTTTTTTAATTTGAAAATTCAACAATTTGGTTGAAAATTACCTTTTTGTGCAATTTTCAAAAAACGTAAGATGATTAGATTAAGACATTCGGTGTTAATGTGCTATTTTTATTATTAGCACAAAATATGAATCATTCTTTCTGCTGCGATATTTTACATTCTTTGTGTAATCGACATTAGCCAGGAAGTGAAATTTCTTTGCAAATCTGCCTTTTTTTACGTAAAAGTAAACATTTTATATTTATTTATATTTGTACTTGAATAAAATATATGTATGCAAAAAGATTAGAAAAAAAATAAATGTTTAGCCTTCAGGCGATTTTTTATAAACTAATTTATTCATTATTTTCTGAACCTTTCTCAGCTCTTTTATTTTTTCACATTTTTATAAACAAGACTACCTTGTCTACACTAATAATTTAAATATTCAAATGAAAATATAATAATAAGAATATATAAAGAAATATATATTAGCATCATCGATTAATTAAATAATACTAAAAACATAATGAATCATTTCTGGAATTTGTCTCTAAAGTCCATGAATATGAATAATAAATCAAATTTTCATTTTATCTTCCTGTACTTAAAATTCAGTGCACATTTGGGTAAAATTAATGTGGATACTATATTAAATTCAATTTAAACTGCTTCAAATTCCTAAATTACTGAGTAAAAATATTGCATTTTAAACAAGATAGATGAATTTTTAAGAAAGTAGTTGAATTTTCAACCAAAGTGATGAATTTTCAACCAAAAAGACAAATTTTTAAATAAGACGAATTATTTGCAACCAAAAAGACGATTTTTTAACAAAATAAATGAATTCTCAACCAAATAGTTGAATTTTGAACTAAGAAAGATCAATTTTCTTTCAAATAGTTGAATTTTGAACTAAAAAAGATAAATTTTCAACAAAAAATGGAATAGTTAAATTTTCAGTCACAAAAATTAATTTTCAACCAAACTGATAAATTTTCAACTAAAATAATGAATCTTCAACTGGAATAGTTGAATTTTAATGCAAAAAAATGAATTTTCAACAAAGAAGATTAATTTTCTACTAAAAATTACGATTTTTTAACAAAATAAATGAATTCTCAACCAATTTTGAACTAAGAAAGATCAATTTTCTTCCAAATAGTTGAATTCTGGACTAAAAAAGATATTAATTTTTAATTACAAAAAAAAAAAACATTTTGATTAAAATAGTTGAATTTTCAGCCAAAAAAAATGAGTTTTCTACCAAAAAAGATTAATTTTCAACAAAACACAAGAATTTTTAAATAAAAAAGATGAATTTGCAACAAATTACATAAATTTTTAACAAAATAGTTGAATTTTTAACAAAAAATATCAATTTTCAACCAAATAGTTAAATTTTGAATTAAAAAAGATCCATTTTCAACCAAAAACTGAATAGTTAAATTTTCAGTGAAAAAAAAATTAATTATCAACCAAGAAAAAAAAACAATTTTAATAAAATAGTTAAATCTTCAACCGAAGTGATGCATTTTCAACTAAAAAAGATTAATTTTCAACCAAAAATAGAATAGTTCAATTTTCAGTTAGAAAAATAAAATTAAAAAAAAATGTGTAAGAAATAAAAAAATTTCCAACAAAAGAAATGATTTTTTAACTAGAATGATGAATCTTCAACCCAAAATTTTTATTTTTAACCATACAGTTGAACTTTCAACCCAAAAGATGAATTATTAACCAAATAAAATAAATTTTTAACGAAATAGTTCAATTTTTAATTAGAAGATGAAATTTCTATCCAAAAATATAAATTTTCGACACAAAATTGAAAAGTTAAATTTTCAGTAAAAAAATTAATTTTCAATTTAAAAAAAACAACTGATTTTCAATCAAATAAATAAATTTTCAATCAAAACAATAAATTTTCAACCAATAACATTAATTTTCTATCAATAAAAATTAATTTCTAACAAAATAGACAAATTTTCAAACAAATTTTGGAATTATTAAATTTATTTTCAACCTAATAGTTAAATCTTCAACCGAAGAAATGAGTTTTCTAAAACAAATATTAATTTTCAACAAAATACAGGAATTTTCAACCAACTAATTGAATTTTCAACTGAAGAAGAGAATTTTTTAATCAAACATGGAATAGTTAAATTTTCAGTTAAAAAAATTAATTTTCAATCAAACAAAAAATAATCAAAAAAAAATAGTTAAATTTAAAAACCAAAAAAGATTTTAATTTTAATCCAAAAACAGTTGAATTAAATAAAAAAAAGACGGATTTTCAACAAAAAAGTTAAACTGTTAACGAAAGAGATGAATTTTTAACTAAAAATAGAACAGTTCAATGTTTGGTTAAAAAAATAAATTTTCAACAAAAAAAAAACGAATTTTCCATGAAAAACGTAAATTTTCAACCAAAGAAATGAGTTTTCTACCAAAATAAATTAATTTTAAACTAGAATGATGAATCTTCAACCAAAAAAATTTATTTTTAACTAATAGTTAAATTTTCAACCAAATAGTTCAACATTCAACTGAAGAAGACAAATTTTCAATAAAATATGGAATAGTTAAATTTCCAGTTTAAAAAATAAATTTTCAACCAAACAAATGAAAATAATTATCAACAAAATAGATAAATTTCGAAGAAAAAAAAGGGTTTTCAACCAAAAATGATTTTAATTTTAATCCAAAAACAGTTTAATTCAACCAAAAAAATGCGAATTAAAAAACCAAAAGGGGTATTAATTAGCATATTAAAAAAAATTATAAAGAGGATTAAAATTAATTAATGGACGCTTCTTAAATTCATTACCGAATTCACTTGAATGAAGGTGTATATAAAAATTGCAAGTGGCTATCTCCTCGATATAATTTATAAATTAAATTAATTAAAATAATTAACTTGCTGAATTTTTTTCTACTTTAGTATAGCGATCAATTCCCTTTTTTGAGGGGTTAAATTCAAATAAATCCTACAATCTTACAAGTTCTGACAATTTCCAAACAAGTTATACTAATGCTTTTTAACTAGGAAATATTTTTTTCAGTTTACAACTACTTTTTATTAATGTATATAATTAAATATTCATCAGTGCTCGGGTCACTACTTCTCAAAAGTAATTTTTTGAAAAAAAGATTTAAAATTTGAAATTTAAATGGAAATTTAAATTAAATAACGTCGAACTGCAAATTTTTTCATTTTAAGCTTTTATAAATTTGTAAATTTTCAAAATTATATAATTTTAAATAATTTTAAGCTCGAAGTTAACTTATTTTAATTTTTAATCGTTAAAAATGGAGAATCATTTAATTGTAATTTATAAATCAAAAATTTTTTCTGTCTGAAATCTTTTTAAATGTTCTCTCAAAATTATTTGTTCAAAATCCTTAAAAATTTTCAAAGGTTTATTTCGAAATCTTCAGAAATCTACATTTTGATTAAATTATTTAAGTCTCCAAATTTTAAAATATTTTAAAGATTTTTTCAAAACTTTTAAATAATTTTTTTAATGATTAGAATTTTTCCTAAATTTTGTTTTAAATCTTGAAAATTTAAAAAAATTAATTTAAAATCTTCTAGATTCTTTTTTTGACAATTTTGGAAGTATTTTGAAATCTTTTCAAGATTTAAATTAAGTTTATCACTTTTCAGAACTTCGAAGATACTCGATTTTTTTTTTAATGAATAATTATTTATTTGTTATTTATAAATCAAAATTGGTTTTGAAATCTGTTAAAATACTCTCTTAAAATTATTTTTTCAAAAGAAAAAACCATTTTAAATTTTCGTAGGAAACTTAAAACAAATTATTACTGAAACTTTTCAAAGTCCTTTACTTTTGTTTAAAAATGTTGAAAACCTTTTTAAACTTTAAATTATTTTTGATATTTTTTAAAAACTTTCAAATATATTTTAAAATGAACCGAATTTTTCCTATTTTTTTAATACCTGAAAAATGGAAAAAATTGACTTAAAATCTTCCAGATTCTTTTTTGCTAATTTTGAAAATCTTTTAAAATCTTTTTAAAGATTTTTTCCAAACTTCTGAATATCTTCTAAAATTATTCAAATTTTTCGTAAATTTTTTTTTAAATCCTGAAAAATTCAAAAAATTGCCTGATAATCATCCAGATTCTTTTTTGACAATTTTGAAAATCTTTTCAAATCTTTTTCAATATTTTTTCAAAACTTCTGAATATCTTTGAAAATTATTCGAATTTTTCGTAAAATTTTTTTTGAATCCTGAAAAATTAAAAAAAAATTACGAAAAATTCGAATAATTTAAAAAGATATTTAGAAGTTATTGATAAGTTCAAGTAAAACTCGCGGCTAAGACTTCCTTGACCGTCGAACTGATTGTCTCTATTTTTTACTGAGTAAATAGTATTATTACTTGGCGCGAATTGGACAAATTCTAACGTTGTCTTTCTTGCTAAACCGCCATGTTCCTCGCATTCTTACATACTGAAGATTCGGGAAACCCGAGTGGTTTCTTGCGACGACACACGATCATTTTTACATTATCATGATCAAACTCACAATATTCACGCGGTACCCTGTGCTTGTAAAATTTTAGTAGTTGAGAATGTATACAATTATATTGCACGCGTGAACAGTGTTTACACAAATATTTATTACTTGAGTTGAAGGAAATATTTCATTTGCTTACTAGAATTAAATTATTCATAACAAATAAACTGTTATCCCAATGAAGTAATTTTTTTTTAATCAAATATTTAATAATTTGGCGTAATTTGATTCGATTTAATACATCTTTAGATTAAAAACATATGTTGTTAAATTCCATATCTATGTTTTCGATTTGAAGAAATATTTCTTTGGCATATATGGTGAGTGTTAAATACGGCTTTCCACCTTATAATTCCCATGTCGCGACAGCGTCGTTGTCATCGCTGTGGACTTTACACTCGACGGACCCAAGTTCGATTCCTGCTGGAGGTGAATTTTTCATCGAATTTTTCTGTTTCAGATTCATCAAGATTTAAAATTATGTGAATGGTTTAAATTGAATATTCATAATAATAACAATGTCAATTATAATTAAGGTTGAAAGAATCCATTTGTTCATTCAGTAAAATATTTGCAACGGTTGAAGTACGAACTACTTTATTGCATTCGCGTATGGTTTAGGCCAAATAAATATTTGTTTGAATCAGTGGGATATTTTTTTGCTTCAAATAATTAAAAATTTGATGTGGAGGAATGGTTTTTCGAGCCTAGAAAATATTTGCTTGTCTTTAAAATATATTCCTTTCCATCAATTCACATTTCCTCATTTCAAAGAAATATTTATTCCCATTCATGGTACATTCATTTGGAACAATGAGTCATTTACTTGGTTTAAATGTACATTTTTTTCTTCAATTAATATTTCTTTGATTCAAAGAAATATTTCCCTCCAAACAATAACCAATAATTACAGAATCTGCTCAATATTTCTTTGAAATAGTAGATCGTTAATTCGAACCAAAACTATTTATATTCTCATCAACTGTCATTTCTTTGGTGCCAAGAAATATTTATTAACGTTTATAGTACGATTCTTTGAAACAAGAAATCAAATCTTTCAATTAAAAAAAAACATTTATTTTATCCGATCATCATTACTTTCAATTGAGAAAATATTTCTTAGAACTTAAGTTATATTCGATCATATCAAATGAGTGATTTTTAAATCTAAATCTCCAATTTCATTCAGTCAAAGACATCGTCCATTTGCCCAAATCATATTTCACAGGCTGAACTAATTATTAATTTGCTTCAATAATTTCTTATTTTTCATACAATTAAACAATTTGTTTGGATTGAAGAAATACATGATTGGACGTATTCAGTACGACCATTTCTTTGAATCAAAGAAATTTGGTTTGATTCAAAAACATTTTTTTCAGTGCAGAAGATTAATTTTCTATCGCAAAAGACGAATTTTCATCAAAATACATGAATTTTCAAACACATAATTGCATTTTCAACAACAAGAACAAAATGCACAATTTTAGAAACCTCCCTTAGATTATTATGACTCGCTAAGTCTGACCTAAATCAGTTCTAAACATTCGTTTTACAAAATCTTATTTTTTAACATTTTTCAATTTCTTAAGATATATAAAAAAAAATTCCGAGCATTTTTTATTATATACATACAACTGACTCATTTTGACTCGCTGAGCCTGTCTTTTGGTTGAAAATTCATCTGTGTGGCGAGTATTTGGTTAAAAATTGGTCTTTTTTGGGAGGAAATTAATCTTATGGGTTTTAACATTTATTTTGTTCTTGTTGTTGGAAATGCAACTATGTGCTTGAAGATTTATGTATTTTAATGAAAATTCTTCTTTTTCGATAGAAAATTAATCTTCTGTGAAGCAAATAAATAATTACTTCAGCCTGTGAAATATGATTTGAGCGAATGGACGATGTCTTTAACTCAATGAAATTAGAGATTTAGATTTAAAAATCAGTCATTCGATATGATCGAATATAACTTAAATTCTAAGAAATATTTTCTCAATTGAAAGTAATGACGATCGGTTAAAATAAATGTTTTTTTAATTGAAAGACTTGATTTCTTGTTTCAAAGAATCGTACTATAAACTTTAATAAATATTTCTTGGCACTAAAGAAATGACAGTTGATGAGAATAGAAATATTTTTGGTTCTGTAAAACAGTATTCGAGAGGAAGAACGGTATTATTGATTGAGAGAAATTGGAATTCCTTCACTGAAAAAAGCCAGACACTTGTCAATAGGATTAAGTTAACATTGTTTGATTAAAAAATACGACCTATTGGTTTGAGGGAGATATTTCTTTGAATCAAAGAAATATTGATTAAAGACAAAAATATAGATGTTAAACCTAGTAAATGACCCATTGTTCCAAATGAATGTGCCATGAATGGGAATGAATATTTTTTGAAATGAAGAAATGTGAATTGATGGAAAGAAATATATTTTAAAGACAAGCAAATATTTTATAGGCTCGAAACACCATTGCTACACATACAATTTTTAAATATTTGAAGCAAAAAAATATCCCACTGATTCAACAAAATATTTCTTTGGCCTTAACCATGCGCAAATGCAATAAAGTAATTCGTACATCAACTGTTGTACATATTTTCTTGAATGAACAAATGGATTCTTTCAGCCCTAATTATAATTAACAGTGTCATTGTTATATATATTCAATTTGAACAATTCACATAATTTAAAATCTTGGTGAACCTGAAAAAGAAAAATTCGATGAAAAATCCACCTCCAGCAGGAATCGAACTTGGGTCCGTCTAGTGTGAAGTCCACAGCGATGACCACGACGCTGTCGCAACATGGAAATTATAAGGTGGAAAGCCGTATTTAACCCTCACCATAAATGCCAAAGAAATATTTCTTCAAATCGAAAACATGGATATGGAAGTCTAGCAAGTCATCCTTGAGTTGATTCGTCCACTCAATGTTGGCGTTTCGCCGGTTCGTCGTCGTGTTTCCATCTAAATTATTTTCAGCACCCCGAACTCTAGGATGATCAGCATATATCGGCATATCGGCATATATCGGCATATATATATATACACAAAGTGTCTCAGATGTGGCATGGTGTATTGATGTGCCCAGCGTCCGAGAGTCTGAACTCTGAAGTTCGTGCATACGATTATAATAGTTTTCTATGGTTCGTATATTATTTATGTGGTTATTCACATCGTGTGCATGTTCTTGGCGTACCTATTTAAATATTTTCAAAACTGCGTCTCATTATAAATAATTGAAAAAAATAGACCTTAATATCATTCAAATCACCAAAGTTATGAAAGGCCAAGAAGCAAATGACGAAAATGTTCAATTTTCAATATCTGCTAAGTTTTTTTATTTTTTCCAAAAATTAATTTAGGGTTTTTCTTTCAACAACGTAAGGAAAGAATACTAGAATTTTCATCCAAATTACTGAGAATATCTGAAATTGTTTAGATGATTTGACATGCTCTAAACTGACTGAACACAATTTTCTAATAATTATAGTACTTTGGCTTGTGCGATTTATTTTGTAATTTGGTAAAATAATCAATAAAAATTCGATTAAGAATGATTTTTTGTTTTTTCAATTTAAAATCAAGAATGTACCATATTATTTACAAAAATTCAACACTTTCTTATTTAAACAAGCGCGCGCAAAGTTGCGCTTTCACCGTTTGAGATTTTGATTTGCGACATCTATCATAAGGACGCGTACTGCAATGCTTCAAGGATAGTGACGAGCACTTCATGTAATATATCCTCTAAGTAACATACCTACAAGTATTAAAATTTATTTTTTAATTCTAAGGTACATTATTGGTATTTATCAAATAATAAGAATATTCAAAACAAATTGGCGGTACGTTACACATCCAACGATGCCATTAATGAGATTGCAGTGTATGACAGGACAGTGTAAGGAAACAAATTAAATTGATAAAAAATAAAAAATTATGTAATATAAAAATGTATCCGATCATTAATACAATCATTTTTTGAACAGGCGTGTTCAGGGTTACATGGACAATTACCAATGTAGAAAAACAGCTCGACCGTCAGTTTTAATGACATTTTTCCTCAACAACAACGAAGGGAGTCGAATCCAATGCGTTGTATGGGGAGAAAGGGATGTTGCTGCGATGGAGAAATATAATCTTGAGGTCAATGATGTGAGTAAATCAAAACATGAAAAATCATTCAAATATTATATCATTATACTATTTTAGTAATAAAAATGTTATATTTATAAAATAGTATTGTACAGTATTACTTTTTTTCTTTTCATACAGATAATTGAAATCAACGGAGCCTACTGTAGGTCTCCCAATATGCCACAATTTAACCGAAGCAATTTACCATCTGAGCTTCAATTATTTGAAGGCAGAACAAAAATTAACCAAAAAGGAAAACACGCATGTAAACATGAAGCAGATAATGTAAAAACATGTTAACTTTTGATAAATTCAAATTTAAAATTTGAAGCTTTTTCGGGTTTCAATCGTGTGCGAAACTTGCCGACGTTTCGTGAACATTGCAGTTCACTTCTTCAGGGCTGACTTGAAACCTGACCTAAAAAGTCTTGATTGGTCAATCAAGTTCGAGCAGTCACCACCATGGGGCGCTCTAGCCAACCATAGGCATCGTAGAGAATTTAAATGAAAACAACATAACCTGAAACTTCAGTTTCAGGTCAGCCCTGAAGAAGTGAACTGCAATCTTCACGAAACGACGGCAAGTTTCGTAGTTTTGCACACGATTGAAACGCGAAAAAGCTTTAAATTTCGAATATAAATTTATCATAATGAATCATCGTGAAAGTATTAAATCAATTAATAAAGAACTCTACGGGGAGAGTTTACTTACTAAAACGAACACTTTTAGTAAGCTCAGGTCTTCTCAAGCTAGGCTACTAACATCTTTAGCTTTCTTAAAACGGTGTAGGGACAATAACATCGTCCCAAAATTCTTACAGTTAAAAAACCATTTGGAATTATCTGAATTCAAATTAATTCTACATAAAACAAGTTTGCTTCTCTTGAAAGGAAGAATACAACATACCAAATTCGTCTTGCACACTACCTCCAAAGAACTATTAAAACTTCACCTTTTCTATCAAACACTCTCGGATTTGACATTTGGTCTACATTGGACCGCATATTGTTTGACCAATCCCAACTGATTAAAGATCTTTCTACTCAAAAACAAAAAATAAAATTTGTCAAATTACTTCCAGTAAGGCACGCGCCATTAACTAACACAGTTAAAAAATCATCTCTAACCATTCTCTCAGCAATGAAATGATTTCAGCCTTATCTGAAGGACATAATTTTTCAGTAGCTTGCTCCAAAATCCCGAAAGAAGAAATCATAAGTAATTTGGAATCCACAATATGGCCTTCCACCCGAAAAAGCGAATGAAATACGGCGTAGGACGGCCAACATCTTACGCCAGGCCCAACTTCCTTCCACAAACTGAACAAAACAAGAAGGAGCAGCAATTAAAGAACTCAACCAGAATAAAGATATCATAATATTACCCGCAGAAAAAGGCAACACAACAGTAATAATGAATAGAGAGGACTATGACAACAAAATCATGGACCTTCTAACTCGCAATACATATGAAAAACTTAAAAAAAGACACCACAAAAACAATAGTAAGCAAAACAAAAACCCTTCTAAAAGACTCTAAACTTGACAGCCAAACAATAGCTAAATTAATACTCACTAATCCCACCTCTCCAAGAATTTACGGACTTCCAAAAATCCACAAAAACAACATTCCACTCAGACCGACCGTCAGCACAATAAACTCACTAACTTACAACCTAGCACGCTTTTTCGCCAGAGAACTGAATCCTTTCACATGAAACTCTATCACGCACGTCCAAAACTCTTTTGCCTTCATCAGAAAGATACAACAGATTCACATTCAACCCCAAGACATCCTCGTGAGTTTCGACATAGTATCTCTCTTTACGAAAGTACCAATCTCTGATACAATCGATATTATTGAATCCTTTGCAAACTTTCCTACACGTTCCAGTTGCGTCGGGATTGGTTGCTTTAAGGAACCATGATCATAGCTTCCGGAGCCTAAAACTTCTCTCAATAAGCAAGCGACTAACAACCTATAGAGTGATACATAGTAGCTCTGAGAAAGCATCCAGAGGCGACTTCTGTCACCTCAAACACTCCAGGCCGCTGTGTAAGCATAGCAGCGGCAAAAGACCACCTGCAAGCTACACCATGCTCCTAATTTTGTATCTAAAACATCATCGCAAATGATTTCATACATCGTATTAGTTTAACTATCTTTATTCTAATCGCATCAGTCACTTGACTTAGTCCGTGGCTATGATGGAAACCCGGGTTCTTTTTAAACCGAGAACAAGTTTAAAAAAAAATAATATTAATAATGTGTAAGCATAACAGCGGTAAAAGACGACCTGCCAACAACACCAGGCTCCTAATTTTGTACCTTAAACATCATCGCAAGTGATTTAATACATCGTATTAATTCAACTAATTATATCCTTATCTCATCAGTCACTTGACTTAGTCCGTGATTATGATGGAAAACCGGTATTTTTTAACCTGAGAACAAGTTAAAAAATAAATAATTATAATAATACTACTACTTGGAGCCTCGATGGTTCAGTTGGTTAGACGCTCGGACTTCACTTTAGAGGTCCGGGGTTCCATCCCTGAGCCGGTACCTCTTGAAATTTTTCTATGTACGTTTACCGAGGTTCTGGTGTTTCGGATCCCACCTTAAGCTGTAGGTCCCCCCATCATGCACTTGACTGCAACCCACTTCGTGAATGATGGGGTAAAAAAAAGGCTTTGCTCAACATGTCAAGGCAGACGATCTTTTAGATCACTTGATTGCATCACAATAATGCGTCCGTGACTGATAATATATACCGGGACAATCCCGTGCATACTATTAAAAAAAAAAAATCCAGCTCAAAAAAAAAATGCCTTCCACACATTGGGCTGTAACCATCTTAAGCTTGAGACATTAATTTTTATTTTTGGCGCAGGGATGTGGCAACCCCATCGCCCGAGAGCTCCGGCTCTTGCAGTCAGCCACGTTGCATTGGGCATATTCCCCAATGCAACGAATTATGCGGTTACATCACCAGTGTCGCGCAGTGCCACCCACAATAGACCTCTCTCGAATGGAGGCCATGGTTCAGTTGGGAGCGGCAATAAGACCGAACCGAGGCGACGACCAGGCAGTGGCCCCGGACAAACGCGAGAACATCGACTTAAGTGTTCGAACCAACTCAGGTGGGACATCCTTACCTGTTGGCAAAGAAGCTCACCGGAGGGAAAGAGGATTCATGCAAAGGTTGCATGACCATCGAGTCAATATGCACCCGGAATTAGAATTATTAGAATTGGAAGAAAACAGGGAACAAGACCTGTTCTACTTACTTTCACGAACTCAAGATTCAAGGATACAATATTGAAGAAGGCTAAAAATCTCCACTCCTTGAAGGTATCTTTCGCAAATGACTTTACTCATGAATAAAGAGAAATACGCAAAAGCTTCGAGATTATCAACAAAAGCTTGATAGGCTTGGGAAGTCTTCAACAATTAAGGGAACCTGACTATTCATGGACAATCAGTATTTTGATGTATCCTTAGCCGCGAAGATTGTGGCAGAGAATAGTGAGGATGTTTATCAGTCAGATGGGGGAATCTCAACATCTTCTTTAAGCTCTACTGCTAGCAGGAAAAGAACAAGAGGTCGCCCTGCAGATTCAGATTCTTTTAACAAAAATTTAAATAAAAAATCAAACACACTAAAAAAGGAAATTCGATCAAACCTTCTTTAAAGGAAACACCGGGAAGCGAAAACTCCAAATCGATCCCAAGTTCATAAACGCTTCGACAACAGTACCAGCATCTCGAATTATATTTCGGAATCCAAGGGAATTTAATAATCTAGATGATATCTATATATACCTGATTGTATTGTATTGATTATCTATATATACCCATCTATAAATACCTATACTACTACAGATGACAATATTTGTGTGAGTGAGACATGGCTTAATACTTCACCTTAAATTACGTATCCTCACCGTAACATCGACTGTGAAGTTGTCTATAGTACGGCTACCAGAGAATCCTCAAAAGGAAGAGCGAAGGGAGGTCTACTCATCATCAACAACGCAAACAAATAAAAAATGGAAACCATATTTGCGGGAGAGGATTACATTTTTGTTAAACTTGAAGGTAATAGTTTTGATATATTTATTGGATCAATATACTCTGGCCCTAATTTCAATTTGGAAAATTTTCTGTTCAATTTAAACGAAATGATCTTTAACCTGTTATTGAAATATCCGGAATACTCGATAATAACAAGTAACAAAGCAGTAACGGTAAAATTGGAGAAATGAATCAATTAGAGGAGGAAACTCTCTATGACAATTTAAATTTGTACGATATAAGAACAAGCCTGGTCGATTATCTAGACAAAAGGGGAAAACAGATGGTAGAAAGCTTTGAAAAAAATGGGTTTTTTGTTCTGATTGGTAGAACCAAAAGCAAACGCCCAGCTCAATGTACATTCCTAAGAGAGTACATTCCTAAGAATGTACCTTCATAAAGAATGTTCCTAAGATTGTTCCAAACAATTCTGGAAAATAGTAAATAGCTATAATTTCAAACCTTCGTATAAAGATGATATAGACTTAAGCATATGGAAATAGTACTTGAAATCTCTCTACCCAGTCCGGGATCCTAGTTCTTACTTAACACCGATAATTGATTTTCGAAATCTTTATCCTGACTCACATATAACTCTCGATGAAACTATTTCAAGCTTGAAACAGTCAAAAAATGGTAAGGCCCCTGGTCCGGATGGTCAAAAATTTGTCCGGCAATCTGATCCTTTACTTAAACTCGTTATTTAATCAAATAATTGATGAAGAAAAGGTCCCAATATCATGGTCTCAAACATTTCTCAGAATGATATAGAAGAAAGGGGATGTCACTGATCCTGCTTACTACCGCCCTATTGCCTTAGTTAACTTTATTACAATGATATTCACACAGATTCTTTACAAAAGGCTGACAGCTTGGGCTGAAGACATGCAACTCCTCCCAGAGTGGCAGGCAGGTTTCAGGAGGGGGAGAGGTTGCGCTGTTTTGAATTCGACGTTGGTTCATTGCGAATTGCATACGCGCGCATGCGCGCAGTATGCCTGTGTGCGTTCTGACGCATTACCCCCGAAATCTAAACGTCGCAGGAGTGGGAGCCTCTTTCACGCTCGTATCTTTGGAGTTCATTAAAACTGGTTGAAAACTTAATACCTCTGGAACAGATTATCTGAAATCAAAAAACCAAACAGATTTCATTAGTATATTCCTATACGGAGTTCGTGAACGAAGGTAGTTTCATTTGGACGAAAATTTCTATTTTTTGAGGCCAGAAAACCGAATTTTTTGAACCTCCAAAATCGAAATGTTTTGCAAATTCGTCGTTTTTTTTTTATCATAGTTTTTTCTAAACCCTTCTTTCATGAACACCGTATAGGAATACACTAATGAAATCATGTTCGTTTTTTATTTTCAGATAATCCGTTCAAGAGTTATCATGCTCATCGCAAGTAATAATATAAGAAAAAACGTTTTTTGTGGCAGCGGCCATAATTCCCCCAGTTTTAAACTTTTTCGTAATGATAAAGTACTTGCAAATATGTGGTAATCGGTCGTCTGTAGACCATTTTAATAAAATTTTGCCAGCATGGCTAAAAGAAAATCTTGAAAATTCCATTAACATTACTACATAGATATAACCTCCTTAAGGGAATTGCAATTTGTTGTAATTTTGAAAGAGATCCCTTAAAGATAGATGCGAAAACGTCGCAAAGTATAAATTATTACTAGCATTTTTAATTCAAAACTGTGATATTTACTCTACTTCAGTAGTTCTTTTTGAGAAAAAAAAAACCGGATGAAACTTCAAATCTTATTTTTGTTATAATACTGCTGTTCCAAATCCTATCGAATTAGCATCGCAATGTAACTCAGGTTTATCTCGAGGCCTGTGGATTTATAACAAAGGCTTTTCCATGAATTTTTCCTTCAATATTTCAAAAGAATCGGTTTGTAATTCACCCATTAAAAACATCGCATCTTTCCTCAGATATTATATTTTCGCGTATTAAAAATAACATTTCTCAATCTTCAATTCCATTTTATTTTTTATCATTTTTTTACCATTCAATCGCGCCATGTTTTATAATGTCTAATATGGCTTTTTATAATTTATTTTTAAATTTCTGTAGGGCTCTTTATAAAAAAGTTTCTTTATATATTTTATTATGAATATTTTTTCCCAAATTATTTGGACAACTTTAATTTCAAAAATTCATATAGTTGTACTTGGCATATTTTTTTTATTGCGGATGTTTTTGGTGGGATTTTATGTTTTTTTTTGTAATTGAAAAAAATATAGGCACATTCAATTAATTTAAATTAAATTAATAATTTACTAAATATGTAACGTGAAATTAATTGTTCAAATAATCTTCCTCAAAATTTAACGAAATTAATTAAATTGGTGCCACATTATTAAATTCTTCGTATTCTATAAAATTTTATAGAAATATATCTTATTATGTTAAATAAAAAATGCATTATTATTGAATGATTGTAACAAAATTAATTTTTTTACCTGTGCTCACATCTGCAGCCTAATCCATTCAACTGATTTGCACCAAATTTTAATGAGGAATCTAGTAACCTATTCTAGATACATATTTCAAGAATTTTCGATATTTTGAATAGTTTTAAAAATCTTACCATTTATGTCATTGAAGTTTCATTTTTTACAATAAATACGTAAAATTGTAAAAACTCTTTATGATATCGAAAATTCTTGCAAAATGTATCGAGAATCTGTTTCTATTGACTTCTCGTTAAAATTCGGTACCAATCGGTTCAAAATATTAGGAAGTAGAGGAGATAACAGGTGAGAAAATCGATTTTTCAACATAAAATGTGATTACCTAAAGTTTTAAATTAATAAGCATATCGTTTTTTTATACATATCGAAAACATGCTGCCATATATTTCTAGGTCAAATATTAGGCAAAAAGTTTGAATAAAAAATGCATTATTATTGAATTATTGTTAAAAAAATTACACTTTTTCACCTGTGCTCACTTCCGAAGCCTAATCTATCCAATCGATTTACATACAATTTTAATGATAATTCTATAGTAACATGTTCTCGACACATTACAAGATTTTGCGATATGTTGAACAGTTTTTACAATTTTAACATTTTTTACACTAAATACGTAAAATTCAAAACAGTTATATAAAATTCTTGCAAAATGTATCGAGAATCTGTTTCTACTGGCTTCTCCTTAAAATTTCGTACTAATCGTTTCGATAGATTCGGATATAGATGTGAGTACAGGTGAAAAAATTGAGTTTTTAACATAAAATCTCATTAACAAAAATTTTTAATCAATAAGCATATCGTATTTTTCTAAAATATATATCGAGAACATGCTGCCATAGATTTCTAGGTCAAATATTGTGTAAATATTTTAATGCACAATTATGAATCTTTGGTAGTGAAAAAGTATTGCTTGTTCATTTGTATTGGAATTAGTATAGGTTATATCTGAAAGATTGGCTGTTTGTACAATAAGAAATTTGATTTCGTTTTTTAGAAATTTAAGATAATTTGTAATTAGAAGACTGAATAGGGTAAAGGAACTAATTGTCGAGCAAATAGGCAACCTCAAACTTTCCTATCCTATTTCTCCTAAATGAAAACTCCTACAACTTTAAACATTATTTGTCTGGACAGTAAGTTTACCGAAATTTTATTTCTGCATGTATTTTCTTTCAGAAACTTAGAATGTGAAACATAAATTGTGATACATATTAAATGTATCAAAAACACCATTTCTTGAGGTACATTTACCAATGTCTTGAGTGCTGGACCCATTTGTCGAGTGCATAGCCTAACCCAAAAACTCAAAATTGTATAAAGTTAAAATCAAAATACAATTTTCTAAATACCTGAATAAGAAATTTTAAATGTAAAGAATAGTGTGATATGAAGGTAAAAAATAAGGACTTGTTTTAGGTTTTCTTGTTGAATAATAAACACGATGTTGTTATTATTATGATTATTATAATTACAGTAAAAACTCGCCTTTTTCCAGACTTTGAAACGAAACGATTGGAAACGATTCTTTTATTTCTAAGCTGGAGGGGGCCCCACCCTTACCGTGAGTGGGCAGTTTTATACGCTGCCTGATATAAACCATACTTTCTCAATAAGCTGTAAGGACATCTAAGACAACCTTTTCTACAGCCTGTCCTATCTTTTTCCTTTTTTCTATCTTTGAGGTCGTCGTCTTCAATGTCGCTATGTTCAGCATCTTCCTGAAGATCAACATCGCAACTCTGATCTTCCTCGGTTCGGAATTCGACTCCTATGCTTTCGCACGATCCTATGTAATTTTTGGCAAATGAATTCAGCTCATTTCTTGCTTTTTCCTCGTCTACTTTTGCAAGACTACAAAGAAGAGATAAACCTTTTTCAGGAACACCATCACGCTAGATTTCCGAAAATCTTTCAAGATTCAGGAAGGCAAAAGCTTTGGATACTTCACTCGAGTTTGATGCGAAACGCTCTCGTAATTCAGAGAGACATCTTTGAAGTATCGGTTCGACTACTTCCACTCTTTGACGCCATTCCGGGCCATTTTCAGCAGCTAGTTGACGTCGCTCGTCATCTGCAATGAAAATTCACAAATTTGAATTAAACTCAACATTATAGATTGACGATCAAATGATATAATCAACATTTTTTTGTGCGCAATAAATAAAAAATCTAATATTAATCAGACAAAAGAAAAATTATAACGTTGTTTAAAAATAATAGTTTCCAATATACATATGTATTATCTGTATTTATTTTTACCTGCTATTTCTGCGGGACGTTTATGACATCGAAGGGTTCTTTTGTCTTGAAATTCTGTGTTAGACCGCGTTTGTATTTTCACACTCATCTTTGTTTCATGCGATTTCAAAGTCGCATTTCATTCAGTTACTAAGTTTCTTGCCTTTTTCGTTATTTCAACAAACGACAACTTCTCAATGGAATCAATAAGCTTCTTTGTCATTCGATACGATTGCAAGAAATCGACCTCTTTGGATTGCAGATATTTAGAAGTAGGATCTGCGTGTTGGAAAATTTGTTGGAAAGTTACACCGACAACTATCATTTCCAATTCAGTCCACTTCTTTAATAATCCGTTGGCAGATGTCCTCACAGCTGGTTTGAATTTCGTGTTTTTGTAAATTGAATCCAATACGTAGATAAGGACTGGTAAGAGTGAAAAAGTACGGAGTTCTAACTGTAAACAAAGTCCCTTCGGCTTTCGGTCGTCGTATAGACGGTAGAATTCCGTCGATATTCTACAACGTATCGGAGATATCATCGACATACAAATAGTCTCTTGCCCTTTCGGACTGGAAGGTAGCGTAAGTTTTTATCTATTAATTAACTGTAATTTCCTTTTCTATTTCTATGTTCTGATAAACATATACTGTTTCAATCACTATTATATATTCTGAATTTACACAATCCCCTTGGTTTAATAAAGTGCAAACGATCCCACAATAATATAAATTGTCAGGCTTTACCAATCTCTGACATAATCAGCCCAATTAACTAGTTTAATTAGTATTCCGCGAATTCATGAAAGTTCAAACGGTTTTTGTTGCCAGTCCAGTGCAATAGAATCCAATTTCATTAGTCTTCTTATTAATAAAGACCCATGAAAATAGCTTCTTTTCGTTACCGATTTTCAAGGATCAAAAGAAAATTCGAAACTTATTTCAATTTTCAAAATTAAAATTACTTTTGTAATTAAAAGTTGTACTTTAGATAATTTCAAAATCACTTCATACTCTGTTTAAGGATTTAAAGTTTTTAGTAAATAATTAGAAGAGTTTTTTACATTGATCTTACCCTTATACGCTTTTATCGTATATAAAAAGAAAACACAACCCCTAATTTATACTGTAAAACGAAATTTTCATAATTTCCGATTCGTTGAGTTTTCAGCATTGTTTTATCCATTTCCTTGACATCTCGAGCTGTTATAACGTAGCCGTTTATCACACATAACCATTACATTTTCTGATTCTTCTATTTGTCAATGTAATTTTAGAGTCGTTTCCCTCTTTTCGTTTCTTGTCGAAGCGTACTCTTCTGACATTCACCGATTTTCCTTCCTTATGAGTGATAGGTAGGCGTGTGCGGTCAGACTTTTTACTGCAATTGCAAAGAACTCTACAGTTTCACCATTCTATGCCGTTGGAACTCTTGTTAAAAGTTTCATTTTATCCTAAATACAATTATTTCCTCTGCAAGCTTAATTTCAGTCATTTCTGAAATTACTTCATAATTCTAAAGGATAATCACGGAGTTTTCATCTTTTTTGTGTGCTCGATAAACACAATTATCAATTTATCTTGTAAAACAAAAGTTATTTTCTAGGGTCGCTATTGTTCCTTTATTCGTGAATTAAATAACTTAAATAGTTTAAAGATTACTATGACATACGTCATATTCACTCTTGAGTTCCTCTACGGATTCATTACTTGTAGATAAAGCGAGCGCTCGTCATAAAGTTAATTCAAGTAAAACCTTCCAAAGTTTTAAATATGCATAAATTTTGAATTTTTAGATAAAATAATAATATAAATGGACTGGGTCAAAGTCACTTATTCAATATTCTCTAATTATTTGAAAGAGACAACTGACTAGTCCAAAAAATCTTTCAAAGTATTAAGTATTAAAAAAGGGATTCAAATCTAAAAAGATTCGAAAATTTCCAAATTAATTATTTTTATACCCTGTTGTTACTGTTTTTACTTAAATCGAAATACGGTTGAGGCGTAAAGTAAAGTTGGCGATTTCATGCATGGTTCAACCTTGAAAATCAATTCAATTCAAAAAGACAAATTGTCATCCTTCATTAAGATAAACCATTTTAAAGGTATATTTATCCAAAAACGCTACTATCAAAAATTGGCGTCATCCAAGTCCAAATTTTGAAAAAAAAATTTGATTTTAACATTATAACAATGGAACTTCCATGTCAGTAGTAATATGGTGCCGGTTCTGGACCTCACTGTTTTCACAGTTGGCTGACACGGTAGATTCCCCCTTTATGATATCCTGAATGAAATCTTGGACTGGCATATTTTTGCCATCGTAGGTACACTGTTAAAAATGTTTGCAATTGTAATATAGATTCACTATACATTTGTATATTAAATATAAAAACTCGGTCTATGAAATATTAATTAAGAGGCTGTATATTAAATTTCATATACATGTATATTGATCAACTTTTAGCCCTAAATGAGCCCTAAATTCCCTATAGGTTTTCAGTCCATTTGTGCAATGTGGTCCTGCCAGCTTAACGGACCTCCTCATTGCCGGTATGGAGTTCCACATAGGGACATATATCCGGATAAATTTCCGTCAGTTTAGACCCAAAACGAATCCTCTAAGTTGAGAAACGAGTCACCGGGTATTTTTGAAGTTGGAACTTCGAAAAATTGCTTTTCGAGAAAAACGCATCTTAACTTGGCGAGTACCATAAGCACACGTGTTATACTTTTTCTTCAAACATGAAATACACCTACTTCCGCTTACATTCTGGATATTGTACAGACCCTGTAGATTCGCCAATAGGTCCCTGTATCATCTTCCACTTAAACCAAAAAATAATAATTTTGACCTCAACTTAGAAAAACGAGAATATCTCTCAAACTAGAATCGGCAATAAGGGCCCTTTTCATGTGGACGCCCACATATATCTTTAAACATGTTTTTCACTTTGCTTATCCAATTTATTAATAAATATATTCAATTTTAATATTTCTCACATATATACAACACATATATGGCACACATTTGCTACAAATTGGTACTTTCAGTTCAATTTGCGGCCAAGTGTTGGCGTTGTGCTTTTTCATGTTTCTACCATTGAGTTGATAGGGCCTGAGAACAAAACATAACTAAAATAAAGAATTGTATTTTCATTTGAGACAGCTTCACGCCTTATGACATGGTCATATCGTTTTCCTAAATTTATGAAAATTTTATTCCTATAAATTCAGAAAGCATTGGTGTCAAACTTCAGACAATCGTCATAAATAAGTTTCAAAAGCTATCTTAGTAGTGCAGCAATGAAGCATCGCCCGTGTAGGACGATGTCATGTGGTGGACTCTAAAGCATTGTTTATATGGAGTTTCGGAGAAATAACATTTTTAATGCATAAATGGTAAGGAAATTGTGCTATCAATTATAAAAAAAGCCTTTCTAATGACCCAATGAACCAATGGACGAAATTTGAATGTTTTAACTTAAGGCAAGGTGGACCTAGAAAATGCGGATTGGATCAGCTCTTCCGGTCTTGATGGTTAGCTAGGCTCTCCCTCGGGTTTATTCCGCCTCGTTTATCTCTTCAAATCTGTTGCCCTCCATCGTCTTAGCCCCCGTGAAAAACCTCAGGTGCTGCCTGAAACTGGATGGTTAATTTCAGCTAATCCTAAGAAGAGCTTGCTTGCGTTCCAAACGATTCGAGAGATGTTAAGAATGCTGCATATTTACGTTTAGCGTTATCTCGTAAAGACAAAGCAAACTATACGCAATGTAGATTCAAGTTGAAAATTATTATTAGAATCACTAAATCATTCGAATTTTGAATCAAAAAAATTTGTTTTGATTCAACCCTAAATATGGTTAGTATTGCAGAACAAAGTATTTCTTTGACCCAAGAAAATTGGTGGGTTAGTAAAATTTGATTGATTGTAGCATATATTTGTGATATTTATTATTTATTATTAGGTCCTTGAACTGCAAAATATCTCAATAAGGCAAGGCCGTTCCACAGAAAACCATTTGCAATGTGAATTTTGTTGCACCATTTGTTTATTTAATTCCAAAAACCTTTTTATTGATTTATCAATAATCTGATTAATGTGAATAAACTTTACGATTACGCGAACAGAGCTGCGAGACTGTCCTCCGACGGAGTTTTAGGAGTGCGCACTGCGTTTCAGAGGCCTCAGCCAATAGACCTTTCATTTAAGAGCGGAAGCTTACGCGCCGCCATGATACTTAGCGAGCATTTAAAGGTTTCGTGCTATGTTGTTAAAATGTACACTGTGATACCAAATTTTAATGTGAAATTGAATGAAAAAGATGTGCCAGGTGCTGAATTACAGCATAAAAGGTAGACGAAAACACTATTTGCCAATTAAAAAGATAGTTGAAGTGCAGAAAACAATGTACCAATGGAAAAAACAACAACTTGTTCACCGGTATGTAGAATGCAGGTTATGTTTGCATTATGTATAGTGGCATAGTTGGAATAGTAGAAAAATGGTGCTTTACATAAAAATGACATTATATGTAATGATAAAAACATATATGAAAAAAAGGTTGATGAAGCATTTTCAAAGAAATGCAGTTGAAAATTAATTAATAGCTGCCATTATAAGTGGCTTGTCAGTTTTGAAATACATGTAACTTGCAAAATATATAAGTAAATGCAAATGATTTCATTTTTAATATGTATTTTAAGTGCATAATCGGGAATATCGCCCTTTCGAAATATTAAACAGGGTTTTGGAAATGAAATAAAATAATAGTTACATTCCAAGTACGACTTGTACCGACTGTCACTTTTACAATTTCCAAAACTTGAGGAAAACTTGCATCGTAAGTTTGAGGGAGGCTTGCGAGACAAGCTTGAGCGAAATTTGAATCACAATATTTAGAAAAAGTTCAGGGAGCGCTCTATTATATTTTATGTATACATAAATACATACATGCATATATATATATATATATATATATAATAAAATAACGCTAATTTCACTGTTGTCGTTGAAGTCTCATTATCAGCACTACGATATATAATCTTTTTACTGGTCTTCTAATTAACTATGGTAATTATCAAAATTTTCGGGACTATTTATTTATCCCTGAAAATTGCGTAAATATTACGATGAAAAATTTCCTCAACTTTGCCTCGCAAGCTTCCCGCAAACTTACGATGCAAGTTTCCTTCAAGTTTGCGTCGCAAGCTTCCCGCAAACTTACAATGCAAGTCTCCCTCAAGTTTTCCTTGCAAGTTTACCGTAAGGCGGACATTGTCTTACTTGCAGAAAGCTTGCCTAAAACTTCCGGTGCAAACTTCCGAACCCTGCTCCGCAAACTTTAGACAAGTTTGCTGCAAACTATTATGCTACCTAGGATTACTCGAATTATTTTTTTGCGTTAATATTTACCATTGTCACATACGTCTCAGGGAGGAATGGTACGAAACTCACGATTGCAGGTTGCAGGGAGAACTTTTTAATAGACAGGTGTATTGCCCAAGATTCGATCAGATATCGACGCAATCTGTCCATGGCTTGGATTGACTACCGTAAGGCATTCGATAACACGAACCATGAGCTACTTATTAATACAAATAACTTCATTGAAAATAGATGTTTTTACGGATAATTCGTAAAAAGAATCAGATCCGATTTCGGGGCTTCAACTTTCGTTAATTATTAGAGTTTTAGAATCGAATGACTCGAGCCGAATTTTTCGTTAACGTGGACAAAATTTTCTTTGACTGAGGAGTCCTGTGACTGGTGTTCACCCTGAAACAGCTCTCTCTTCATATTAGAAAAAAATGGTCGTTGTGAAATTACACGCACCTGTCGAACTGTTGACAATTTGCATGGCAAGTTAACTCAGTTGGGTTATAAGTTATCGAGAAGTGCTCTTTATCTTCGATTAATACCTAGAAGAACCAGTTCACTATAGGGACAAAGGCACGTTCTGACAGCCCCAGTGAAATTACGTCGCCCTAAGGCTGCGAATAAACAAAGTCCGCTACTCATGCATGTCAAGTACTTAATATCTTTGCCAGATCATGACTGGTCCATAGCTAAGAAACATAAGTTGATTCCTATTGTGTATGCAGGTTGTATCATAAAAAATAATTCCATGGGCAAGCAGGAAGCGGTATCATACTCTGGGCCAACTTATATTGCCATCAGAAGCGGAAAACACTCTTCCTCGACCACGGTTCGCCAGAAGGAAGATTAAATAAAAATGATTTTCTGCCTTAAAATTCATATTTATTATGATTTCTAGATGTACCAGGAATATTCTGATCTAATTTTTGAAACCAGTTCACGTGTCCAATTTATTAAAAATAGCATTTTAATAAAAATATATCGTTGTACGAGTATCATCGTCTGTTTATTATATGGATATAATAGCAAATAAGAAAATAATTATCTATAATTTCAAACACATTAAAATTAGTGTTATTTGACACATTTGTAACAATTTAAAATACTTTCAACAGTATAAAACCAAAAATTCGTAACAATAATGTAAACAGAATGCATATAAATCGTGACCATAACTACAAATTTAATACTTATTATTTCCCGAGCATTTATAGCTGCAGCCTTCGCCAAGAAAAGGCCAGGTAAGCTAAGGCACTACATTAGATGGCAATATGCAATCTGCCATCTAGGTTCCCCGCGAAATATCGAATCTTTAAGAGTTGAATTTTGGTCTAGAAGATAATTAAATAGTAATGTGTAACAAAATTGAAGTAAAGTTAGCTGTAATATTTCAAGATGATAATATTATTAGGAAGATTAATGTTTTTAAACTTTATAATACAATGATTAATTGACAAGAAAAAATGGCAAATTATTCTACTTACCGATAACACGTAGGTTTTAACTATTGATTCGAAATTTTATGTAATTTGAAATGAATATAAAAATTCATACAAATAGTAAAAAATATATGTTTGTATTGAATTTAAAACAAAAACAAATACGGGTTCCTAACCTTACTTTTTTCTTGATCTTATTTCGCTGAAACATACCAAAAAAATGCTCACAGGAAATTTAATTACATATAACCGTAAGCTTCAGATCCCAGTTATTTAAATTATATTGTTTCAGTCATAAATATGAGTACTTCGCATAATTTTAAATTGAAATTCGGTTCCCATTTGTCGCGTCTACAATTTATAATCCATATTGACAGTCTTCTCTTTGTCCTAATGGCAAACGATAAAGTTTAAATTCATCTTCGCCTCTGTTTTTATAAGACGGAGCACTACAACAGACCATTTTTATTATATTCTAAACTTAATTTTAACTAAAATACAGGACATGCTTTCCCGCAAACTGTCCAGGAACCAATATGGCGGTTGCAATTTCCTGTATAATATTACCAATTTGTAGCTTTGACATTTGTCAGGATCAACATTACAAAAGGTGTCGTTTGTAAATTTTATTATCCATTATACGCCGACCTCTATAAACTATGGACCCCACCAGCAGGGCCTGTCATTTCCAGGAATCAGGTAGCAACGTTAGGACCAAACAGTTGACATCTGCTGAGGATTAAAATTTTACAACCAATAAAACTTTTAATTTTTTAATAACTAATTTTTTAAGTAAGAAATTCGGAACCTGTCTGTCTTAACAACTTCAGGCATATAAAATTTTTCATAAAAAGATTAAAACTGTCATTTTCTAGAAGTATCTAGTAAACTATTGGAGATAGGAAAAAATGGACAACGTCTTTGTTGTTCAAAAAAAATGTCAGCCAGACAAGAACTGTAATTTTTTACTCTTTAATATTTCTCTTGAATCTCATAGGGTGATTCCATGTCATATTTTATCACTATCTAATTAAGAGTCTTGGAGAGATTTCCTTCCATTTAAATTTGATGTCAGAAATGCAGAATCATTTAGATTAAATCAATTTTCTATGGTATTTATTGTTACAAGTAAAATTCAGTGTCACGTCATTTAATCGACCTCTCAGCTGTCTTATCTAGTAAAGACTTACAGGTGCTTGCGATACTCTGCCGCGAAAATGAGCTAAGAAATTGTAATATTAACCACAGCTTTCTCCTCCTCTTAGACTTCGACCAATTTCTATGTCACATAAGTCACGCATTTAGGTTTCGACTTTAACTTTTTAGGTAAGTCCGCCTGTTTCTACTAAGAGTATAAGTAGGACCGGCCGTGTGGCCCTTAAGTTAGTTCTAATCTTGACTTCGTTATAACTTCATATTGAAATAAAGGCACGTGATATCTCGCTACAGATATCACATCTTTTTAAAAACATATACGAACCCGTTTCATTACAACATTTGGCGATCCTGCCAAGATTCGTTTAAGGAATACTTTGAAGCAAAGCATTCTCCATGGAAAAATATTAAAGCCTTTCTCTTCTTATAAGTAACGGAGGCCTGGCAGACCAAAATTTTACGCAATTTATAAAAGAACGAACTCCGGACTGTACTGCGGACAGCCCGAAAACATGGAGTCGTATTATTACTATTGAAACTAGTGTCTGGCATACAGTAGGGCCAATTCTATGTAGAATATTCATAAGAAAACTCAACAAATTGAATTAAACGAGGCTCGTAATCAGGCGGAGGAGCAGTGCTCCCAACGCGGGCACGTTGGGCTACTGCGCATGTGATGCATAAGGAGGTTTATTGGCTGCCGTTCGCGCGCTTATTTGAAATGATGAAAAATACAATTTTTTTCATTTATCACTATTTTTCAATAAATTATACGTTTTTGGTGCTCAACAAATAATAATCCTGACTCAGTGACTTTTTTTACCAACAACTTTAAATCTTGCTTGTGCATTATGATATTCTTTGAGTGCTTTTTCTCATAAATGTATAATAAGACAGACTGAAGTATGTTACGTCATCAGTTATTTGTATATTCACATTAACATTTATTTATTTATCAATATTTACAGCTTACAAATGAAAGTAATTTAGAAGCGAATCTTAATTAAACATTGAACTATCTAAAATTTACTTCAGTTATGAATTGTGCTTGTACTTTTTTTATGAGACTTCGGAATGTAACAATATTCTATTTTAATTTGACACAATTCTGGATTTGAATTAATTTGTTGAATGATATACGACGAAATATGCTATAGTTAAACCATTAGTTAAATAAAGCTGTCCCGACATTTAATTGCTCTAAACGTAGGGTACTATACACTGATTGTTATGTGATACATGAAATCTAAATAAAAATAATCTTCCTTTTTTTTATCTCTACTGCAAAGCAAGCCTTTCGCTTTGAATTGAAATTTTGTAACATCAGCAAAATAGTTAATATACTTAATTCAGAGAAAATGTGATACTATTTAAAACGGATTCTCCTTAGCTTTTTTACTTACTATTTGTGTAGTACTGAAAAGCTAAAGAGCATTTAAAAAATGTAGACAAAAGCTACAACTTTATAAAAATATTCTAAGGAAAGATAGTTATAAATGAAAATAAATTATTGAAACAATTATCTTGGTTAACTTCGGTTAATTATTATCTCGCTCTGAGTAAAAAGTTAAAATAAAATTGTAATTTTAGATAAAACTATTATATAGTCATGATTATTGTTATAGTTTGTATTATATTTTTGTATTGTATGATTAATTGATTTTAAACAATGAGTTTCATTAACTTCAATTAATTATAGCTTCGCTCTCACTGAAAAGTTGAATACAAATTTGAAAAATTCAGAAAACCCCGTAACTTTCTATCTTTATTCTAAGAGAAAATTGTTATAAGCAATAATAAATTGTTTGAACGATTTTTTTCAAAATTCGATTACCATTCAAAAGTAATGTTTTATACAAAATTCTAATTTTGCACTTATATGGGTTTTTAGGACCATATAAAAAGACTTATGGGGATAAAATTTAAAAAGTAATGTGTTAGTTGTATTTTATAACTAATTGTGAAAAGAAATGTTAAAGGACAACTCAGTACGTCTAATATTGACGATTCTGTCTGAAAGTTACAAAAACGTACTTTTTATAATGGGAAATGTACCCTATAAATCTGAATCAGCGTTTTTTTTGTTCAGAAAAATTATATTTAAGTATTCCGCAAACCCCATAAAGTTTGACACGTATATGTCTTATTCATTTTCTTACGGGAAATATTCTGTAAGTATCAATCGGCGATAAGTATACCGCTAATTGGAATCAGCGACATTTAGCTGTTGATTACTGAAATTTCACTGATCAGCAGCTAAAATTCGCTGATTTTCCAGCGTATATACGCTGATTCGAATGAGCGGTATACTTATCGCCGATTGATATTTAGAGAGTATTTTCCGTAAGAATATGAATGAGACCTATACGTGTCAAACTTTATTGGGTTTGCGGAATGGTTGAATATAATTTTTTTCAACAAAACAAAAACGTATTTATTATATTCTCATAGTTTATGATGGAAGGTATTAGATTTATATGAGTTTGGACCTATTGAGTTTTTTTCTATTCTCGACGTCTGGCTGACGGTCGTTTTTTCTGTAGTCTGACGATGCGATAACCTGCCAAGAAATTATTCATTGAAAATTTCCTTTTTTACACTTTTTTGGAGTACAAAAAGACATGTCAAGTTCGTTATCCAGCCTTTTACCGCCAATATTTATGATTTTAGCAATGAAAAGTGAAAATGGGAAAATGAAAAATTCAAACTTTCCACGAAAGCACTTTGAAGACGATAAATAGTCCAGCAGAAAGATTATTACTTTCATAAAGTGCCATAACATTTTTTCAAGCTTTTTTTGATAGAGATAATAGTTTTTTGTTTTGAACGTAGAAAATGCCATAAAAGATAGCACAAAAGTTTCCCTAAACATTCCTGAAACATTTTAATGGAAGGTTCGGAGAATTTCGAAACATGTTCCAGGAAGGTTTCAGGAAGTTGGCAAATGTCCGCGTATTTAGGAGGATTTTAAGGAAAATTCCGCGATAAATGTTCCAGGAGGGTTCCTGGAAGTAGGTGAATGTCCGCGTCTCAAGGAATATTCTCAAGGAAGCTTCTGGGAATTTAAAAAAAATTTAGCATTATATTAATTAATTTTATATTTAGCGAAAGTTTTTCACAAACTTTCCACGAAGGTTCCCGGAAGTAAGTAAATGTCCGCGCATCCAGGAAGGTTATAAGGAACATTCCGCAAAAAATGTTACAGGAAGGTTCCTGGAAGTAAGTTAATCTCCGCGTATTCAGGAAGATTCTGAGGAACATTCCGCGAAAAATGTTCCAGGAAGGTTCTCAGAAGTAGGTAAATTTCCGCGTCTCAACCCGATTTGAAATTTTAGCCCTGTTTTAGACCTCTCATTGTAAGACTTAACAGGACTTAGGAGGGCTTGTAGAGGTCCTAATTTGTATTAGATTAAGCCCCTATTTAGTCCTCCGAAGTGGCACAACAGTCCATTTTACCCACTTTCAGGGTTAAAAGAGGGTCTGATTTAATAAAAATTCAGCCCTCTATAGGTCCCTCCTAATCCTCTGTTTAGGCCCTGCTGTACCCATCGAAATCCTCTAGACAAAAAGTGACGTCACATGGCCATTTACCTCAGGACAGGCACATGTACACCAAAAGGATAGGGATACATTTTATGATCTAATTATATTTTCATTAAAAACAATACTGTTTCTTTACCACAATTTTTAGAATAAACTTTATTACTCAGAGATTAGATTGATCACTTTCGAAATAATTTTAATCAGTTCACTAATTGTTGCAATTGGTTTTAATGGGTTTCAATTAAAAATTTTTATAAAAAGAAATGCTGTTTCTCATGGAAATATAATCAGACTATAAAATTAGCCCTATACTTTTGGTGTCCGCCTGTTTGTCCAGGACACGCGGACCTGCTATATTCTCCCCTTTGCCTAGAGAAGAGAAAAGTAGCGAGCGCCATTTCGCTCCCAATCCCTGCGTTTTAGCCACATTTCATTTATATTTCAAAATATTTGGGAATTTCAAAATTTTGCGTACAGTATTTTTTTAAATTAAATCTTTTGCAATTTCGGAAAGATTTGTTTGTTTTGATTTTTTATAATAAATTTGGTTAATTTTTTATTTAAAACCCAACTTTACATTTTTGTTTAACTTTTCAGAAGTACCATTTATTAAATTTTCAGGTTTATCAAAAAAGGTTTTATATCTGTGCTGAAAATATCTGTAAATAATTTCCAGTCGGTAATAATGATTTAAAAAATTGTTTATTACGTTATGAACAAATTGTTGGACAAAAGTTCTTTTCGGAGTTGGGAATGCTTAGCTCATTGAAATCCAGAGTTTTTGTATATAATGAGAGAGAAATAAAAGTTTTATTACTGTTACTTGAAAAAAGATGCCATTGGGCAATTTAAACAAAAAAATTCACAGTTTGAATATTTATCAACGAACAGGCTTAATTTCTTTAACGGAATCAACTAAGAATGTTTTTCCGGTGACTGTTTGATATGATATTTTGCAAATTTACAAGAATGATTAATTATTTAAACAATTTGTATTAAAAAAATTTAGAGTTCGTCTATTTTTCAACGAATAGGCTCAATTTGTTTAAATAAATTAACTGAGAATATCTTTGCGTTGACTCTTTTCTATGTTACTTTGCAAATTCCCAAGAATTATGATTTATTTAAACAATTTTTGTAAGGAAATTCAGTTTGCTATTTGTAAGCGAATAAGCTTAATTTGTTCCTGGAATCAACTAAGAATGTCTTTTAGATGACTCTTTTATATTCTGCTTTGTAAATTTACAATAATTATTAATTATTTAAACAATTTTCATTTAAAAATTCAGAGTTTGGCTATTTTTTAGCTTGCATAAAAACATACATTCAGCTGTAACCTTTTTAATAATAAATATAACTTTTCTATCTGAACCATAATATTAAAATCAAAACCATTTGAACATTTGATACAAATTCATTTTTATAAGAAAATATATGCACTATACATAATAAGAATTAAGAAATCAATAGAAATTTTAATAATCTTGAAAACTTTTCTTTTCATTAATTTCAGTCTTTTTTCTTTTTTAAATTGCTTCCACTACTTTAATAATCCCTTCAATATAATGATATTGTGCTTTTTCAAGATTTTCTGAAATAATTTGTCCCCTGCAATATATTTTTCCGTAATTTTTACTATGATTTAACCTTAAAACATTTTATTGAATTCACCCTGTGCTCTTTTTTTCATAAAAGTTTTATTACTGTTACTTGGAAAAAGATGCCATTTGGTAATTTAAAAAAAAAATTTCACTGTTTGGTTATTTATCAACGAACAGGCTTAATTTTTTTAACGGAATGAACTAAGAATGTTTTTCCGGTGACTGTTTGATATGATACTTTACAAATTCCCTAGAATTATGATTTATTTAAACAATTTTTGTAAGGAAATTTAGAGTTTGGTTTTTTCCGGGGACCGTTTCATATTATACTTTGCAAATTTACAAGAATTATGATTTATTTAAACAATTTTTGTAAGGAAATTCAGAGTTTGCTATTTGTAAGCGAATAAGCTTAATTTGTTCATGGAATCAATTAAGAATGTATTTTCGATGACTCTCTTCTATCCTGCTTTGTAAATTTACAATAGTTATTAATTATTCAAACAACTTTCATACAAAAATTCAGTGTTCAGCTATTTGTTAGCTTGCATAAAACATACATGCAGCTATAACCCTTTTAATAATAAATATAACTTTTCTATCTGAACCATAATATTAAAATCAAAACCATTTGAACATTTGATACAAATTCATTTTTATAAGAAAATATATGCACTATACATAATAAGAATTAAGAAATCAATACAAATTTTAATAATCTTGAAAACTTTTCTTCTCATTAATTTCAGTCTTTCTTCTTTTTTTAATTGCTTCCAGTACTTTAATGATCTCTTCAATATAATGATATTGTGCTTTTTCAAGATTTTTTGAAATAATTTGTCCCCTGGAATATATTTTTCCGTAATTTCTACTGTGATTTAATCTTAAAACATTCTATTGAATTCACCCTGTGCTCTTTTTTTTTCAATTTTTCAAAATTGAGATAGCTTTCAAGCAAAAGAAAAAAAAAGTTTACAATTTCAAGTATAAGCGGTTTTTTAAAATTATAATAATTATTTTCTAAAGAAAAAAAAAAAAATTTTAATTCATATTTTGGTTCATCACTTAATATTTCTTTTTAAAATTATATAGCCTCACTTTTTTCCAAAATATATTTTTTTTATTAGAATAATAAACAATACAAATTATGAACATTTAGAAATTTATTTCATTTTACTTTCACTTACATTTTCAAAGACAATTACATCCATCTAAACAAATGGACAGATGGACGTTGAAAAACTGTGGTGTTAAATTTTGGACAATTCTAATACTTTCTCAGATGAGAATTTAAAAAGTGTGCAATGGAAAATTAACTTCATTTTCTGATCGAAATTTCTAGGTTTGTAAACGAATGTTTTCAAAGTATTAAAAATAAACTTCAATGTTTATTTATAATGTTATGTTATTTTTTAGTCTATTTACTATCAAAATGCCTATTTATTTATCGCAGGCTTCACAGTCTTTTACCCATTCTCTTCTTTATTCCATTCTGCTATTTAAATGCGAACTGAATAACCCAATGAGAAAATTAACTATTCTTGATTGAAATTTTATTATTTTCGGTTGAAAAGTGTACTATCAAATTTTTGGTTAAGAATTTATCTTTTTTTTTTGTTAAAAATTAGGGACGACTGTGAAATCGCGAAAAATAAAATTCCCGACAGAAAATTGCCGAATTCTAAAATATCCGAACTAGAAAATGCCTAAATTATGAAATTTCCGAATTAATTATTATTATTATATCATTAACCTGTTCACCTTTCGGGGTAGGCGTGAATTGCTCGGTTGGAAAGTAGTGATGTGTGGATGGGCATATAGGTGAAGGGTAGATAGGTATATAGGTTTAAGGTATAGATATTTTAGATCCAAATAAAACAAAAATAAAAACATACGTTTTGGTTTTCGTGTGCTTTCCTACAAAGGCAGTTCATTTGGAACTCGCGAATGATTTAACGACAGACACGTTCCTCGCCTGTTCAAAACGGTTCTTTGATCGTCAAGGAACTGCAGAATCAATGAATTCGAACAATGCTACGAAATTTCTTGGAGCGAACAATGAATTTAAAAAAATGTCGCAGCAGGTAACGGATATAATAAAAAGCGAAAAAGTTCAACAATTTTTGTTTGCTGAGGAGATTAATTGGTGTTTCACACAGCCGAGAGCTCCTCACTTTGGAAGCTTTAGGGAGGCTGCGGTGAAAATCTTCAAACACTATTTTGTTCGAGTAGCTCAAAATTTATGATTAAGTCTCTCCCTAATCTTTTGCTTTTGACTTCGAGCACGCTCTTCTATGAACTAAAGAAAACGGTCAACCTTGGTACAGCCTAAGTTCCTAGAGTAGGTTCTAATTGTTATTGCCCTACCGACATATTGCAGTCCCATCCTGCACCTTCTGGACCTTTCTCCTAATTTTCTCCCACCATACCTTCCTTCAAAATTTTGGAGGAGAAACCGGTGCCTCCCTTCTCTCAAATTCCACCAATACTCTTGAAATTCGCTCTTATTTACTTTTCAAATTTTCCTACTTTTCCTCTCCTTCGAGACTCGATATTATGGTCAGTGATCTGCACTTCATTTTGTACTTCGTCCAAGTTCAGAACTGTTCTTTTTTGTTCGCGCGCAACTCCCATGATTGAAGTAGACTTTTTTCTTTGATTATTGTCTAATGATATTCCAATATAATTTAAGAAACAATTTTTCAACATTTCAACAATTTATTCATTAACAAAAATCAGCCCAAATCAGAAAGCTTGAACATTAGTCAGGAAACTTATTAGTACAATAATTTTACTGAATGCTAAATAATTATAAATTGTAAAATTTCCCTCAGACACTGTAGGACATTTACAAACTTCGAAAGTAGTATGCATAAAATACGTCTTCCTTTAGAGGTGGCTCTGATGCGTCTATAATTTATTTATTATCTGCGTGAATGAACGTCTCTGAATATTATCAATTACTATCCTAGCAGGCTCTAATTTTTTTCAATTATCCTTAAAAAATTCCACTTTTCAAATTAGAACATTCTAAATACACATTTGCTCCAACGCGTAAAGAAAATTGACATTTTTGTATCGACTCTTCTGACTTGGTTTCTTAGTGGAATTGACGCACCAATTTTTATATTCTAACAATCATTGTCAACATTTTTAAAGATACGTAGTTTTTCTTTAATTTGCAAAATATTTTACTCAGGTTTAAAAAAATTTGACTTTTATGGGAGGCAACCTATCTCAGCTGGACTCCTACTATTCGATATTGATTTGATTATGATTATTATTTACGATTCGCTATATGTCAAACGAACAAATTGAGAACCCCGGAAATGCAAGCAATTTCCTACGTGATCTTTCACTCAAGCTTCCATACGAAAACTTGGCTGATTGTCGACAGCCTGCGAACACGTGCCAAAGCCGTGTTCACGTAAACGTACGCCAGCGTCTGTCTTTCTCTCACCAATACGCACTTCTTCCCACCTTTCACCGCTTTTCCTCTCTTCCTTCACCCTTCTCTCTTTTGCTCTAAGACCCATCGGCCGAACAGCCAAGGAGCTCAACCAGGTTTTGAAATGAACATTTTCGGAAGCTGATGAACTTCCCAAACATCAATCAAAACAATGAGACTCAATTAATTTAAGGGGCCTTTGATTTTAATACAATAAATAATGCTTTGTTTCTGGTTTCAACTCAACTAATGAAGGTTCGATGGTTTGTTTCAACTTTGTGAACTTTTGATTAATGAATTATTTGATTATTAATAATGGACATCAAATAATGAACAGCCGTTCTACTCTCCATGGTCCTCCGGGAAAATGAAGCAAAGATAGAAATAAATATTCTAATAAATCTGATTAATTCAAGATTATTCTTTTTATTTGCAAGTGAACATTTGCAATATTCCATTAGCTCTGAGTTAGTGTAGTGTCGACGTGCAGAGGATTATTTACCATATGAAGGAATTTTCAAGGATTTTCACGAATTTCTGGGATTTGTATGAATTTCAACTAAGTTTAAAAGGCTTCAAGTGATTTGGAGGGATTTAAACCATTTTGTGAACGTTTTTTCTGGGTTTGAAAATATTTCACGGAATATCACGAAACTTCTGAAGGTTTCAAATCGTTCAAAAAGATTTAATGGGATTCCGCAAGATATCAAGTTATTTCTGAAGATTTCGAATCTTAAGCATTTTAAGCAATTTCAGAGGATTCCTAGGGACTGCCAAACATGTTAAGACATTACAATAGTTTCTTCAAGTGTTTCCTATAATTTTAACAGGTTTTAAGACCTATGAAACCTTTCAAATCAATTCACAAATATATCCAGGATTTCACGGACTTTCAAAACTTTGTAACTGATTATGATGGATTAAAAATTTTTCTGAAGCTTCTGAAGTAGCTGAAATTATTTTAAGGGATTTTACGGGGTTTCGGAGAAATTTACAGGATTAAATGAGCTTTCAAAAAATTTTGAGACATTTCAGGAAACTTCTAAGGTTTTCTAGGGTTTCGAAAGGTGTTAGGATTGGACAAAGTCTTACTCAATACTAAGGAATAAGCAATTCAAGATAAACAAATATTTATTTGCATAGGTTTCATAATGTTGGTAGACAGTGAAACATTAGTAGACATTTTCTGATATATTGTGATAGCTCGATTATTAGAACTTATAATAAAAGTGCTTAATTACTTGAAAAAAAGTTTTTTTTACACTCATTTATTCTTTTTCAATGCAACATAACTGAGTACTTTAAATATGGGAATATTTAATAATTGCGCTGGCTTGTTCAATAATGTTTAGGAATAAATAATTAGATAGGCAGGCGCAATTATTGTCTATGGCAGATCATAATCGAATATAAAAAACTGTTACTGTTACAGAATAATTTTTTATATTTGAGCAAACGATTTCATTTATATTCACCTCACGAGCAAGATTCAGCCTTTTACAATGACAATAAGCTAACTACTACTACAGCTTCCATACCAAAGTAATTTACACTTCTGCCACTATCTCTTGCACTACTTAATTCTCCTGGGTACCTCTGCGGCGACACTAATCAACGCGAACGTAAGGTCACTCATGTATTTTATATGGGTGACCTGGAGATCTATGCTTATAGTGCAAAGCAACTTTAGAGTTCTTTATGGTTGGTATGGACTTTGCATCGTAAAAGCATGCCAAGAATAATCTAAAGCGAGGACGGATTACTGGCGTTCCTGGGAAGCCTGAGCTTGTGGATATAAATGTTAGAGATATTGATAATGGAGAGACCTATACATACATAAGCGTGCCGCAGAGCTGCATTCAGGACGTACCATCAGTCAAGGAGTCTTTCCGAAGCAGATACAAGCGCCTTCTTTGACAGACTTGGTCTTCCAATCTTTCGGCGTTGAACAAGGTATTTGCGACTAACATGCTCGTCGTCCCGGTTCTACTCCACTCGTTTGGGGTGGTTCAATGGACAAAGAATGAACTTACGGCGCTTGATAGCACTACGCGTAAGATAATGCGTATGTATAAGAGCTTACATATAAATTCGTCCGTTCCGCAATTATACATCCCACGCTGTCAAGGCGGGCGCGGACATCTGAATCTCCAATGTCTTCATAACCGAATTGTTCTGGTTACAGCTTTCGTCGTTGCAAATGAAAGAGATCCGGTCCTAAAAATGGTCAGGAAACACTAGATGATTGGCAAAGGAGCGTTCCTTGACAAAGCGGCGGAGCAGGCGGCCGAGACCCTTGGCCTGAATCCTAACATCAAAAGTGAGAAAAGTGCATAGATGCCTCATTTCTAAAAGCCCGAGTGAAAAAAGCAGACGTTGGAAAATTGCGCCAACATCTACTTGACAAGAAAATACACGAAGACTTTCACAGAAATGTAGAAGATCAGTCCTTGTAGAAGGAGCAAACTTTTGCTCTCATCAGATCATCAGGACATAATTCAGGTATAGAGGATTTCATGTTCGCATTCCAGGACGGTGTCATTTCCACCTTAGTATACTGTGACCGCATTTGACGCCAAGAAGTTTCCCAGCGATAGGTGCAGAGCGTGTTATGCACACGCTGAGTACCTAGAACACATACTATCCAGGTATCCCACTCCACGGGAACGACGTATCTCTACAGACATAATGCGACCCGAAGAGTGCTTTACTACTGCTATCTTTTACTCAACTATGACGCAAAATGTCACACTATCTGATGGATAAGTTCTATAACGGCTCTATAACTCTGTGACATACGTTTTTTAACGCGCATGTAACCATGTTATAGTAGTGTCATGTTATACGAATATTATGTACCAATTACGGAACGGTATTTTATTACCCTGTCATAATTATATAACATTTCCATTACAGCAGCTCGAAACAGGTGACGTAATATAATGATAAATTTGGAAAAAAAGTTGTTTTATATATTATCGCTGCACTTAACTTATGTTTTAAATTACACAATTGCACGAACGGTCACTTATAAACATAACCACACACTCAAACACCTTTGAAAAATCGCATCCGCTGGGGATTTGAACCCTACCTAAACTACCTAACCTAAGCTTATAAACCTAAATCTACCGCACTTACTAGCCAACTGAACGATCGAACTGCTTGAATCTTGTCGGTAAAATCTTAGCCAAGCTTTTTTAGTCCAGGCACCCTACGAAAAATATTGCATTAATTGATACCTGAAATTTTGACCTCGGATTCTTCTAGTGTTATCATGTAGAACAAAAGCCTATAGGTTTCAGTCCAAATCCTGGGACCGATGGTGTGTGTAAACTAACTACCCTTTCATTAGAAAAAATGTTGGTTAGTTTCCAACATTTTTTAATGGATTTTACATAAAATCATATAATATTTAAGAACATTGAATATAATTTACAGAAGTTTCTTATTATAGCGAGAAAATGCCAGTAAGTTCAATATGAATGACAAAATTTTTTCTACTTGCAATTCTTTAAAATTGGCAGATTATTTTTTTCATTGACAAAATATGACTCTCCGCACAACGGTTAATTATTGCTAGTTCTATTAAATATTTGAGCTTCTCTTTACATATTGATCCTCCAATATGATTTCCATATGTTTCAAGATTGATACCTCATAGAAAGAAAAACGAACAAAATCGGGAATTTACAGGGTATTTAAATCAGTTCTTGGTAGAATCATCCTGTAAATTTGACTATTTTGTTAAAAAGTATTCTTTTTTCGTAGAAAATTAATCTTTTCGGTTGAAATTTCATTTCTTCGGTTGAAAATTAGTTTCTTTTATTGAAAATCAATTTTTTTTACTAAAAAGTTAACTATTCCATTTTTCGTCGAATTTTTTTTTATATACATTTAAGTTTTTTCGTTGAAAATTCATTTGTTTCGTTGAAATTTTAACAATTTCGTTGAAACATGATTTTATTTACTCAAAAATCTGTTTCCTTAACTGAAAGTTAAACGATTCTGTTTTTTGTTGAAAATTGACCTTTTTTGGTTGACACTGCATCTATTTTGTTGAAGATTTATCTTTTTTGATAGCAAATAAACCTTTTTGGTTAAAAATTCAACTATTAGGTGGAAAACTCGACTACAAATCAAAGTATTTGGTTCAAAATTCATGTATTTTGATAAAAATGAACTTTTTGGTAGAAAATTGATCTCTTAGGTTAAAATTTCATTTCTTTAGTTTAAAATTAGTTCATTTTATCAAAAATAAATTTTTTCAACTAAAAATTTAATTATTCCATGTTTCGTCGAATTTTATTTCGTGGATATTTAATCCTTTTGGTACAAAATTCATTTATTTGCTTTAAAATTTTACTATTTCGTTGAAAATTGATTTCATTTGCTTAAAAATTTGTTTCTTCAACTGAAAATTAAACTATTCTATTTTTGGTTCAAAACTGATATTTTTGGTAGAAAATGTATCTTTTTGCTTGAAATTTCATTTCTTTGGTTGACAATTAGTTGTTTTTTTTTTAATGGAAAATTAATTTTTTTTATTATGGCTGTTTGATAAGTCAGTGACTTTTTGAATTTCTCGCACAGTAACATTAACTGCAACACAGCTCCCGTCAACGCCATCTATGAATAGACTACTGTTAAATTTTGAGCAAGCTGGGTCATTTAGTTTGTACTGTAATTTGGTGATTGTGAATTCTCTTTTTTTAAAGCTCCTTCGGCTTTAACGAACACATTCTCATCACGTATCTTTTACTTCGCACTCGATTTTGTCAACAATGCGAACTTTTCGACATTGTGTTCCACTCTATTATATCAACTGTATACTATATTTATTTCTGTACCTCGGTGTGGGGCTGCTTATTCAGATATTACAAAATAAAGCACAAATTTTATTTTTCAGGATTACTTTAATATTTGTGTCCTTATTTTACACTAATTTTAATTCTCAGCTACCCTGAAAAATGTATCATTTCAATAAATGTATATTATTACAATTTATAATATGCATTGGTATTGAAACAAACTTATTTTCATTGTCTTGTTTTTATAATTAAAAAATAATGGGCATCCTATTAAAAAATGGTTATTAAACATTTCATTGCACCTTGTGCCGTTTTTTCATAAATTTAATTTGTTTATATTCGATCATATTTTTTACGATTTGAACTGAAATTGCGCATCCTAGCGCAAGGCGGTTCTAAGCAAATTTGCAGATATAATTTATTCGACAAATTTTGTTAAATAAAATGTTATTGTAGCTTGTTTCCTTTTCTGAAAAATGTAATGTTTTTATTTTTAATATATTCTTATAACAAGAGTTTTTTATCAAAATTTTGACATATTTTTTTGATTAAACAACTTTCGTCTTTTAATTTCTTTCGTCTCTTGTGTCGTTTGACAAAAATTTAATTTTTTTATTCTTAATATGATTGTTTACGATTAAAAGAATATCTATTGGTCCTATCTAAAAATTATTAATAACGAATTTGTAGCTCCTTTTTGGGTAAAGACTTTTTGTTCATTAATTTTTTTTCGTACCTTTTGTCGTTTTTCGAAAAATTTAATTTTTTATATTCAGTGTGGTTTTTTACGAATAAAACAAAAACTACGTGTCCTATAAAATGTGATTGGTAAAAAATTTGCAGATCTTTTTTGGCTGCACAATTTTGGTTGATAAATTTCTTTTCGTATCTGGCATAGTTTGAGCGCAAAATGGAACGTGAAGATTTAGAAAAATCTGCGATAGTCAGTTTTCACATGAAAACAGTGCCTTCTCATTATGATGAGAATGTAAAAATGTGTAATTTACAAAGTTAATTGTAAAGATTGTAATGCAGTTTATGCAGGGTGTTCTGAAAGTATGGGAACAGCAAAATATCTTGGAAGGGAACCATTTTCGGAGAATATGACCAACACAAGAGTTGTATTATTTTTGACGTCCGATCGAATGGTGACCTTGACCTCGACCCCGACCATGACCGTCACGGTCATTTCAAGGTCAAATTGATTTTTTTAAATGGGAACCTGTATTTTTGACCCCGGGAACTGAGACAGCGGAAAATTTTACGTCCAGATATGACCTGGACCAATCGAAAATTGGATCTGGTCAGGTCATGGCAAGGTGAAACAACCTACATCAGAATGACTCGACTGGCATGCATTTTTGGAGAAAGTGTCCAACGCAAGAATTGTAGCTTTTTCGACCCGGGATCGATTGGTGACCTTGACCTTGCCATAAACTTCCCAGGACAAATTTTCGATTGGTCAAGGTCATATCTGGATGTAAAATTTTCCGCTCTCACAGTTCCTGGTGTAAAAAATAGGGGTTTCCATTTATAAAAATCAAGTTGACCTTGGAATGACAGTGAGGTTATGGTCAAGGTCAAGGTCACAATTCGTTCGGGTGTCAAAAATGCTACAACTTTTGTGTTGGTCATATTCTCGGAAAAAGGTTCTCTTCCAAGATATTTTGCTGTTCCTATACTTTTAGAACACCCTTTATGGGGCAGACACGAAGGACACTAGATTTAGGAAAGATGAACATGAAAATAATTTTCATGGAAGTCCTAGATATCACTTAGTCCTTTCAAAGCATATAATTACACATGGTCATGACTTTAATTGGAATGATATTACAATTCTTTATCACGAGAGCAATCAGAAGAAGAGAGAATTCATGGAGATGTTATTTATAAAGAGAGAAGGTAACAAGGCTACTCATTTAAAAAGGGACCTCTCAAGATATAACAAAGTACGGGATAGAGTAATTAATTGGTTAAAGTAATTTTCTTTTACTTGAAAATAGAAAGAATTATTTTATAGAACAATAATTTTCTCAGTAAATATATTGATAAAAATAAACTTAATCAATTTTTAATTGATACTAATTGAAATATTCTTTTTACAGGTATATTAGTTTTCTATATCTTTAGTTTTTCATATATTTAGTTCTCCCTATAAATTATCCCGGATGAGGTCTAGATTGGCCTCGAAACATGTTTGTTGTCTAGCAGTGTAAAAAAGACGGGGAAAGGAAAAAGTGAGAGCTTGGTTTTTGGTTGAGTTTTTCCCATTTTCTCCCTCTCTTTTCATTGGTTATTTTGGTTTCTAATGAGCCGAAAAGTAAAGTAGTTTGGAAGTTGGTTTTTTAATTATGAATCTCATGACTCATGACTCCTTTCAATCTGCAGGGCTTACTTAAGAATAATTCAAGATCTGGTAGGCCTTTCACGGAAAGGGTTCAAAAGTTCGCTCAAGAACTAAGAATCTTCAATCATTCATGGAACAAGACAAAGCTGCTGACAATCAAGCAGCACATTGTCGACAAAATACGGGTGTTATCTGACGTAAGGAGAGAGATGGATCAGAAAGAATCAACAGTTTCTTGCTGACCCGTCTCGCCTCTCCAGTGATCACCCTATTTCTGTCAAAAATCCACCCAAGCCCAATGGGGTAGACTTTTTGGAGAGAGGTATAAACGATCCCAAAAACACTGGAGTAGCAAGAAGATACTGAAAATATCATCCGCTTCATGAATTTTGCGCCAACCTCATAAAATCTGAGGAGGAATGTCCATAAATCACTGCCGAAGAGGTGAAAAAGCACTTAGAGGCACGAACAACTTTTCCGGTGCTGGACCAGATTGTATCAAGAACGTCTGGTGATAGGACGCACTATACTCTTACCAAAAAAAAGCAACTTGTCCAACTCAGAGAATTACAGGTCAATAACTTGTTTGAACACACTGTATAAGATCTTTACAGCTATCCTGAACAACAGGATTGTCCGAAGAATTGAGCCTATTTATTGTAATCAAATTCTTTGAAAAAGTGTTAAAATATTATTATAAAATTCAGTGAAAAATCATTATAATTAATCCCATTATTTAAAAATTTTTCGGATATACTATCGATAATGTAAAAATCTGTGGAATACTGTGCAATTATTGATTTATTGTAATCAACTTATTTGAAAAAGCGTTAAAATATTATTATAAAATTCAGTGAAAAATCAACATAATTAATCCCTGTAATCTTTTAAAGAAAAAAAGCCCTTAAAGTGTCAGGAATTTTTATTTAAAATAAAATTTTTGATTGTTTGTTCTTTGTACTTCCCTTCAAAACCATGAAAATTAATTGAAAATTCCCCTGGATGCCTCAAAAATAATTCAGAATCATGAGAATTGAAAGACAGAGAAACCTTTGCAATATTCGCATGCATAATTTCAGATTTTATTGTTGAGTTTACTTCGTTTGGTTATCATACCTAATAATATCAACTTTCCAACTATTACATATTCTCAATATTACATCAAAATCGACCAATAAGTGAACTTACACGATTTGCCCGGCACATTTTGTCCAATTGGACCCTTGTCCGAACGCATATTTTTAGATTTTATTGTTGAGTTGACTTTGTTTGGTTATTATACTTAATAATATCAACTTTACAACTGTTACATATTCTTAATATTATATCAAAATTGACCAATAAGTGAATTTACACGGTTCGCTGGGAACATTTTGTCCAATTGGACCCTTGTCCGGACACATATTTTTAGATTTTATTGTTGAGTTCATTTCGTTTGGTTATTATACTCGATAATATGAACTTTCCAACCGTTACATATTCTCAATATTGTATCCGAATCCACCAATAAGTGAATTTACACGGTTCGCCGGGCACATTTTGTCGAATTGGACCTTTGTCCGCACGCATATTTTCAGATTTTATTCTTGAGTTTACATCGTTTGCTTATTATGCTTGATAATATCAACTTTCCAACTGTTACATATTCTTAATATTACATCAAAATCGACCAATAAGTGAATTTACACGGTTTTGCGGGCACATTTTGTCCGATTGGACCTCTGCTCGCACGCATATTTGTTGATTTTATTGTTGAGTTTACATCGCTTGGTTATTATACTTGATAATATCAACTTTCAAACTGTTACATATTCTTAATATTATATCAAAATCGACCAATAAGTGAACTTAAACGGTTTGCCGGGCACATTTTGTCCGATTAGAACTTTGTCCGCACGCGTATTTCTAGATTTTATTCTTCACTTTACTTCGTTTGGTTATTATACTTGATAATATCAACTTTCCAACTGCTACATATTCTTAATATTACATCAAAATCGACCAATTAGTGAATTTACAAGGTTTGCCGGGCACATTTTGTCCAATTCGACCTTTGTCCGCACGCACATTTTTAGATTTTATTGTTGCGTTTACTTTGCTTGGTTATTATACTCAATAACATCAACTTTCCAACTGTTGCATATTCCCAATATTACATCAAAATCCACAAATAAGTGAATTTACACGGTTTGCTGGGCACATTTTGTCCGATTGGACCTTTTTACCGCAAGCATAACTTTTAATTTTATTGTTGAGTTTACTTCGTTTGGTCATTATACTGAATAATATCAACTTTCCAACTGTTACATATTTTCAATATTACATCAAAATCGACCAATAAGTGAATTTACACGGTTTTCCGGGCACATTTTGTCGGATAAGAACTTTGTCCGCACGCGTATTTCTAGATTTTATTCTTCACTTTACTTAGTTTGGTTATTATACTTGATAATATCAACTTTCCAACTGCTACATATTCTTAATATTACATCAAAATCGACCAATAAGTGAACTTACGCGCTTTGCCGGGTAAATTTTGTCCGATTGGACCTTTGTCCACACGCATATTTTTAGACTTTATTCTTGAGTTTACTTTGTTTGGTAATTATACTTAATAATATCAACTTTCCAACTGCCACTTATTCTTAATATTACATCCAAATCGACCAATAAGTGAACTTACACGGTTTGTCGGGCACATTTTGTCCGATTGGACCTTTTTCCGCACACATATTTTTAGATTTTATTCTTGAGTTTACTTTTCTAGGTTATTATACTTATTAATATCATCTATCCAACTGTTACATATTCTCAATATTACATCAAAGTCGACCAACAAGTGAACTTACACGGTTTGCCGGGCACATTTTGTCCGATACGACTTTTGTCCGCACGCATAATTTTTGATTTTATTGTTGAGTTTACTTTGCTAGGTTATTATACTTAATAATATCAACTTTCCAACTGTTAAATATTCTTAATATTACATCAAAAACGACAAATAAGTCAATTTACAGGGTTTTGCGGGTACATTTTGTCCGATTGGACCTTTTTCCGCACACATATTTTTAGATTTTATTGTTGAATTTAACTCGTATGGTTATTTTACTTGATAATATCAACTTTCCAACTGCTACATATTCTTAATATTACATCAAAATCGACCAATGAGTGAATTTACACGGTTTTCCGGGCACATTTTGTTCGATAGGACCTTTGTCCGCACGCATAATTTTTTATTTTATTGTTGAGTTTACTTTGCTTGGTTATTATACTCGTTAATATCAACTTTCCAACGGTTACATATTCTCAATATTACATAAAAATCGACCAATAAGTGAACTTACACGGTTTTCCGGGCACATTTTGTCCGATTGGACCTTTGTCCGCACGCATATTTTTAATTTCATTCTTGACCTTACTTCGTTTGGTTATTATACTTGATAATATCAATTTTCCATCTGCTACCTATTCTCAATATTACATCAAAATCGACCAATAATTGAATTTACACGGTTTGCCGGGCACATTTTGTCCGATTGGACCTTTGTCCGCAAGCACATTTATAGATTTTATTATTGATGGTTATTATACTTGATGGTATCAACTTTCCAACTGTTACCTATTCTCAATTGTACATCAAAATCGACCAATAATTGAATTTACACGGTTTGCCGGGAACATTTTGTTCGATTGGATCTTTGCCCGCACGCATAATTTTTTATTTTATTGTTGAGTTTACTTTGCTTGGTTATTATACTCGTTAATATCAACTTTCCAACTAATTTACAGGATATCGAATCTAATTGTTATAAACAAATTATTTTAACAAAATGTCAACACATTGGAAATTTTACTTTCAAGTATATTTGTGAGTTGAAATTGCTTGATTTTATCAACAGGATCACGTTTGATTATGAAAATTTATTGTATGGTATAATTTGTTTATTTTATAAACAAACTATGTAAACTAATGAGCTTAGGCGTTTTTTGGCGGAAAGTAATCACTTTCCTTTCTTAGTACCTTTAAATTCTATAAGTGGTAATATTTAGTGATTAAGATTGGTCTTTCGATATATTTTGTTTATTTTATAAACAGATTTTGTAAACAAAAGCATATTTAGGTCAATCATAGACAGAAAGTAATAGTTTTTCTTTCAAATCGTCTTCAAATTACATAAGTGGTGAGGTTTAGTGACGAAGAATTGTCAATCGATATTATTTGTTTCTGTTAGAAACAAATCTTATAAACAATTGCATAGTTTGACCATTTATAGATAGAAACTAATCGTTTTTCTTTCTAATCGTCTTCAAATTACGTAAGTGGTGATATTTAGTCACGAAGAATTGTCAATCAAAATTATTTGTTTATGTTACAAACAAATGCATAGTTTGATCGTTTATAGTTAGAAAGTGATCGTTTTTCTTTCTAATCGTCTTCAAATGACATAAGCGGTGATGTTTAGTGAAGAGGAATTTTCATTTGGTATTATTTGTTTATTTTATAAACAAATGCATAGTTTGGCCATTTGTAGACAGAATGTAATCTTTTTCTATTATTTCCTTCCAATGATATCACTGGAAATGTTTTGTGATTTTCTAAAAGAATTAGATTCCAAGTTGTACTTTTCAATCATTTCAATAATTTTAGGATCCATTTCAAATTCATTCTTGCTTCACTTAAGGCGCAATTAGTAGATCAGATTAGATGACACAAGGAGCTTATGTATTAAATCTTCATTGGTCGAAAATCGAGAGCAATTTCGTGTGTTGAATTCTCTGAACCGCTTGAAATTCTTATTACGGGCTCCTGCAGCTTCTTCTGAATACGGTATATGTTTAATATTTGAATTACTTAAAAAACTGAAAAGCAGTTTTAAAACAAAATTTACTTCAGTCAACCTCACCTACATTTACGTAAAACGTTACTCTACCTTGAACTTATATTTTTTTTATAGAATTTTGTTTCCAACATAAACCAATAATATTGATTGACAATTCTTCGTCACTAAACGTCACCACTTATGTAATTTGAAGACGATTAAAAAGAAAAACGATCACTTTCTACCTATAAATGGTCAAACTATGCATTTGTTTAGAAAATTTGTTCATAACATAAACAAATAATATCGATTGACAATTCTTCGTCACTAAACATCACCGTTCATGTAATTTGAAGATGACTAGAAAGAAAAACTATTACTTTCTGTCTATAAATGTCCAAACTTTGCATTTGTTTATAAAATTTGTTTATAAAATAAATAAATAATATCGAATGACCAATCACAATCACTAAATATTACCACTCATATAGTTTAAAGGTACTAAGAAAGAAAAGCGATTACTTTATGCCAATAAACTCCTAAACTATGCATTTGTTTACAGAATGTGCTTATAAAATAAACAAATTATACCATGCAACGAATTTTCATGATCAAATGTGATCTTGTTAATAAAATCAAGTAATTTCAACTGACAAATACACTTTGCAAGCAAAATTTCCAGTATGTTGACATTTTGGTAATATAATTTGTTTATAACAATTAGATTTGATATCCTGTAAATTATTTATATTCTTCGGATACTTCGTCATTCATTTTCGTCGAGAATGGGATAATTTAAGTTATTTATTCGAAGATAAAAAATAATAATTAAAAAATTTCTCATTTTCGCTCGTTGTTTATTTATATAAAAAATAGAAAATGACAAAAATTAAAAAATCAAATTCATAGACGCTCTTGTGCAACTATCGCTGATCACTTCTGAACAAAAAAATTGAAAATCGGTTTAGAATTGTGGGCTGTAAGTGATTTTGAGTAGTAAATTCCCGATTCAGCCCACTGTGCAGCGCCGCGCCCAGCCAAGAGTCAGGAGTTTATGACAAGATTCATAAACAAGATTTAGAATCTTTTGACAAAAAAATGATATCTAAAAGAAGATTTATAACTGTTTAAAAATTGTTTGTTATGCTGTGTTAGTGTTTTTCAGCCCCCAGTTGTAAATTTTCTTTCAGATATAATTTTTTTGATAAAAGATTCTAAGTCTTGTTCAAATTATGATGAGTTTTGTTTGAAAATACCAATTTTCGACGAGAAACGACAACTTAACCTAAAATTATTTAAAATTGTAAATAATCATTGAAATTTAATAATTTGTTATTAATAAATACGAATAATTGAGTGTCCGGATACAATAAGGGCACATCAAATTTTCTTGTGCGAAAACAAAGTCCCCTGGAGGCTTTCAACCAAATTTTCGATTTTTAATTTTTAAAGGTTATATCTGGCTGTGAAATTGTATTGCGCATCTTTTTTCCTGTAGATAAAAAGTTCTAGCTTCTTTAGTTTACAAAATAAGCCGAAAAACTGACTTTAAAAAAAAAAAAAATTTTAATCCGTTTTTCACTTCAACTCGCGCTCCGTTCGTCAGGTTTTGGAATTTTTTAATAAATTTTCAGAAAATACGCTCTAGTGTATCCTTCGATTGATATAATAAGAGGAATTTAAAAAAATATTTGAAAAATTGTTATTAATTTTTTTTCGATGCTCAGCGTCAATCAGACTTTTGTAACTTCCAGCGTTTCGTTTATCGAGAGTATTTCGAGCAAGGAAAGACTTCTCGCGGCAAAAATGCGGAGAAAACTGTGCTAAAGTGTGACACGTTCCCGCGCTAGTGAGTTGTTGCTTACAATAACGATAATAATTAAATTTCTTACGGAATAACAATTTTAAGAAAGTAAGTTGATAAAACACTCATTAATTTTATTACATTTTTAATGTATTTTTACGGTCTATTTAGATTTAACTGTAAGATACATACTCTAATTTTCACACATTGTTTATACCTGCATTCGGTTTAACTTCGAAGCGATCTTGAACATTCGCTTTGTAAACAAACCTATGCACACGCTAATTTAATTCCATTCAAAGTCCTAAAATCAATTCACAAATATAAATTGGTATAATCTACTTATCTAGCAAAGTAGACTACAACATTTTCTATTTTCTTTCCGATTTTCAGGTTACACTGTTACAAAAAATCAGACTTTAGCATTTTAAATTTTGTTTGTTTCCCAATTTCTGGGAGACACGACTTTCCTCTACCATTTGATATAATAGTGTTGAACATAATGTAGGAAAATTACACATTCTGGACAAAATCGAGTGCGAAGCACGAGACACGTAATGAAAATGTGTTCGTTAAAGCCGAAGGAGCTTTAACAAACGAGAATTCACAATCACCAACGTCACCAACGTCAATAAATTGATGCAATCATTTTAAAACAAGAACACCCACTTATTTTCTCACCAAATGGAACATGTTTATGGGACGCGCATTAAAAAAACAATGCTTTTTTTAGGACACCCTACTATGTAACATTTTATATTTTATTGAAACAGTAAGAAGAATCTGGAAAGAATAATATTGTGAACGTTTCTAAGTAGGCTACGTCAGCTCTATACCAACATAACGTGTTTACAATTTATTGCTTCGAAATGAAAAGTCTAGGAAATTCACTCATTTTTTATTTAATGCGCAAGTACATTAAACTCATAGTCAAATAATTCAAATTTCATATACATGAATAGAAAAAATTTCCAATGCGTGCATTAAAAATTACTGCATTTTTAAGCCTTGTCTAACAGCCTTACTTTAATCACATTTAAAATAATAATCACACGGAAATATATCATAAAATTCGATAAAACTCAGTTAAAAAAATTGTAAGCCTCGATGGAGACTAACGAAACGAAACTGTAACAATATTCATTATTCAATTTATTCCGTCCAAATCGGTTGCGGTGTACTTTTCGAAATTTTGATTAATATTCGAAGTTGCTCATAATAATTATACACGCTTTTAGGATTCATTAATCGAAAACCTTTTTTGCATATTATCTTGGCAATAATATTAATTTTTCCTAAATAAAATATAAATGCAAGGGCTGGTGAATACGTCTGACTGAATTAAATTAAATGAATAGAGTTTTTCTCGATTTTATAATGCACGTGAATGTGACTCTTTTCTACACTTTTACACTTTGAAAATCAAATTTCGAAGTTGGAAGAAAATAATTTTACCAATTTATTCGAACAGTCATTTCTGAAAACCTGTGTAATTATTATAAGTATCATGAGGGTGATTTCCAAAAAGATTACATTTTAAACAATCAGAGGTCACAGAAAAAAAAACTTTTTAAACGGACATAATGCATAATTTTAGCCCAAATCATAAATAGTTTGAGCATTTATTTTCGAGTTTTATCCGAAAATAGCAATGCCGCGTGACGAGACCAAAAATGGTGAGACAGAATTTGAAATGATTTTTGAAATCCTCGACTACCTATAAAATATTAAACCCGAATTTTAATTATCGTCTTTTCCAAATCAACATAAATAAGGGGCTGTCCATAAACTACGCCATTAATTTTGAGCTGTTTTGGACTCTTCTCTCCACTCGTTGACGATCGTAGTTTTCACCTCCCCCCCCCCTTCTTCCCACCCGTAAAGTAACGTAGCCTAAGAATTCTCTTTAAACAGGAGAAATAGGGTGATTTTCAACAAGATAGTTGAATTTTTAAACAAAAAAGATTTTCTACAAAAAAAATGCATTTTCATCAACAATAAATCAATTGTTAACAAAACAGTTACATTAGCAAGCAAATGGTTGAACTTTCAAGCAAAATATACGAATTTTTAACAAAATAGTTGAACTTTCAATAAAAAAATGACATCAAAATAGTTGAATTTTCAACCCAAAAAATATGCATTTTGAACCTAATGTTTCACTTAAAGGCAAAAAGGATTACAATTAAACTAAAAACAGTTGAATTTTTAACCGGAATGACGCTTTTTTTTACAAGACAGTTCGATTTTTAACAAAAAAAGTTAATATTCAACCAAGAAACATGACTTTTCTACCATAAGAGGTTTTATTTAAAAAAAGACAAATTTTCAAGCAGTTGAATAAAACGAAAAAAAAAAAAAATTTTTAACGAATTAGTTGTATACTTAATCAAATAAATGAGTTTTGAACAAACAAGAATAATTTTTTAACTATAAAGACAACTTTTCAACAAAATATATGAATTTTCTACCAAATAGTTCAACTTTTAATTTCTAAACGATAAATTTCTAACCAAAGATGGAATAGTTCAATTTTTAGATACAAAAACTAATTTTTAACTCCCAAAAAAAACGAATTTTCAACAAAAAAGTTGCATTTTCACCCAAAGAGGTCAATACAAAATGAAATTAATTTCTAGCAAAATAGTTCAACTTTCAAAACAATTAGTTGAATTTTCGACCAAAAAATATGAATTTTCAACTCATGATGAATCTTCAACTGGAATAGTTGAATTTTTAACCCAAAAGATTAATTTTTAAGTGAGATATTGCATTTCTAACTGAAATAGTTGCAATTTCAACCAGAAGGATGAATTAATTTTAATTAATTTTCAACCAGAGAGATAAATAAATTTTGACCTGAAGTGATGGAATGTTCAACTAGATTAGTTAAATTCCCATTAAAAAAAACCTTCAAGAGAAAGAAAACGAGTTATCAACAAAGAAGTTAAATTTTCAACCCCAAAGTTCATTTTCAATCCATAAAATATATTTTCTAAAAATGGAGTAGATAAATTTGCAAACAAAGATACGAACCTTGGAAGGAAAACAATAAATTTTTAACAATGTAGTGCAACCAAGTATTTATATAATAATATAATCTATTTATATAAGATATTTATAACAGGAGAAGAATTCTTTGAAAAGGGGGAAAATAGGGAAATAGGGGAAAGAGTGTGAAGTCTGAAATATGAAAGTGATTTTCAAACTTATTAAGTTCGTAACGTTACTGCCACTGACCTCCCCTCTTTCCCTCTTATCAATCGTAGTTTTTGGCGCTACCGGGTTGAGGGAGGGTTATTTGAGGGCAGCCCCCCCCCCCCCTCAAATTGCTATCGTAGTTTATGGATGGCCTAAGTGATATCTGTTAATCTTAAATATTTAAAAAAATTCTTATTATTATTAAGAAATTTTTAGTTAGTAAGCTAATATTTAAGAACTTGTAAATAATAAGAAGGCGAAGCGATTATAGGTTAAGATAAACATAAGGCACAGTGGTTAAGTGAAATTGTAAAAAATGTAAAGGGAATGCAGCCCTCAAACCCGTAAAAGGGAGAGTAATAAAATACAATACAATACTATCGATAATTTTACAATAATAAATTATTTGTTTTTATTGAAGCCTATATCGCTGTAGTGAAAAAAAATTTGTATCGAACATTTTTTTTTGAAAAATTTACCATCGATATTTTTACCGTAACAAATGTTGTTGTTTTTAGTGAAGCCTATATGGTTTTTGTGATTTTCAAGACAATTTTATCGAAATTTTTTCCTTGAAAAATTTACCATAAATATTTTCACAATAACGAATGTATTTGTTTTTACTGGAGCCTATATCGTTGTGTTGAAAAAAAAATGTTTTCTCAAAAATTGTTTTTTGAAAAATTTAGTATCGATATTTTTACGGTAACAAATGTTGTTGTTTTTAGTGAAGCCAATATGGTTTTTGTGATTTTTAAGACAATTTTGTCACCATTTTTTCCTTGAAAAATTTACTGTCGATATTCTTACAATAAGAAATTATTTGTTTTTACTGAAGCCTATATTGCTGTGGAAAATTTACTATCGATACTTCTACGATAACAAATGTTGTTTTTTTTTAGTGAAGCCTATATGGTTTTTGTGATTCTCAAGAAAATGTTATCGAATTTTTTTCCTTTGAAATTTTACTATCAATATTTTCACAATAACAAATGTATTTGTTTCTACTGCAGCCTATGTCGTAGTAACGACAAAACCATTTTTTTATCGAAAATTGTTTTTTGAAAAATTAATTATCGAAATTTTTACCTTAACAAATGTTGTTGTTCTTAGTGAAGCCTATATGGTTTTTATGATTTTCAAGAAAATTTTGTTGAAATTTTTGCCTTGAAAAATTTTAAATAGATATTTTTACAATAACGAATTATTTGTTTTTATTGAAGCCTATATCGTTGTGGTGAAAAAAAATGTTCTCGAACATTTTTTTTTTAATTTACCACCAATATTTTTACGGTAACAAAAATCTTGTTGTTTTTAGTGAAGCCTATATGGTTTTTGTGATTTTCAAGAAAACTTTATCGAAATTTTTTCCTTGACAAATTTACCATCAATATTTTCACAATAACGAATGTATTTGTTTTTACTGAAGCCTATATCGTTGTGGCGAAATAAAATGTTTTCTTGAGAATTGTTTTTTGATAAATTTACTATCGATATTTTTACGGTAACAAATGTTGTTGTTTTTAGTGAAGCCTATATGATTTTTGTGATTTTCAAGAAAATTTTGTCGAAAAATTTTCCTTGAAAAATTTACTGTCGATACTTTTACAGTATCAAATCTTGTTGTTTTTAGTGAAGTCTATATGGTGTTTGTGATTTTCAAGAAAATTTTGTCGAAATTTTTTCCTTGAAAATTGTAGATGTAATTTAGACGAAAAATTCTGTTAGATAAAATGTTATTGTAGCGTGTATCGTTTCTCCAAAAAGTTAATTTTTTAAATTTTAAATGTATTATTATAACAAAAGTTTATAACAAAATAGATCTTTTTTGGTTGAAGAACTTTTGTCTATTCATTTTTTTTCGTACCTTTGTTTCGTTTTTTCAAATTTTTTTTTATTGCTAATGTTATTTTTCACAATTGAAAAAAAAAATTACGCACCCTATCAAAAATGATTAATAAAAAATTTTTTGTAGTTTGTGTCGTTTGTACAAAAATTTAATTTATTTTATTATTAAATCAGTTTTTCACAAGTGAAACAAAAACTACGCGTCCCATCAAAAATTGATTAATAACAAATTTGTAGATCTTTTTTGAGTGCACAATTTTTATCAATTCATATTTTTTCGTATCTTGCATAGTTTGACCGCGAAATGGAATTTTTCATTTTTCATTATTTCTTGGTGCGATAAAAATTTGAATTTTCGATTTTTCAAGAAAACTAAAACAAGTCTGGTGACAATATTGTAGGGTGTTCAAAAATGAAAATTTTTCTTTTCTTGAATTTTTTTCATATCTTGCTTTGTTTGGCTTAAAGTGTTCATTTTTGTTTGTTTTTTGGAATTTTGTAAATGCTATAAATCCAGTAATTTTTGCTTTAACAAAAAAAGTCACTGAAATAAGTTGTTTGTATTTTTTATTTCTACAAAAATTTTGCATAGAATTTTGAAATTGAAAAGAAGTAGTCTCAACAATTTTGAAAAAGCGCTCACGTTTCGAATTTTTATCCAAAATGGCTGTTTAAGGAACTTGACCTTCATTTTAGGATACTTAAAAAGTATACCAAAGCCCAATCCAATCTGTCAACTTTTTCGAAAGTTATCGTGCTAACAAAATAAAAATCTACATATATACAGCCAGAATCATTTGCGAAAACATGTTTTTTGGGTTCAGAATGTATTAAAACGTGGACATTCGACAAAAACGGAGAGGGTCAAATTTCACACAATCATAATACCTTCTCTGATGAGAATATAAAAAAAACAATTTTGTTCTCAAACATTTTCTCTCCCTACGGATCGCGGGACCTTGTAGTTGGTGGGAGGGCTTATGGGTTTCATAGGGCTATAGATCTGGATAGGTGAACCAGAGAGGCTGCATCGCCAGGTGTAGCTAGTCTGAGAAACTGACGGACTCTAGTCAGTGGGACTTAAACTAAGGAGCGAACCTTCCAGTGGGTAATAGCAAAGTCTCCTGGAATATCGAGGGCGCGTGTTCTCATGCTCCCAAGCTACGATGTGATCGCCGTGTCGAGGGCTGAATGGTACCAGGGTTGACAAATCCTTGAACATCCCGGTCTGCCCACCTCAGTAGAGGCGGACAGGCGGGGCCTCAAAGGAGGTGCCTTCACGGGGACTTTGAGACACCAGGTTGAATCAAGCTATGGTACCGTTGATGAGTTAGAGCACGCCGCGGATTTTCTGTGAAGGGCTCTGGCTACATCATATCAGAACAATTGCCCTGCGAGCACAATTAAGTATAGGAAGGAAGCAGAATGGTGGAATACCCACCTAGAGAGACTCCGTAAAAAGACCAGAATGTTGTGCAATAGGGCAAATAGAACTAGGTCTCAGTGGCGTAATTAGTAAACGCTGCACTCATGGATAGTGCCGTTCCTAGTTCAAATCCGGGCTGATGCAGATTTTTTTTGCCCTTGAAAAATTATTTTTCCGAAGCAATCGTTTTTAAATCGAAACTTGTATTAATTAAAAATAGGTAAAGCCCAAAATTTGGCAGAAGAAACAAAAAAACCTTTTCTACTGTGATAGGATTCAGAATAGAAAATTCTGAGAAAATTAAAAAATATTTGAAAATTTTTTTTTTTTCTTCAATTTTTATAGTAGAGTGGAGGAAAAAGCAAATTAATTTTCAATAAAAAAAATGAACTTTCTACAAAACAGTTTAATTGTATACCAAACAGTTGAATTTTATACCAAACTGTGAACTTTTCTAGTCAAAAAGACGATTTTTCTATGAAACAGTTGAAATTTCAAACCGAGAATATGAATTTTAAACAAAACAATTATTTTGCAACCATAGAGTTTAATGCAATAAATAATATTTTAATAAAAGTAAAGAATAGTTGGATTCAACCGAAAAAGACAAATCTTCAACAAAAAACATAAATTCTCATCTAAAACAGATTAATTTTCAACCAAAAAATTACATTTTTAACAAAAAAATTGATTTTCTTAAAAAAAAAATACGAATTGCAACAAAGTACACAAATTTTCGACCAAATAGTTCAATTTTATACGAAATTGTTTACTTTTCAGGCCAAAAATACGAATTTTCTTACAAAACAGTTAAATTTTCAACGCAAAAATGTGAGTTCTTAACAAAAAAAGATGAAATTTCTACAGAAAGAGATATATTATCAAACTAAAAAGATAAATATTCAACAAAATAGTGGAATTTTTAATTGAACAAATTTGTATAAAAAAAGAAAAAAAATTTTAATCAAACTATTAAATCATCAAGCCATGAGTACCCTTGCAGTGGCGCGTTGCCCGTTTCCAGACGCAGAAAATTCAGCATGTTTTCAATTAAAAAAAAAAGCAAGACCATTTTTCGAAAAAAGGGCTCTAGTCATGCACATTTATAAGCCTTCAGATTATGTAGTAAAAACATTACATCAAACAATTCATCCTTGTCGCCGTATTTTGTATTATTCTGAAACCCCACTAGTTTGAAGCATCTTAAGGTGCTTCCTCGTGCTTGATTTTTAGTCCATCTATTACAAATGCATGTTTTTGGTTCATCATGGGTATACTTCCGGTGGCGGGTTACTCGTTTCCAAACGAAGAAAATTCAGCATATTTTCAATCAACAAAAAAAAACAACAATACCATTTTTCGAAAAAAGGGCTCCAAGCGGGCTTGTATTTAGCCCTTAAGACAATATGGTTAAAATTTTACATCAAACAATTGATCCTTGTAGGAGAAAAGTTGTAATTTGTAACACATGGACTAAAAATGAAGCACCTTAAAAGTGTGAAATTGCCGTTCGTTGGACAGTTAGGTTGTGATCGTGAAAGTAGCGATGGTGTAATGGACCGTCTTATCCAGAAGGTGAAATGGGAACGGCGGACGAAATAAGCAAGTGGGCCACTGGAGAGTGAGGGGCAATGAGGTTTATATTTAACTGCAAGTGAAGTCCGTGTTGCACTCGGAAACTCGGTTACAGATTGGCGAAGAGTAAATCATACTTCCGTATTTTTGGATTGAATGATTATCGCCTCTTGTAACGAGTCTGACGAAGACCAAGCAACATCAATCTCACTTGTCCTTGTGTATTTAAGCCACTTGACCCTACAAATCATAGAGACCCAAATTTGCGAATTGAAATGTGTTAATCATTACAACTTTATAGTATCGCTCCTGCATACACTGCACTCTATTCACTGCACGATTATTTTTAGATAAATGTTTTCAAAATATTTTACAAGGACGATTTACTCCATCACAATTATTTAACTATAACTCTTCACTTCTTTCATCATTTTTTATCGTTTAAAATACTACCCAACTGGATAATTATGAACTATTGAACTGATATCTTCTATAGTTCTTATTTTTATTTACGATTTAGTCTTCTAATAATTATTTTTCATAAAAAGAACAAACTGAGGGTTCAGTAAAGTTGCGGCTCAAGTAAAAGTTGGTATCATTTAGAACTGAAACTCCAATTAGGGATCCCGAAATCGAGTCCGGTTCTTCGGAGGATTCGACTCCTTGCTTTTGAGAAACGATTTTTTGGAGCCGACGCCGCCTATCCGGAATCGACTCCAAAATCTACTCTCGACGTCGGGATTCGACTCCGAGAATCGAATAATAGATATTGAGAATTAATTTTGAATAATATTAGATTCAATCAATTATTTTAATTGATATTAACATTAATTCATTAATTGGACATTGAGATTAAAATTATTATGTATTTTAATCAAAATTAAGTATTAACTTAAATCAAATTTCAAATATTCGCGGGCTTTTATAAAGGGAGTAATGGGATTAGAAGATTCGATTCCCAGGGTCGATTATTCAATTACCGGAACCGAGAAATTTTTCCAGAACTGAAGAATCGACGCCCTCTTTCGGTGCCGGAACCCTAACTCCAATAGAGCTCTTTTTGAGGGTTCCTTTTTAGTTCGTTGATATCCAATAATTTTCAGAGAGTGGAAGGTGCCATAAGAGTGCAATGTATTTTTCCGTACACGAGTTTCAGCGCTCCTACAGTTTCGGGGAAGGAACTAAACAAACAAAAATCGATACGATGCATTTGAATCAGCTTAAAATAACTTGGTTATTCTCTCTGATATCCAATAGATGGCAATTCAAGTGTTTTGTCGCAAATTCGTCCATTTTGCTTAAAAATTCAACTTTTTTGGTAGTAAAGTTCTGTTTTGAAAATTAAACTGTCTTCTAACAAATTTGTATTTTTGGCTTAAAAATTCAAATATTTTGTTTAAAATTCAATTATTTTATCGCAAATTCGTCCATTTTGCTTAAAAATTCATTTTTTTTTGTAGAAGAATTCTGTTTTGAAAATTCAACTTTCTTTTTAAAAATTCGTCTTTTTGGCTTGAAAACTCAAATATTTGGTTAAAAATTCAATTATTTTGTCGCAAATTCGTCCATTTTGCTTAAAAATTCAACTTTTTTGGTAGTAAAGTTCTGTTTTGAAAATTAAACTGGAAGAGATATCTAGGAATTTTAGAAGTGTTGAAGTGATTAAAAGTATTTTAAAACCTAAAAAGATTTCCGAATATTTATAAGAATAATTCAATTTTTAATTAAAAAGTTGATTTTTTAACCAAGCAATTGAATATCCGATGCGAAAGATAAACTTTCAAACAAGAAGATTTATTTTCTACTAAAAAACAATGAACAAAGAAAAAATGGCTAATATTAAACAACAAAAGAACATCTAATTTTCAATAATATTTTTTTATTTTCCACCATTTTTCACCGTCATGTACTAAAATAAATATCAAGACTCTTTTTCAGGATTCTCCATTTGTCTCATTTTTTTAAATGTTTACAAATGTTTAAAAATATTTCTAATTTTTCCTTAAAAATTATTTTTCAAAATAAAAAGATAGCATCAAAACTTTGCCAGGAATGTTAAGAAATTGTTTTCATCTTCTAGAAAATTTCAAAATTCTTACAAAGGTTCCAAAATTTTATTTTAAAGTCTTCAAAAATATATATTTTCTTGTAATTTGTTTTTAAATCTTCCTAATATTCAAATTATTTTTAAATAGTTTTAAAACTATGTTTTAAATGAATTCGAATCTTTCCTGCATTTTTTTTTAATTCTGCAAAATTCGCGACTATTCCTTCGTGACAAAATTGTAAAAATTGCCTTAAAATCTTCGAGATTCTTTTATGACAATTTTTTAATCAAGGCGCTCCCAATGCACCTATCCAGTTTACGAACTAAGAAGCCGCCCTGTTTGACCACTTAAGTAGAAGCGTATATCGTCGATTTTAGTTCGTGAACTGGCTAGGTGCATTTGGGGCGCTTTGATTTTAGTTCACAAAAGCTTAGGTGCAGGGGGTGGGGCGCTGCGAAAAATCACTCGAAATTGAATGTATGGGATCGGCAATCTCCCTCCTCATCTCTGGTAGGACACATGGCTCAAATGCGGGACTGTCCTGCGAAATACTGGATGAATGGTCACTTTAAATTACTACATAATTAGAAGTTATTAAAATAAAAAGAAAGATAAAATTAAAATAATATGGAACTTGCAGTTAAAGTAATGAGATGTCGTGCTGAAACTTTAGGTAAGTAAATATACGGATTGAGGAGCATTTATGCAACAATACGCATTCTCACAATTATAATATTATAAAGAAAACTTGATTTTTTTTGTAATGATGAAAATATTATTTAAAGGAATCTGTATTATCATTAGAAAATAACAGAACATTTTTAACGTCTTTTTCAGACCAGCTGGAGTTATGAATTAAAAATCATATTTAATTAATTTTTGTCTGAAGAAAAAGATCTCCTTTCACTCCGCTGGGATTCGAAACACAGAACTTGTGAATGATAAAAATAAAAATATTAATAAAAATATAATTAGATGTAATAAATTAAACGTAATAAAAATATTGATTATCATTATTATTATTTATTACTTAATTTTCCTTACTAATTCCTTACTTCCTTCTGTTGATTTTCCTAAACTGTGAACTCGATATCTCATTTCCTGTGGAATTGGTACGAAAAAATGTGCCCGCTGCGCGCGCACATACTTATTGCGCGCTGCGCGTGCGCCGCTTCGCGCTTGTTTTCGTACATGTAATGCGTGCATTTCAACTACATTTTTTCAAATATCATGAATATTGTAAAATCGAAAATTGATTTAAACCCTCGTTGGACTACAGTCGTAAATTGGAACTGACATTTTTTTCAATTTTCCGTATCTACGATCATGGCGTAATCGTAAGGAGACCAAAAATTTTTCGCCACCTCCTTACTATTATTTCATGTCTAGGACCTAATAACTTTAATGTGAATCATCGGCATACAGAAACGGACTGCTAACTCCGTGGGGAAACGCGAATGGCTATTAGAAAGAGAAGGGAGAAAGTCGTACCTCTTTCTTTCTGGTCGAAGGTGATTGATATAGAACTTTTGACGGTTGGGACCATCGACATATAGAAATGGACTTGTGACTCTGTGGGGGAAACGCGAATGGCAATTAGAAATAGAAGAGAAGAGTGATGGTCCACCTGTCTGTTTCACTGGCATAAGCGTCGCTTATGAATCGGGGGCCTTGTGCATGTCAATACATATGACTGTCATTTTCACAGCTTAATTCTTTTTATAGTATTCAAATCAAATAAATATATTCACATTATATTGTATTCTATTATTTACGATCATGTTAACAATATTTAAAACGCATAGGCATGGCACAAACCAGAGATGAGGAGGGAGGTTGCCGATCCCATACATTCCATTTCGAGTAATTTTTCGCAGCGCCCCACCCCTCTGCACCAAAGCTTTTACGAACTAACATCAAACCGCCCCCAATGCACCTAGCCAGTTTACGAACTAAAATGGACAATATACGCTCCTACTTGAGTGGTCAAACAGGACGGCTTCTTAGTTAGTAAACTGACTAGGTGCATTGGGGGCACTTTGATTAAAAAATTGTCATAAAAGAATCTAGAAAATTTTAAGGCAATTTTTATAATTTTGCCACGAAGGAAAAGTCGCGAATTTTGCAGAAATAAAAAAAAATGCAGGAAAAATTCGAATTAATTTAAAATATAGTTTTAAAACTATTAAAAAATAATTAAAATATTTAGAAGATTTAAAAACAAATTAAAAGAAAATATAGATTTTTGAAGACCTTAAAATAAAATTTTGGAACCTTTGTAAGAATTTTGAATTTTTCAAGAAAATTAAAAAAATTTCTTAACATTCCTGGCAAATTTTTGATGCTATCTTTTTATTTTGAAAAATAATTTTTAAGGAAAAATTAGAAATATTTTTAAACATTTGTAAACTTTTCAAAAAATTAGACGAATGAAGAATCCTGAAAAAGAGTCTTAATATTTATTTTAGTTCATTACGGTAAAAATGGTGGAAAATAAAAAAATGTTATTGAAAATTATATGTTTTTTGTTGTTTAAAATTTAACATTTTTTCTTAGTTCACTGTTTTTTAGTAGAAAATAAATCTTCTCGTTTGAAAACTTATCTTTCGCATCGAAAATTCAATTGCTTGGTTAAAAAATAAACTTTTTAATTAATTAATTAATTAATTAAAACTTCAAAACTTCTAGAATTCCTAGATATCACTTATCCATTAATTTTACGTTTAAAAAAGAGGTCACCCTTTGACTTATAAAATGGCGACTACCACGACAGGTCCCACCATGGAACTACAATGGAGGTCACGAGTTTTCATCTATAGGATAAATAGGAGTATTTGACAATTTTTTCGGAAATATTGGATGCGCACTTTAAAAAAAATCGAGTTTTTATAGTACTTTTATACTACCATTCGTGATTGAACATAAATTAAGTCCCCTTTTTCTCAATGTAGGCCGTAATTTTGAAATTTGACGTTTATGTTTGTTAAATATTTATGAAGCAAAAATATATCTCAGATATAAATAAAGAATACAGAAATATAATACATCGAATGACAAATAAACGTCTGTTTTCTCCCTTATTTATCAAAAAATTGTCCTAATAGTGTGTTGTGGTAAAATTTTAGAACTGCACATTTTCATATTAAGAACTGCGCTTTTTTTTAGAACTGTATTATTGTCTAGAATTGCACGTTAGAATATACTCTGTGAAAAAGTATGAATATTCAACAATGAATTGAAATTACATTTCCAGTGTACAGCATTAATTTTGAAATAAAGAAAAAATCGTTTCAAAAAAATTATCATTTTTTAACTAGCTACACTTCATCGAAATTTCATGAGCATAGCTCTTTTCCTTTTCGCAATATGTTGAAGAGAAAAAAGTTACACACACACACAGACATTTCTTAAAAATTTCTTTTCGAGCTCCTGGGGTCGAATTATATCAAAATATATCAAAAAAGTATATTAGAAAATTTAGGTGATTACAAACCTCAATCTATGAGAAAGCAATAATGAATTTATTAATCAGATTCTATATGAACCTGCTTTAGTCTTTCGATAAAGACCAAAGTTAATTACCGGCCGCCAATGAGTACTATTACATTCTCTAAAATTGCGCAAAACATGAACCGATGATATTTTTCTTAGCTGATACAATTTGAAAACGATATGACTAACGAAAAAAATTTAAAAAATGAGTAGGAAAATGGGTCAATATTCTCAATATTGAAGGTAATCCTAAATGAAATGCAAGATTACCAAAACTTCCAACAGAAATTGAACGGGCTAGCTGATTATTTTTCCATCTTTTTCCAATCGTATCGTCATTATGTAAGGAATTTAATGCAGCATATTAAAATTCGATTTCTTAATATTTAAATAATTATCAATTTCGTTGAACCGTCTCGACTTATCTAACGCTCCAACAATAGAAAGGTCGGATGAGTTACGACGGACCGCCCGGGGTCAAGTATCGTCGAAAAATTTCAAGCTTTAGCAGCCAGCTGTGCTCTTCAAACTGGGGGCACCTGTTTTCGATTCATCGTGGATACTTTCCCGGTTGCGGATTGCTCGTTGCCAGGGGCATGAATGAAGCACATTTTCGATTATTTAAAATATAACAAAAACAAGAACATTTTTCAAAAAACGAAGGCTTTGTTTTTCTGTATTATGCCATTGAGATTATGTGGTCAAAACATTACATCGAACAATTCATTCGTGTAGGAGAAAACTTTTGTTCTATAACACATGGGCTGAAATTCAAGCCTGACGAAGCGCCTTGATATGCGATCAAACGGTTTAATTTCTGATTTTAATCTTCTTTTTTCTTTCTTGGATGCTTCGTCTAGAAACGGAATAGGTACTTGGTTAGAGACCGTGACAATATTATTGTGTTTAAAGAACATTTGAATCGTTCCTATCGGAGAAAGGGTCGACCCAGAATTATATCTGTAGAGATTATTCCAAACCTTGTAGTAAGTTTGTTCGGTGGAATCACGAGTTCTTCTGGTAACGTCAGTTCAGAGTTTTATCATATTGACCCGTGATCCTGGATCGACCAGGAAGGATTCCTTCGGATTGCGAAGAACCGTGGCCATCAGCAAGACTACTGGGGAATCTTCTGGTTGGTTCCGGGTTCGGAATAACATGTGAAGTTCACCAGATCCTTCACAGTTCGTGGAGGCTCATGAGACTTGGAGATCGTCGAGGCGTCCTGCTGATGGGCTAGATTGTAGTTTAAGTTTTTCTAGTCCTTGCTTCTAGAAGGCACCGGCGATGCTCAGGGGCAAATTTGCGACTTTTATCTTTGTTTTAGAATCCGCATACGGAATATAGAAGTAATATGGATACGAAAAATGATACTCTGGGTATGGCAAACGCAAGCAGGGATAGCCAGGATGGTAATTGGGGATTTGCTAGAATATTGGTGAAGGATATACCCAATTTACCATCGCATTATTCATACCAGGTACCATAAGAATACATTTCTGCTCTGGGAGGAATGACTTTTCCTTATCATAAGGCCATAGGCTAGGAGGTCTGGCTCCTTTCGCCTTGTCCGTTTGATTGATCACATCCAAGGAGGGTTGTTGTGCCACCCTATAGGTGGAGACCGATATCTCCAAAGTGGAGATATACCTCTTCGACATGTACAGCATACTCAAGACTATGTCATTAACTACTGGGCACTATCTTGATAAAAGGAGCTCGATTATCTGACGCCATGTAGACGGATCCTTTAACTATGTCCTGCGAGAACTCTCTCAAGGGCATGTTATTTCCGTCAAAATGAGGAATGTGATGTAAACTTCCATTTAAACAGTAACGTGACAGGGGTGAAAAAAGGGTGTAATCCTATCCCACCACTGCCGCCGTCAGCTTGTTACGTACAAAATTCTAATTTTTATTATGAGAACGTGTGAAAGAGATCTTACTACTCTAATGTACTGGTGGTTCAAGCTGCCAAATTAATTTTACTAATTTATTTAACTTTGTGGGATTGTGATTATCATCTCAATAATTGAAGATGTTTCCTTTTTTGGCTGTCCTATTACCATTGAATATCAATAATGAAAAGTTTTTTTTTCCTCAATAACTGACGCTTTAACTCAAGTTTTAATTTTAATTCATTCAAATTAAAGAAAATGTAATAGGAAACAGACTCACCCTAACTTATAGCCACCACCACACTTTATTCGCCAGAGAGAAGAAAGGAGCAGGCAAAAATCAGGTTTACACCTTTACCTGGACCTTTGCACTTTGCAGAGAACTGCACTGGGCCCAATTCGCATTTTTCATTCTAGGTGTACTTATCTGATTTGCAGAATCGACACCAAATATTTATAAAAATTCTAAATCTTTTACATATTATCTTTTAAAATGATTCGAATTTTTTGTAAAATTTAAATTTATGTTTTCAAAATAAAAAATAATTTCAAATTTTCCCATGATTTTTTTATTCTCTTATAATCTTTAAAAAAATTTAAAGGCTTCTCTTTTTTTTTTAAATCTTGAAGAATCTACATTTCGTTTACAATTTTTGGAAATCTTTTGAAAATTTTAACTATTTTTAAATATTTTCAAAAAATCTAAATCTTTTACATATTACCTTTTAAAATTATTCGAATTTTTACTAAAATGTAAATTTAAAATTAAGTTTTCAAAATGAAAAATAATTTCAAGTTTTCCCAGGTTTTTTTTTTATTCTCTTATAATTTATTATAATGTTTTAGAATTCTTAAAAGGCTTCTAATTTTTTTCAAAGTCTTGAAGAATCTACATTTTGTTAAAAATCTTTGGAAATATTTTCAAATTTTCAACTATTTTCAAATATTTATAAAAATTCTAAATCTTTTACATATTATCCTTTAAAATGTTTCGAATTTTTTGTAAAATTTAAATTTATGTTTTCAAAATAAAAAATAATTTCAAATTTTCCCAGGATTCTATTTATTCTCTTATAATCTTTCAAAATTCTTAAAAGGTTTCTAATTTTTTTTTACAAAATTTTGAAGAATCTGCATTTTGTTTAAAATTTTCGGAAATCTTTTCAAATTTGTAACTATTCTTAAATATGTTCAAAAAGTCTGAATATTTTACATATTATCTTTTAAAATTAAGTTTTTGAAATAAAAAATAATTTCAAATTTTCCCATGATTTTTTTTATTCTCGTATAATCTTTCAAAATTCTTGAAAGGCTTCTTATTTTTATTTTTAAAATCTTGAAGAATCTACATTTCGTTTTAAATTTTTGGAAATATTTTCAAATGTTTAATTATTTTTAAATATTTTGAAAAAGTCTAACTTTCAAGATTAATCGAATTTTTCCTAAAATTTAAATATTCAAAAGAAAAAATACTTGAAAATTTTCTCAGGATTTTTTTCTATTATTCTTTTATAATCTTTCAAAATTCTTAAAAGGCTTCTCGTTTTTTTTTAAATCTTGAAGAATCCACATTTCGTTTACAGTTTTTGGAATTATTTTTAAATTTTCAACTATTTTTTAATATTTTCAAAAATTCTAAATCTTTTACATATTACCTTTTAAAATTATTCGAATTTTTCCTAAAATTTCAATTTTCAAAAGAAAAAATAATTTAAAATTTTCACAGGATTTTTTTTATTATTCTCTTATAATCATTCAAAATTCTTAAAAGGCTTCGCATTTTTGTTCAAATTTTGGAAGAATCTACATTTCGTTAAAACTCTTGGAAATCTTTTCAAATTTTCTATAAACAGTTATTTCAAATATTTATTTCAAGTTAAAAAATACATTCAAAGAAAAATAGAAAACAACTCGAACCCAGTTTTTCGATCTGTCAACTGTCAAAAATCGAAACGTCAAACATTAAAAACCTAACCTCACCAAAGATCTCGAAACCCGAAAACTCAGGTTAAAACAAGCAAACAAACAAACAAGGAAAAGATTCTTATCTCTCACCTGTCTTCCTCGTTATGACGAAACTGGAAAATTATCCAACACGTTTTCCTCGTGGCACTTAAACCCCGGAACCACTAGACTTCAGTGAAAGTCCGAAACTCGAAAATCACTCGCACAACTCTGCAATTTCAGCACTCCCGAAAAAAACCTTTGCGGAATTAAATTAAAGGACAAAAAAAAACAAGATCTGACTGGAAAAATTTGGGAGGTAGGAAAGAAGAGACTCGCGAGACTAGACTAGAAGAGTTGAAGGTTGTGAGGGGAATTCGGAATATCGACGTAAGGGAGGTTTCGAGTGGCGGAGAGCTGGAGCAAGAAAGACAAGAAGAAGAAGAAGAAGAAGAAGAAGAAGAAGAAGAAGAAGAAGAAGAAGAAGAAGAAGAGGAAGAGAATTGGAGAAAAGAGTGCGTGTGAGGCCTGCCAAAAATGCGATGAGCGAGTCAGTCGAGACGCGCCCGGTTTATTTTCGATCGAGTGTTTGCCGCGAACTTATCGCCTCTCGCAGGGACCGCGACCGCCTCGGCTCATTCCATGTGGCACTGATTAGCACTGCAGGTGGTGGGAACTTGTTTTGACATTCTACGAAGAATCGAAAAGAAAAGAAGGCACTGAAGCACTGACAGAATGAGGTAATCCTCACTTCTGCTGGCAGATTTCAACATTCGGGAGGAGCGAGATTAATCGGAAGTTATCGCGTGTTCGTACTGTCAATTCAATTCGCCACAAACGATTGGTACCGCGAACGTAACATCACATCGTGTGCAATCGTGTGCGCCGATCGCGGTGATGTTTTCGGACCGAATCAAGTTTAACGCGGTCGGTAAGGAAGGGATTCAAGCCAGATGTGCGTCTTAAGCAGAGTGTGGCCGCTAGAGAGTGCCACTGGGAGGGTTGTAAGAGATAGCTGTTTTATCGACTGGAAATTATATTTCAGCGGCAAATTTAAATTTGTTTTAAATTTCATCATGGACATTGGGATCTGAAATACGATATGCCAACTGGTGGCCGAATTTAGTACTTAAATAACGGGGTCGTATTCGTCATATGGGTAATTGTCAAATTCGAGGCAAACATGAAGTCCCAGTAATATAACATTAACTTAGAAACTCGTACTGATTTTTTTTTATCTAATAAATAGTTATTATCATCCTCTACAAAATGGTCATTTCTTTTTTTTTATTTGTGTTCCTATTTAATTTAATTTAACTCTTGTTTGGCACACCACCCTGGAGTAACGTACTTGGCACATGGGGTCGTCGACGACCTCAGCGTGAAAAAATTGTTATAAATAATAGAGTATTAAATATTTTTACTTGAAATTTTTTTTGTGTCTTTTTGAATACTTATTTTGAAAGATCATATCGGTTATATAGCTGAATATTAAATTTAAATATACAACAAAAATGGTTGAAATTGCATAAAGTTGAGAAATGCCAATTTTCATAAAAAAATTCATAACTTTTGTTTTCCTCGATAGAATTAGCTAAAAATTTAACTGAGGCTTCTCCTAATGTATTGGTTCCAGCACAAAAATAGGCTGGGCAAGGCAGTACGCGTCCCGCATTCAGTGTGTGATTGACTACATAACATCTGGCAGGAGCTTCACTTCCAAGGTTCAACAGTTTGCGCGCGAACTGCGGATCTAGAAGTCTAGAGCGGAGAGAGAGATGGGTTAGAGAAAATCAACAGTTTTTGTCTGACCTATCTCGACTCTTCCAAGACCCTCCAGTTACTGTCGTACGCTCGCCCACACCAGAGGAGGTTGAGGCGTTTTGTCGAAAAGTCTACGAAGTCCAGCATCCACTAAAAGAAAACTGAAAGAATATGAATAGCTTCAAGGAGCTGTGCAGTGCACTGCATAGCTCCTTGATACACCTTCTGAAACACTTAAGGAGGGATGCCCACTCATCACTACCGAGGAGGTGAAAAAAGTATTAAGAGAGATGAAGAACTATTACGCTCCAGTACCAGATGGTATCAGGACCTTCTGGTGAAAGAAGTTTCCTTCAAGCCACTAGCATCTGGCTTGCATTTCCACCTCATATCTAAAGTCGGAAGAGCCTATTCCGGAATGGTTGGTTGAAGCGCTCACAGTGCTCCTGCCGAAGACGGACAACTGAGCTGACCCTAAGAATTACAGGCCAGTAACTTGTCTGAACACACTGTATACGATCTTGACAGTTATCCCAAATGATAAGATTGTTCGGACAATTGGACCTGTATGGCGAGAGATGTACGAACCACGCGGCTCAAAGAAATGCGTAGCAGGATTTCGGGAGAACCTGCTCACGGATAGATGTGTCTGCAAAGACGCAGAATCCTATCAGCGTTATCTATTGATGGCCTGGATTAATTACCGGAAAGCTTTCGATCCAAACTCCCATAGACTAATCATCTGTCTGTTGGAAAGCTCAAATGTTCATCCACACATCGTGAGGCTTACAGAGAGATTGATGCCGTTTTGGAAAAGCAGATTTACTATCTCATATGGAAAACATCATGTGATAACTAACAGTGTCACCTTTTAGAGAGGTACAGGAATAAATGTAATGTACCTGAGATATAATAGTGTTGCATAATGTAGAAATGTTCGCAATTTAGACAAAACTGAGTGCAAAGCACGAGATACGTGATACGTGATGAGAATATGTTCGTTGAAGCCGGAAGAGCTTTAACAAAAGAGAATTCACAATTTTCACATTACAGTTGTCGATGCTTTAAAATTTTAATTTTGAAAATTCTGTGCACAAATATGGAGGAAGTATAAAAGCTGAGCGCGTAGCGCGACATAGATATATTATCGAGCGCGAAGCGCGAGAACTAAAAGTGGCGCGCCCTAGGCATGTCCAAACTTGCGAGCCGCGCACCCAGCGCAACGTTTTTATACGGGGTACACAATATTTCAAAATGCTATTCATTTTTGCGCATCTCTTACAGTTTACAAGATATTTTCAAATCATAATTATGTTATACGTTATACGAGGAACTCCACGTGGATTCCAGCGTGGAGATCGTCTATATTCACATTGATATTATGAAACTATAGAAAGTTCTATAGAAACACTTTTAGAAAGAAAAAAATTAATTTCCAGAGCTGTATATTCGTCTTTTTGTTGTTTAAAATTACACTGGAACTTGTATTTATCACGGGTTTCGGGGATGGCTTCAGTGGCCTTCAGTGGTAAATCCAGACCGTTCAAACGTAAACATTCTGTGGCGCACCACTTTGCCTATTTTTCAAACTTTTCAGCGGATTTCGAAAAACTGATAAATTTCTTATTAGAATTCAAAAAGAAATGTTAAATATCCCAATTAGTTGACAAAATCTATGCATTATTGCATTCTTTAAAATTTTGCAAATAAATAAAAAATGTATATGAACAAAATTATGTAAATGTAAAATGCATATTGAAAAAAATCACTTGATGTAAAAACTGAGAAAGTTGTAGAAAACCGTTTTCATTTCAAAATTGAAAACATTTGAAATAAATCAGAAATTAGAAATTTAAAGAAACTTTTGATCTTATGCATTTCTTGAAAAAGAATTATGCAAGTACAAAAAAATATTTGAAAATAAAAATTTTGGCAAATTTTGGCGATGTCATTTCGGAAGTGATGTTATCACAGAAACTTTAAATATATTCAATTATGTAAAAATACATATATTAGCAAGCGAAATTTTTTTGAATTGAGAAATTTTTTGCTTCTCAAATGGCGATGCCGAAACTTGAAATTTTCGCACATTATTATGTACATGATTTTTAATTGAACAAAAAAGATTTATTATGTTTTAATATCTCTAGTTGTTTGTTTCAGAGACCTACATAAAATATGTTTTTATTTATATAATTATGTGTAACACAATAACCGGGAGTGACATCAAATTTTCAAATTATTTTTGCTCTATTTTTTTTTAGATTGAAAACATTTTCAGTGTTTTATATAGATTTTTTTCCATTTGATGAGATGCATATGATAAAAAAAAATATTAAGGCAAGTTATTTAATTATCGAAAAAACTGTACGTATCCATTTCTTAGGGTAACTGAAAAAAATAATGACAAAGAAAAAGAAATTTGTACTTTATTTTGCAATATATGAGTAAGCAGTCCGGGTCAAACGCTCAATCAATGACACGTATAAAGTATATAGTTTTCATGATGTTTTAACTGAACAATTTCAAATTGAATGATATTAAACTGCAAAACCTCAAATTTGTAAGTTTCATAAATTGAAAAGTTCAGAGTATTTCAGGTTAAAAAACATAAATCTGCTGTACCCTATGAACGACTACTGACAAAATAACTATTTTCCGTATGTTTTATACTTTTTTTCGCAATATATCATGGTTTTTCTTTCATAGAAAATAACTGGTAATATTTCTTTAATTCTTAAATTATGGAAAAATTTATTTTTCAGAGACTTGATTAGGCATATTTCAAGTGATTGGATAGATTTTTTTTTTGAATGTATAAAGTTCCTGGTCAAAAACAAATTGACTGAGATTTTCTGATTTTTGCCAGGCATAAAATATTCCCCGTCGTTTTTCGGTTTTCTTGTCCAGCGGCTATCCTCGAAAGGAAATGCAGTATTAAAAAATTGCAGTTGTCACTGTTTTGACCTTTGATTTTGAAAGGCCTACATTGTAAAAAATAAAACTGGAAAAGATTTCAAGAAATGTAAAAACAAAATGTGGATTTTTGAAGATTTCGAAAAAAAAGCTTTTTAAGTATTTTGAAAGGTTTCCAGGGAATAAAAAAGTGTTCGATTAAAGATTCTTGGGAACACTTAAATAAATCTTATTTTGAAAAATTTATTTTAAGATGAAATTAAAAAACGTTTTTTAAATTTCAAAATTTTTGAAGATTTTGAAAGATAAGGTTTTTTTCAAAATTTCTCTTTTTCGGTTGAATCCAACTATTTTTTACTTTAAATTATAATATTATTTGTTGAAATATCAAATATTGCATTTTTTGTTGAAAATTCATCTTTTTGGATTAAAAACTAAACTCCTTGGTTGCAAAATAATTTTTTTGGTGAAAATTTATATTATCGGTTTGAAAGATTAATTTAGAAATTAGTTAAGAATTAATTAAGAAAAATCTTTTTTTTTTACGGGAAAATTTCACAATTTGGTAAGAAATTCAACTATTTGGTATAAAATTAAATTGTTTTATAGAAAATTCGTTTTTTTTTATTGAAAATTAATTCGCTTCAATACCAATTACACTACGGCATTTTTGGTTAAAGATTTATATTTTTTAGTTTAAAAATTCAACTACTTTATTAAAAATTGATATTTTTTCGCAGAACATAAATCTTCATAGTTGAAAATTTAACTTTTTGGTGAAAAATATATCTATTTGATTTACAATTCGTATTTTTTGGTAGAAAAGCAAATTTTTTGATAAAAAATGCAATGTACGGTTACAAATTAATCTGGCTTGAAAATTCAACTACTTGGTTGAACGTTAAACTACTTTGTTAAAAAATAATGTTTTAATTTGAAGATTCATCATTTTAGTTCAAAATTTATCTCTTCGTTTGAAAAATTTACTATTTTTGTTGAAAATTCAACTATTTTGTTCAGAATTCATGTATTTTGTCGAAAATTCGTGCTTTAGTAGAAAATTAATCCTCTTGGTTCAAAATTGAACTATATGGTAGAAAATATATATATTTTCTTAACAATTAGTATTTTTTGGTAGCATTTTTTTTGTTATTTTGGTTAAAAACGTAACTATATTTGGAGTATGGAGAAATAAAATAAAAAGTGAATAATACATAGTGAAGAGTGAAATTTGGCGGGGTTTCGTGATGTTTATAGTTGCTCACTGCAGACTCGTCAAAATTGTTACTGTAAATCAATAATTGAATTCTGTGATTTATCTGCTCTTAAACGTCAGCAAAATGCCCTTTGCAGCAAATGTTAAAACAGTGCCCGATGAAGAAAAATCTATTTTAAATTAAAATTTTGAATAATTCTAAATTTTTTAATAATGGATCTCTATAATCTATAAATAAATAAATAATTTATTTATTCCTAAACTAATTTTGGAAGCTATTAGTTCTCTCTTAAGTATAATTTAAAGAAAAATTAGTTAAATATTAAAACCATTTTCAATCTATTTTAAATAAAAATCTTGTATCAGTCCAAAATTTTCAATAATTCCGGTTAAGCCAACCAATCACAAAGGATCTTCATCAAAATAATTTTTTTCTCGTAGCAGTGGATTTGACATTTTCGAAGATGATTTTTGGGTTCCTTTTCCACTATCACTGAATAAAATTAGTAAGGATTTTTACTGATTGGTTTCCAAAAAAAACGGAATTTTTCAGAACGAAAAAAAAAAATTGTAAAACTGAAACAGTTTTCCATTTTCGACGAAACAGATGAGTCAGCTGATAATCTTAAAGTGACCCTGGCCACAAATTGGTACAGGCTAGGGATTAAATTTTTTATCGCAATCCGCAGCCTAGCCCCTAGGCTGCGGATTGCGATAAAATTTAATCTTCAGTTTAAATGAAAAAGAACTTTCTACCTAGATGTTGAGTTTATGACTAAGGGTAATAAAGTTTTAATATAAGAAAGAGAAACAATACGGAGTGAATTGTCCAAGAATTTTGAGGTTAAAATTTCACAGGTTTTGAAAATCGGCTTTGAATGAAACGCTTTTATTCAATTTTGAATCCTATTCCAATATTGTTTCACTCTAAAATATTCTATTTTTAACTAATTCAATTTGAAATCTTTTAATTACAATTTTTTTGAACTATTTAGTAATATTTGAGTGCTAAAAAGATTTTTGTATAAAAAGGGTTTGAAATTCAATAATTATAATTTTAAATGAATGAAATGTTTTGCCTTTTAAACATTTTTATTGAGTTTAACGCGGGAAAATATTGTATTTTCAACATTTTTATTCAGTTTGAATCGAGAAAATTTTAGTTTTTAATTTTTTTACAGTGGCAGAGGGATATTTTATATTTCTAAGGTTTTTATTAAGTTGAAAAAAAGGAAATTTTGGTTTTCAATATTTTATGAATTGGAAGGATAAATTTTTACTTGTAACATTTTTATTGAGTTGGAATGGATACAATTTCGGTCATTTATTTTTTTCTGAATTGGAAAAGGGAAATTTTTTATTTTTAACCTTTTTATTGATATGGAAGGGAGGAAATTTTTGTTTTCAATTTTTTCTGGATTGGAAGGATAATTTTTTATTTTTTAAATTTTCATTGAGTTGGAATTGAGGAAATTATGATTAAACATTTTTTTTTAATTTGAAGAGGCCTTTTTTTAATTTTTTTTTTTTTTTTGAGTTGGAAGGGAGAATATTTGGTTTTTAATTTTTTTTTTTGAATTGGAAGAGGCCATTTTTTCTTTTTACCATTTTTATTGAGTATACGGGAAGAATTTATTATTTTCAATTTTTTTCTGAATTGGAAGAGGGAAATTTTATATTTTCAACATTTTTATTGACTTGGAAGGAAGAAAATTTTTTTCAATTTTTTTTTTTTTCAATTGGAAAAAAGATATTTTTATATTTTTTACATTGTTATTGAATTGGGAAGGAGGACATTTTAGTTAATTTTTTTTTATAAATTTGAAGAGGTCCTTTTTTAATTTTATTATTTTTATTGAATTGGAGGGGAGGAGATTTTTGTTTAAAATTTTTTTTTGAATTGGAGGAGGCCCTGTTTTGTTTTTATTATTATATCATTAAGCCGTTTCCCTTTCGGGGTAGGCGTGAATTGCTCGGTTGGATAGTAGTAATGTGTGTGCCAAAATTCAAAGTATTTGAAGGGATTTATATGGATTTTACCTGACCTGAGCAAATTTGATAATATTTCTTTATAAAGATTTTAAAAATTGCATTTTATTTAAAATTTCGTATCATAGTCGAATGTTTTAGAAAACAGTTGATTGTTAAACCGAAAAAGATAAATTTTCTACTGAATAGGTAAATTTTGAACTAGAAAAATACGTTTAACCAAGAATAGAATCGTGAGATTTTAAGTTAAAAAAATATTCTTCAATACACAAAAATCGAATTTTTAACAAAATACATGAATTTTCTAACCAATGGTTGAATTTTCAACTTATAGAGAAAAAACTTTAAAAATTTTTTAATTTTTAATTTGTATTCTAGCTTTTTAATTTCAAAGATTTCAAGGGATTTAAAATTTTTTAAAGAAGTTTCATCTGACTTCATGTGATTACAAGGTTTTCAACATTTTTAAAGAAATTTGAAGAGATATTACAAATATCAAGATAATTTGCCAAATTTTAAAGTATTTAAAGTAATTTATGGATTTTACCTAACATACGAAAATTTTATAAAATTTATTTATAAAGATTTTAAAAATTGCATTCTATTTCAAATTTCGTATCACAGTCGAATTTTTTAGAAAACAATTCACTGTTAAACCGAAAAAGATAAATTTTCTACGGAATAGTTAAATTTTCGAATAGCTTAATTTTGAACCAGATCGTTCAATTTTATACCAAATTGTTGAATTTTCAAGCCAAAAAGATGAATATTCTACAAAAGAGCTGAATTTTTAACCCTAAGGTATTAATTTTAACAAAAAAGTTAATTTTGGACCAATAAGTTTAATTTTAAACTAAAATTATGAATTTTTAAAATAAAAATTTGTTATAGATTAGTTCAACTTTTAACCAAGTAGTTGATTTTTCAAAAGCAAAAAAAAAAAGAATTCTCAAGGAAACATTTAATAGTTGATATAAAAGAAAGAATATTTTAATTGTAAATCACAGACAGTTGAATTAAACAAAAATAAGATGAATTTTCAGCAAAATAGTTGATTCCTCAAACCGAAAAAGATTAATTTCTTACCAAATAAGACGAATTTTCAACAAAACAGTTGAATTTTCAATCAAAAACATTAATTTTCAACCAAGAAGATTAATTTTCTATCGTAAAAGACGAATTTTCAACCAAATACATAAATTTTCAACCGAGTTGTTGAATATTTAACTAAAAGAGATTTTTTAAAATAAAAAACAGATGAGGTCAATCAAACAAGACAAATTTTCAACAAAATAGTTAAATTTTCAATCAAAAACGTTAATTTTTATCCAAGAAGATTAATTTTCTATCGTGAAAGACGAATTTTTAACCAAATAGTTGAATATTTAACTAAAAAAGTTGTTTTTTTAAAATAAAAAACAGATTAAGTCAATCACATGAATTTTCAATCAGAAAAAAACAATTTTCAACCAATAAGAGAACAATTACATTTTTAATGAAGAAAATTAATTCTCAGCCAAAAAAACGAATTTTTAGCAAAATAGTTCAATTTCCAGACAAAAAACTTTATTTCTAACTAAAATAATGAATCTTTTGAATAAAATTAATTTTCAAGAAAGGAATTCAACATTCAACCAGAGTTGAATTTTCAGCAAAAATGTTCATTTTTTAACCAAGAAGATTAATTTTCTACAAAAAAAGATGAATTATCAAGAAAATACATAATTTTTCAACCAAGTACTTCAACTTTAAACTATAAAAGATAAATTCAAAAAAATGGAACAGGTAAATTTTCAGTTAAAAAATTTCAACTGATAATGAATCGAATTTTCAAGAAACGAATTTAAGTTTCAACGAAAGAGTTGAATTTTCAACCAAAATGTTGATTTTCTAACCAAGAAGATTAATTTTCAACAAGAAAAGATGAATTATCAACAAAGTATATGAAACTTTAACTAAATACTTGAACTTTAAACAAAAAAAGATAAATTTAAAAAAATGGAAAAGGTACATTTTCAGTTAAAAATTTAATTTTCAACTGAAAATTAATCGAATTTTCAAGAAAAGAGTTTGAGTTTCAACCAAAGAGTTGAATTTTTAACCAAGAAGATTAATTTTCAGCAAAAAAGATGAATTATTAACAAAGTATATGAAGCTTTAACCAAGTACTTGAATTTTAAACTAGAAAGTTCAAATTTCAACAAAAAATGGAATAGTTAAATTTTCAGTTAGAAAAATTGATTCGCAATAAAAAATAAATCAAATTTTTAACAAAATAGATAAATTTTTAACGAGAGATGAATCTTTAACCAAAAAAATCAATTTTGCTTCCTCATCAAAACAAATTTTCAATCAAATATTAATTTTTTAATTTTTCAATTAAAAGAATTAATATTCTTGAAAAAAAAATATTTTTTGAAGTAATAGTTGAATTTTCTACCAAAAAGGTGAATTAGTCATCAAGAAGATTAATATTCTACCACAAAAGTCAAATTTTTAACAAAATAAAGAATTTTTCAAATAGGTCAATTTTAAAATTATTATTAATAGTTAAATTTTCAGTTAAAAAATAATTACAACAAAATGTTAACAAAATAGTTAAATTTTGAAAAAAGGAAAGATTTATCAACTAAAATGATGAATTAACAACAAAAAATGAATTTTTAAGAAATTAGTTCCACTTAGTAGACTTTTTTTCTAGAGAAAGGGTGGTTGATTAAAATTTGATTCGAAGCTTTTTAATGGTAACATTTTACACATTTTTTTAATTTATTCAATTGAAACTTCCTCAATTTAATAATGTGTAATATAATGTTCTAAGCAATTGTTCGGATGTGTGTGTGGCTGTCACACTTTTTTGTGAACATGATAACTTGAAAATTGCAGATAAATTGATAAAATTTGGAGGGCTTATTTTCACTACTAATATCTTGAAAATGACAGAAGGATTTCTAAAAATATGTATTGCATTGTTTTAGAACTTAATAATATTTTAAAAAACGGTTTTTTGTATTAAAACTTTTTTCATTAACATAATTCAAAGTTGATGTAAGAATATAAAAGATTCCTTGGTTCGAGATGAAGCTATTGACCTATAATATTGATATATATTATTGAACAGTAAGCAAGCTATGATAACAAAATAAAAACAAAGACAGAAGATACGGTTAACACTTTGTCAGATTTGATTGCTGCAAATCTCAAACCATTTATGGTGGCGAATACTCGAAACTCTCTGTTGTCAGCAGCAAACGGTGAAGTTATGCAGGCTTTGCTAAATGAATCCAAGGTCATTCAAAGCGGAAAAGACTGTATTCAGTTATTATTGAAATCAAAGAATCTTACGTGTGTCATGGATGAAAGACACGCAAGAAGGTTTGTTCTAGAGAATGTAAACGAAAATGATAGACCAGTGTTGAAGATCCTTAAAGAAAATCTTTTCGAGAATGTAAAAATTATGATATGCGAAGCCAATTCGCCTTATATCCACGAATTTGGTAGAATATTAAGTCAGATTGACCAATCAGGGCTTATGGAAAGGTGGAATCAAGAGTTGTTTTTGGATTTCATGAGAAATTCCAGATTTTCCAATGAAGAAGAGGTTACTTTGGACAGTATGCTGTTGAGTCATCTTCTTGTGATCCTGGTTGCAGGATATGGTGTTTCGTTTTTGGCATTTTTTGGAGAATTACTAATTAACTACATCAAGAAGTTGATTCATGCAACTGAGTAAGTATCTATTTTTATTTTAATTTGCCTAATTAAACTTTTCTGAATTGAAAAAAATATTTAGTACGATGTTCTGAGAAATGGTTTGGAGGTATGTGTATGTGGATGTCATAGTTCTTTGTAAACACGAATTCTTGAAAACAGCTGTAGATAAATTGATTATATGTTGAGAATTTGTTTCACAAGTAATTTTTTTGAAGTTACAAGTAGTTTTTAAAAAATGTTAATTACTTTAAGTTCCGTGCTTTTATTATATATTTAAAATATGGTTTTTACAGAAAGGATTTTTAGTGTCATAATTAAAAGTTGATGTATGAATATAAAATATTCCTTCATTCGAAATTTATCGATAGACCTAAATATTCATGATTTTACTTTAAAATAATGAAGTTAGGTTAGTTATAATATTCATGAAATTAGGTTTTTTACTTAGAAACCTTTCTGTTTTCTTATGATGTCTTTACAGGGATGTCTCATGATTATTCTGAAACCAGAAAGAAAAAAATCGTTGGAGGAATGATTGAATAAACTTTATTTTAAATTCGTATTTTTAAGTTATCATGTATATTTTCGTTAAGGCAACTGCAAAGTATAGCTTCTTTTGCTCAAATTTAGTATTTTGGAAACGACAAAAAGAATCTAGACGTTAAACACCTTTGCACGTCCAGGACCTATTATAAAATTGGAAAAAGTGGAAAAAATGCACTTTTTATTTTTTCTCAAGTAGCTAATTCCCTGGGCGCTGTGGTCAAAAATAGTAACGAAATGTGCGTGTGATGTGAATGTGTGTAAAGACTTATTCCCGTGATGATAAATAAATGTTGCGGTCCAATATATTTTTGTTTTATCATTGAGTTTCTGTCAGAATGAGCTGCTCACCGAACTGTAGGCAATATAGTTTGAAATTTTGTGGATTGATGTGAAGCAGGAGCCGTGAAAGTACAGGCAAAAATCACAAGAAATATATTCATCCTCCTGCTCTTGTCGCTAAAAAAGATAAACTGTTCATCGAGATGATTCTTCTGCTGGTAGTGCATCTGTTGCTAGGTGTGGTCAACACGGAATTCTAACATTTATAAGCCAAGTACGAAGAAGACGCTTTTCTGCGGGTACAGTCATGTAATGTCCAGAGCGAGATAACGTACGAGATAAATTTTAGTGGCCCATCATGCAACACTTTGCTAAGAAATTCGATTTGTTGCATTCAAGAAGCCGAAACTTAGGATGACTTGAAAATATCAAGGTTTTTGAAGCCCTTAAGGACGTTATACTATCGTGCTTCAGTAAAGATCGCGCTCTTCATTTTGAAGTTAAAATTTCGATATTCAGAGAGAGAGAGTTACGTAGAACTAGGTATTTCTGTAGCGCCAAAAGTTCATACAGTTTTCTCTCATTCCCTTGACTTTTGTGATGAAGTGCAAACTGGCCTTGCATTTCACAGTGGACAAGCAATGGTGTCTGCACACTCTGATTTTAATGCTTTTTGAGCTACAGGGCTACAGGACTTAAAAATAATTGAAATACATATAATTATTTTCCTGACTGTACAGTGTATAGAAAGAATATATTAACCATTGTGTAATTATTATAAGAAATATAATTTGTTTGAACAATTATTTTCCCAATAATATTTTTTGAATCGTATTTTCTGAATTAAACATATTATTGAGTGATTGCGAGAAATAGTAAATCCTGTTAAAAACGTCGTATGATAGTTTGAACAATTTTTTATTTGCTCAAGCAATTTTGTATTCAAAAATGTGGATCAATGATATAAAATATTACACGTAGCATTATTTTCGAAAATATATTTCAACATATATTTTTTGTATCTTTCAGTATATCAGATTGATATTCATTAGACTTTCAAATAGTATAATGAAATATAATCTAAATTTTAATTACAACGCTGATCACAAAATATTATTTTTTGGTCGAAGACAATGTTTACTTTCTGATACCTGGAAATTATTCTCTATAATTTTTTACTACTTCCAGTAGTACTATTTTTGGTCCTCATTTCTTGTTATCAAACAGTTAATGTCCGATATTAATTAAACACCTCTTTGAGCAGTATCATTCACTAATGTCAAATGTTTAACAATCGTTAAGCCTCGTAAGTAATCTTCGTTCTTCATCCATTCTGATGCGTTTTCTTGAAGGAAAGATGTCGAGATTTCAAATCGCGAAAAAAATTTACGTGAATTCGCCGTGAAGAAGTGCTCAATTTCCTTGTCTTATAATTGTTTGATGCTCTTTGGTTCCAGAGGATTGATATTTTCATCACTTTCTTTATTTTTCTGCGATCACGCATAAACAATAATATAACGCTCTCATCAGAATTGCACGGAGAAAAATAAAAGGACATTTGGGTCATCTAGATGTGCAGAAAGACTATATTGCAAGGTCAACTGTAGGACAGCCCTTGAAGATGGCTAAGATGAATATCTCTAGAAGGTTTAAACAAGAGGTTCAAATCGATCATCTGAGAGTGTCGACTTGGTGTCATCTCGAACGGTCGACTCAAGCGTCATAGAGTACTCAAAACTAAAAAATGACATCCATTTTCACCTATCTCTTACGGTTTACGAGATAATTGTTGTTAAAAATAACAACAATGGAAGGTTCCCCTCAGGTCCCAATGGAACGTTCCCAAGCGGCGGACATTTTACACGTTCCGGGAACGTTCCGAAGGTGCCCGCGGAACGTTCCGTGCTATTAGGGCTTTGAATTAAATAGAATTGAGTGAATTTAGAAAAATTAAACTCAATTAAAGAAATTCAAGAGAATTCCAATAAATTAAAAAGAATTCAGAGCGATTTAAAACAAAATTTGAAAAGCAATCAAGTGAATTGAAAACAATTAAAAAATATGAGAAACATTTATTGAATTAAATTTGAAACTAGTTTAGAAAAATTAAAGAGAACTTAAAAGAATGTTATGAAATGTCTAAGAATTTAAGGTGAGTTTAAAAGACTTCAAGATGAATTTAAAAAAAAAACTTTTGAAAAATCCATTGAATTGAGTCAAATTGAGTGCATTTAAAAGAGTTCAAAAGAATTTTAAATAATTTAGAATAATTAATAAGAATTCCGTACAAATTCCAAATGTATTGCAAAAAATATTTGAAAATCTCTTGAAATTGTTGAAACAGGGGACCCGACCGAAACGTAACAAAATACTTTCGTGATTTCCGTTCTGTTTCTATACTGCTTAGGTTACGTTATTCAAAATAACGAAATTGTAACGAAATTTTTCAGTTACGCGTAATTTAAAAAAATATTGCATTCGAATCCTTATGCATCTTACACAAATATTACGAGGCAGACGGGTAAAATATGACCATGTGAGCTTCTAAAATTCCTTGAAATCATTGAAATCCTTAGGAAATCTTATAAAATCCCTTAGAATCTTTTGAATGTCTTAAAACCTTATAGGTCCTGTAAAATCCTTCCATATCTTCCAAACTTCTATGAAATCTTTAAAACCGCATGCAAATTTGTTTAAATCCCTTACAATTATTAAAACCCTTGAAAATGCCTTGAAATTGTGTAAAGCTCTTTAAAATGCCTGGGAATATTTTTAAATACTCTAAAATATTTCAAATCCCATTAAATAACTGAAATCAATTAAAAATTACTTGTGATCTTTTAAAATAACCTAAAATATTTCGAATCCTTCAAAGTCTTTTAAAATTCTTTAAAATTTTTTAAAGCTTTTGAAAATATCAAGGAATTTGAAAAAATACATTGAAATATTTCAATCCTTTGATCCTTTTTTCAATTAATCCTCTGGATCAATTAAATAAAAACTTATTAAAATTCGAAAAAATCCATTGAATTAAGTAAAATGGAGTAAGTTTAGAAGAATCGCTTCATATAACGTAGTTATTCTTCGTGAATAAAATTAATTTGGTCATACGGTCATATAAAATGCAATGGATTCAGATGGCAAAGAATCAAAATTTGTCATGTTTAACCGACGTACGTTTCGACCTACTTGCAGGTCTTCTTCAAAGGTAATTATCACATTTGCTAGTTTGATGTTGAATATGTGCTGGAATTAGGGTCTCCTTTCTGCATCTAATTAGGAATGTGCGTTGTTCCTTTAGATTAACCAATGTTCTATTAGTGTGTATCCAATTTCCTATTAGTTTTCTTGGAGCGTCGCCATACCTCTTCAAGATGTAGTTTAAATAACCCATGATATCACAGAACGTTACTGACCTTGATATATCTATATGTATATTCAGTGAATTGTAGTATTTCCTCACTGTAAATTTTCTTCGTTCGAAGAAAATTTACAGTGAGGAAATACTCCAATTCACTGAATATACATATAGATAAATCGCTTCATATCTTTGAAACCCTACAAAATACCTCACTTCTCGTGAATAAATTCTATGAAATCCACTAAAATATTATAAAATCCCGTGAAATTCTGTGATAAGATTTCTTAACATCCTGGAAAATGTATTAAACCATATTGAGAGCTTTAAAATCCCTTAAACCATTTCAATCCTGGGAAATCTTATAAAATCTTGTGAAATCTTTAAGAGTATCTCAAAACCTTGTAAGGTCCTGAAAAATTGTTCCGTATCTTCTGAAATTCTAGAAAATTCTTTATCCTAAAATAGTCCAAACGCTTTGAAATTGGTATTACTTGAAAGCAACTTTGAATTAAAAGTACCATTTTTTATTATGTATTATTTCATTTTTATTTCTTGTCTGTTTACAGCCACATATAGGCCTTCAGCTTAACTCACCTACCCGTTTGAAAAAAAAAAACCATCAGACGGCGCCACGTGCGTCCCACCAGAGATACTTCAGAGCCATATTCCTTCGAGAGACAGACAAAGGCAACAAAGCATGCACGTATTTAACCTAGAAGAAACGCAGTTACCTTCATATACTCCTCAAATGTTGAGTTTCCAGGGAACATTTCTTGTATTTTCGTATTAACGATTTCCTCAATTTTTTCACGACCGGTAACATCTTTTTCAGTAACAAATTCTTTTTCACCAGTAATCATTTTCGGATTTTAATCTCATTGATCATGTTCCAACAAAATATAATCTCGCCACTTGTGCTCAAACACCTTGAACCAATAAATACATGGTCTAGCCACTTGAGGGACCCGTTTCGTCCAAGTCACGCAACCACTTAATTCCACCATTTTGTTAGTATGACCGCGCAGTTTGATTTTGACGCGTACTCTGTGTTCGACAAACTATTATAGGAAAATGAGTATGTAGGAAGACATATTATGAAAATATTGAAATAATGAATTCCAAACAAACTTGGAATGAGTACCTTTTGTTAGTAGATACCGATGCGCAACCTGACAAGTTATTTTTTTATTAAAATACTCGCCATCTGTTGCAAAATACCTCAATGTAAATTATTCTTTAATATATACTGTGAACCTTTATGTTCTAATTTCGTGAAGAATTCAATATGGGAAAATAATTCTTTACGAATACAAAATACAAATTGAGAAGTAGTGCCTTTATTCCGTCAGAAAAGAAAAAACTTGCGTTTTAAGAAAGCACAAATAGGTTAAATACCGAATAATTTGTTTTGATGCAGTTATTTTTTTGCCTGCGATTATTATACTAAAACTTGTGTTATTTTCGGGATGAACAATATGTGTGCGAGATAAATTTTAGATGTCATTTTTTAGATGACAGTTGCTCCCAGTGGGACCCTGCGGTGGTTGTTAACCTTTAGTTTGTAATTATATATGTATGCATGGGTATGTGTCGTTGGCATTTGGAGGTTTCAGGCATTGAGCTGACTACCGGCATTCTAAAGAATTCAAGATGAAATCTATACCTGGCTTTCATGTTTTTACAGGTTTCGAAAGTATGTTTCAAGTTTTCTATTTTCATCCTAATGAGAAGGTATTAGTTTTATGTCAAATTTGACTTCGCCGGTTTGCATAATATGTCTACGTTTTGAGACCCCCTGAGTCAGAAAAATTTATTTTTACGAAGGGGCCTGTCTGTATGTCCGTCTGTATCGTGTAGGCATGATAACTTTTGAAAGACTGATAAAATTGGATTGAACTTTGGCACACGTTTTTAAGGCATAAAGAGAAAGGACGAGTTGGTTAATCAGACATTTTTGACCAACGGCTCTGTTCTTCTTTTCTCCACCTTCTATTTACAGACAGGGTATTTTTAGTCCTATTCAGTTTTGAAACTTTTTCTGGATTTCAAAAAATCTAGTGAAATTCAGGGTTATTTTTAAAGTGTTAAATACACGATCCAATTGTTGTTAGTGTCAATCGTTAAAAACTTTTTTAATTAAAAATTGAAATTTGGAAAAAATATAGAAAAAAATCGATACTTGTCAAAAAATTCATAATTTTGCAACAAATAAATTTAAAGTGATCCTAGCAGGTAATTCCATAGAAAAAGTAGGATATTGAATGTTATTGCATATTTATTGTACAAAAATAGTAAAATTCACTTAAAAACATACAGTTTGCACAATCTTTCCAGAAATGTATACGGTACTCTTCATATACTGCCTTGCCACAGAAGGCACAACAGTGAAATATATTTTTGTCAGATATGTGAGCTTTATATACAGCATGAAGTAATAATAAGGAAACAGAACTGTGTGTCAAAAATTTCTCGACATTTTTTTGGACATAGTTTAGGGCAGGACGTAAGCTAAAATGTAAAGGAGTTTGCCTAGTTTTGAATGGAATATCTGCTAGAGCTTTTTGATTGGTGGGTTAGTCATGATTCAAATTTACTGCCAAGAAGCCACTAATCAGAAACTTCTTGCAGATATTTCACTCAAAACGAGGCGAACTCCTTTATGATTCAGCGTTTGGCCTCCCCCAAAGTATGTCCGAAAATTTGAGGTTCATTCCTAGCTGAAAATTCCTGTACAGGCACCTGACAGGTTTCTTTGGAGGTTCATGTATAGAAACGTACGCAGGTTCTTAGTACACCGGTTCCTGCCCCGGATCCTGCGAGGGAACTTGCGCACGTTCCTGTAGAGGAACCTGTGTACTCGAATGCCTCTACAGGTTCCTGCATTATCGTGGATGTTGCTGCAAGAAATTCCCTAGGAAGGATACTGTATAGGTTCCTGTCCAAGTGGGACACATTTGCAAAAATTATCTATGAAGGATCCTGTACAGGTTCCTGAGCAGGTGGGACTCTCGCAAAAATATCTCTGAAGGATCATGTGCTACTTCTGTCCCACATGAATATTCCTGTACAGGCACCTGGAAGGGATCCTGTGTAGTTTTTCTGAAGCATGCTGATACTGAGGAACCTTTAAGGGGTCCTTCACAGGTTCCTCTGTTGCTGTGTGCAGTGCAAAATCATGTACATGATCCTGTGGAGGACCCTTTACTAGTCCTTGTGTAGTTCTTCCAATTTTCCCCCCTTCGCTTAATTTTCAGAGAAGGACCACCCCGTGCAGTAGTTCGCATGTCAACTGAGAGAAATAATTGTTTCAATAAAAGATTAATTCTTTGCTACGGAAAAACAACACAGGATCCTTTACAGGTTCCTGTGCAGGAATATTCATGTGGAACAGACGTGGCTCAGGATCCTTCAGACATATTTTTGCGTGAGTCCCACCTAATTGGAAACATGTACGGGATCCTTCATAGATACTTTTTTCAAATGTGTGCCATTTACACAGGAACGTGTGCAGGATCCGCCCTAGGGAATTTCTTGCAGCAACATCCACGATAATGCAGGAACCTATACAGGCATTTGTAAACCCAGGTTCCTCTACAGGAACGTGCGGAAGTACCCTTGCAGAATCCGCAACAGAAACGGGTGTAACAGGAACCTGCGTACGTTCCTGTGCAGGAACCTCCAAAGGAACCTGTCAGGTTCCTGTACAGGAATTTTCAGCTGGGTTTTTTTATTCGCACGCGTATTGTCGTTTGGTCTTCTTACTAGTACTCCATCATATACAGGATCGATTGGAACAGATTCTCGATGTGCACCTCTACACACTTTTTTTTACTGAACAACCGCCCAGAATTACGTAAAAACTTAATGTTGCTCACATAAATATCAGAAAAAAACCAAAAAAGCAAAACTCTTAATGTTCACTAACGTATTGATAACGGTGGTCAGAGTGGACGTGCCAATTTGCTGCTCTCCGGAGTTTTGAAGTTTCGCGTGTTTTTCTTTCTCTTTTTTAGAATATAAATTTGTGAATTGTGACTTTGTGTGTTCCTGGTGCATTTGAGCAAGTTGTTTGTTTTTTTTAATTTCTGATTTCTTGCTGTTTTGGTATTATTCAATATCTGTCAGTGAATATCTTAAGTTAAAGCAATGGGTGCGTATTCAGAGTGCAAGAAAGTTATATACAGAGGAGGACCTGAGGTGCTTGTGTGTCTGTAGTGTGGAGTTTTAACTCATTTGGCCTGTGCGAATTTAAATATTTCAAAAAAAACTTTGATAAACTGAAAAAGGGTCAAGCAGAAATCTTCTGCATAAAATGCAAAGGGCAAAGCGTCAGCGACATCACTGCGGCTGTCGATGGTAGCTCGTCTGGGAAACCCGCAATTAATACTAACAACGCCGTCGGTACGTCTTCCCCTCGCGCTCCTGCCCCCTTAGCAGCAACGGCTACCGCCAACCAGCCTGATCTCGCTGCTATGATCAGAAATGATGCATTGGAAGGACAAAAGGAAGCGCTTGCGCAGTCTCAGGAGATTCTCTCCGGGATCCCTTAATTTGAAAATAAGCAGCAAGTATTCAATGACAATCTCCTAACTTCCATTCAAACGATCAAAGCGGATATTGCTGAGCCTCGCTTCGCTCGGGCAGCAAATTCACGCTCGTCAAAATAGCCTTCTTTACGCCCTTGATACACAATATACTATTATAATCACTAAATTGCTGATGTCAATGGATGTCAATGATCTGAACTTTATTTATAAAAGATCTATGCACAAATAGAGGGAAAGGCGAAGATAAAGCGCGCAGCGCGATTCAAATATATTATCAACCGCGAAGCGCGAGATCCGAAGGACGCGCGCCCTAGGCGCGCTAAGACTTGAGGGAAGCGATCCGGGCGCGATGAGAATGTAGCGCGCAGATTTTTCATTATTTATTTGTCCCATCAAAAAATTGTTTAGTAATATTCGGCCAGATATCGTTTTCAGCCCACCCAACTTTATTATAGGGTAATGGGTACAATGGTTGGCAACCCCGTGATGATTGGCCATTTGTTTAAATATACGTAATTAAGTAATATTCACGAATAAAACTATTAATAAACAGTGTTAAATTGTTCTCAACACACTCAACGCTATTTATTATGAGTTTTAATTGTCAATATTTCTTAATATATGATCATATTGAAGTGGCCAATCATTGCCAAGGGTAGCCAATCACAGTACTCATTATCCTATTCATCCATTAATGTTCCATAAACAAAAACGCTGTAGAATAGTTTTATTAATCCCACTCTCGACTGTGGCCACCTTTTGGTCCTGAAAAACGGGTCTGACGTATTTTTCTACTCTCTAAATATGAATCAGTGAAAAATTCACTCATTGAAATAGCAGTTGGTCATTTCACTGATTAATCAGTGATTCCGGACTTTTCACTAATCAATTCAGTAACACCAGAGTAAATAATGCGAAACATAACCTCTAAGTCTTAAAGTAAAGCGTTGTTGTTATTCTTTTACTTAAGTAGCAAAAATATTTTTTTTAAGAAATTAATTTGTAAATTTTCGGACTATAAGTGTGCTGAATTTACTTCGGGAAAAATATACTCTAACTCATATAAAAGGTACTTACTTGACGGGTGTGTACATGACAGTCGAATCTTGAAAGTAAAGAAATATGATTATTTCATTGAATCTACTAAAATCTTATTTTATTATGACTGCTAAATTGACGTGATGCAGTGCTGCCAACTCTCAAAAGTGAAACTTTCACTGAATTAATAAGTAACTTTTCACTGGTTGTCAGTGACCTTATTCTAGCTATTTGAATCAGTGAGATTTCACTGACAATTAGTGACTTTTTACTGATTCATATTTAGAGAGTATAGCTTTGTTCGCGGCTCGAATTCTGATCGACCCAATTTTCTCAATTTTACTGTCGCCCCGCAAATTTGACTTTCGCCCCGCAAATTTGAATTTCGCCCCGCAAATCGGTTTAAGGAAATATATGCTACTTTTGCCCCTATTTTCAGTGGCAATAGGTGGCCATTTCGGCCGAGTATGGAATAGAATCTTTAGAATTGTTTAACGAATTAAATAAGTCGCTGTTTACTAAAATACAAGTATTTTTGTAATTTAAGCTTAGGTGAAAATCTTCATGAAACTTTGACCAACAGTAATATTATCAAGCAAACAGTTTTTCTTTTATGTTTTCAGTTCTATGCTAATGAAACATTTATTACTTTACTCTTTTGCTACAAAATATTAAAGTTTAATGCATGTTTTCCTAGTAAGAACAAATTTGAATTAAATCAGCTCAGCGAACTCTGAAACCACAAAGGTTTTCATATCCTAACTAATTCATAAGATTGATTTGGGAAATTGTTGTTTTATTTGATTAGGCCAATATAATTATATAATTGATCACCTTCAAAACTTTATTTCAGAGGTAATATTAATAACTTATTTAATTATGTATTACTCGAAACCTAATATGCAAATTTTAATATTTTATTTTAAGAACCTTAAGATCCGAAAATTCTCCATTAGTTAAAAAAAAACTAAACGCAGTTAAATTTTTCTCCTAGCTTATTTTTTGAATCTGAAATTATTCTCGAGGATTTGAATGAAAGCATTTGCAAAACTCCCAATTGTGCCGGTCGATTGAACAATGTCTATTGTTTTCTGATCAAGGGTGTTGCTTGCGAATAGAGCAAAAGCAGAGCTGACATCCAGCATTGCGCTAAGGTTTATATTCCGTGGATATCAATGCAGTAATTGTGATTGTAATACAAATAAAAAACAACATTCAAGAGAATATTGAAGAGTACTTATCACACGAGCAACCAATGAACCATTTGGTACCATTATATGATTTTTATTCTACCATTAATTCTATTAATAAGTAGTTCCTTATTTTGTGTAATTATAATCATTGTGTCAGTCATTTGTATTAATAATAGCTTCATACAGATATTGAAATGAGGGTCTCCAATTCTGTAATTTCATCAATACAGGGAAATTTCTTTTTCAAAGTATTATTTTTATATAATTAAATTAAAGCATTCTAATGCATTTCATCGTCTCTATTTACTGAATGTAATATTTTTTATACAGGCATCATAATTATCAGAGAATTCACTGAATCAATTAACTTTTTTTCTTACTTCTATAACACTTACGTGGAAGATGTCAGTGAAGGTCCAATCAATCAAGATCGCATAATATTCTTCTGCAAAAAAGATGTAAGGGGTTGAAAAAAGCACCTCTTTACAAGAATGTGAGAGAAAACATTTAATAAGGGAAAGCTTGTGTAATCTGTGCAAAGACGATTTCTTTTCAACCTTTATACCCAAATCTAATTAACAATATATTATAATTTGTATACAATAATATACAAAAAATTTATATTTCTTCAAAATTTCCTCCAAATAATATTTTATTGTGCATGCATTTCATGTACATTTCATATAACAGTTGTTATATACTAGTGAGCATACATATACACAAAACGATATTAAGAGCCTTCGGGAATTATTACGTCACTGCCAAAGAACATCGAACCTTCCTCGTCACTGTGCCCGACTCTACCCAAATAATAATAATAATAATAATAAGATTGGTAGCTCTAAAAAAGTATCCAGAGGTGAAATTTTCATCTCCAACTGTCCCGTCTGCCGCGTAATGTCATCCGCGGCTAGAGACCTGACTCCAAGGAACAGTGTTGAACGATCTTTTCTCGCGTAAATTTCCCGCTCTTGCTTCCGCAACCCGAGGACGCGTTCGGTGGCTTTGTCATAGGCCCTTCGGCTCGATTCCTGAGGAATCAAAACCGAAAAATGTGTGTGTGTGTGTGTGTGTGTGTGTGTGTGTGACCGTCCGCGAAGAAAGGGACCTAATGCGAAAAAAATAGATTTTTTTGTTTTTTACACCCATCTATAGTTTCTTATTTGCTCCTCAATGATAAAAAATATTATTCCAATATAATCTGAAACATTCGAATTGTTATTCAACTGCAAAGTGAGGCCCTCTTATGGAGTATTTTAGTTGTTCTTTTCCAAATTCATTCTGAGAGGTTTAAAGTATACTATGTACAAATTTCACTTCACACAAACTTAACCAAAGCGTGCAATAAGTCTGCAAATATTGCAATTTTGGTAGAATTCTCCCTGTTGTACAATTGTTACGTAATATTTCTGAAATATGAAAATTCAAAAAAATTGGAGCTTGAGTATAGGTAAAGAGTGTGTTAAGGTCAACTGAAGAATTAATAGAACTAATACCTCATGTAATAAAAGCAATACAAAATGAGTAGAATAAAAATATTTATTTACATTCGACAATATATTGCATAAAATAATGTTTTAAAGCGGTTCGTATCTTCTGCTCTCTTTTTTGATTAGGAAATTTAAAAAAAACTTCCTTATCGTTCAAAATATATGGCAAATTTTGTGTATGTACAGTAGAGTGGTTCACAAAAAACGTTTACGATTTTTTAAGAATATACGTATTAGTTTTAGATAAATATTTTATGAATAAAAATTGTAGCTAATACAACGAAGAAAACTCCCATTTTGTGTCCGATTGAAAAAAAATTATTTGGCGCTAGTAAAAGTCATATAAAGTTTTATTTCTTAATAATAGACAAATATAAGAGCATAATTGTACCCCTAAACATTTATTGTAAGATTGAGCGCGCCTAGGGCGCCAGTATTTTGGATCTTGGGTCTCGCGCTCGATAATATATTTCCCTCGCATTATGCACTCGGTCTTTTTTATACTTCCCCACCTTCGTGGACAGATATTGCTAAAGAAAGTACAAATTCTATGCTTCATGATTACTTTAATATTTGTTGTTTATTTTGCATTAATTTGTATTCCTTGCTACCATGAAAAATGTATCATTTCAAAAAATGTATATTATTACAATTCATCAGTTGTAGGAAGAATGACTGGGGACGCTTGGTGGAACAACTTTTGTCGCTTAATTTTTTTTCGTGTCTTGAATCTCTTTTTCAAAAATGGAATTTTTTATTTTTAATCTTATTTTTTACGACTAAAAAAAAACTGAGCATCCTATCAAAAATTATTAATAACAAATTTGTAGTTATGTTTGGGGTGAACAACTTTTGTCTTTAAATTTTTTTCGTACCTTGTGTCGTTTTTCCAAACAAATTTATTCTTAATTTTAATTTTATTTTTTACGATTAAAACAAAAACTACGCGTCCTATTAAAAAATGAATAATAAATGTCAAAAAATGATGGTTAACGAACTCGATCTTTCTTTTTGATTCTTAAAACTGTGTGCCAAATTGCAAACTAATCCTGGTCACCAGAAAAAATATTTTAAAGCAAAATTTTTCTTTAATAGAGCTTTTAATGGTTTCTTTATAACTAAAATTTGATAAAATAGCAATATACATAAATCATATAATATATCATTTTACGTATAAAATCATTCTTTACATTTTCTTGTAATCACAATAAACATACAGTTAAACAATTTACATTATTTTTATTAGGAACAAGGTCATATACTATTGGTTGGACAATAATCCTGAAAGTGAAGTTAACTAAGTTTTTTCTCACTATTCTTACAAATATTCGAAAATATAATCATAGTAGTTGCTGTTTTATACCTTGCAACTTTCACTAATTTTGCATATTATACAATATTGGAAACCGTGATAATAACAAAAAAAAAAAAAAAAATTACAAATTAAACAAAATTATTTTTGCCTAATTCAAAATTTCTTGAATTTTTCCAGAAACATGTTATTTGTATTGAGTTAAATGCACAATTTTTTGGAAAAAGTTGAATATGTCGAATCTGAAATTTCTTCAGCTTGAAAGAAAAAATCCTGTAATTATTTTGCTTTCATGAAATAACATATAACATATTTCTTTGGTTCAAGACAAAAAAATGTCAGGTTCGATATAATCAACTTTTTCTAAAATATAGACACAAGACAAAAAAAATGTATTGCACATTAAAAAGAAAAATTCTAAATTACTCAAACAATTTTTTCATGAATATTTATTTTTTTACCATTGCCAACAGCAAAAGATTTTTTTCCAACCGTAGTATGCAGCGTTCTAAAATTTCAGGTGTAGGGGCTTGAGCCCCCATCCTGCCTACGCCGTTACATACACTGTATAAAAATATCTGAAGACATACCTGGATCCTTTCTTGGCAATCTATTTTAAGATTCTTCGGAGTGTCAAGACTCATTATCATTTAAAGGTTTTTTTTTTGGAAGAGGTTGGAAGAAGGTATCCAAAGTCTCGTTATTTATTTTCAGTTTAATACACTGGAACCTGAAATTATGGCCGCCGAGTTTATGTCCTTCCTAAAACTGATTGTCCCGAAATTTCGTGGTGATAGAGGAGCCCATGGAGAAAGCGGAGCAGTGCGCGGGTACTCACGCGCGTCTGGTGCGTAATATTATGTATTCCGATTGGAAATGGTTCACACGGCCCTGACTGTTCACGTTTGGACTGCCTGAATTTACGGCCAAGGCCACTGCAAGCAATGCCCGAAACCGGTAATAATTTCATGTTCCAGTGTACTAGGTTTTTTGGTGATCTAATACATAAAAATAGAACATAAAAATTCATAATATATTTTTGAAGAGATAGCACTCAACAAGAAGCTCGTCGACCGAATCCATTTCAAGTCAGGCAGGTTCTGCACTTGAAGTCGCAGAATCTCTTGGGGACATAATATGTTGTTTTTTTTTAGAGAAAAATAGGCGATAGGTATTTTTCCGATTTGCAAAAAAAAAAAAAAAAAAATGTGTAAGAAGTTATGCGTATTTGAATTTTGTGCATTGTTCTTCAAAAAAAAAACAACACATTTTGTCTTTCAACCACTATAACTTTTGAGTTAATCGCTTCGCAAGCACGCGATGCCAAAAGACTTCCTCATGAAATAAGTCAACCAGCGACTTTCATTTTTCGACCCCTCTACCCCCTTCCCACTCATCTTCTTTACTTTTCTTTCATAAAATAAATCATCAGATTTTGTGGTTTTTTTCCCCGCCAGCGGGCTTTTTTCCCCACATATAACAAACGTCACTTTAAATTCCAGTCATGTCAAATTTCTCTCAGATTGTGTGATAATGCCCGAACGGGTAACGCACACCAATTTCTTCCAGTCAGATCAGTCTTCGGGGAGATCATAAATCGTGAGTGCGCGAATGGCGCGGCAAAGCCGCGCCATCTGCTCACTCCCGTGCATTGGATCTCACAAGAGGGGGCGATGGTTGGGGCCCCCTCATCCCCACCCTTTTTTTCAGAGAAAGAAGTGTTTGTGAGCTGGTGGCCAGAGCCCTCACACTTAAACCCTATAGCTGAAAGCCAGCCTTAGCTACCTACAGTTGGAAGCCAGCCATAGGTCTTCCCGAGCAAGCCATTTCCGTGGCCAACCAATCGAATGCGCAATCTACAGGAAATTCTCTCTCTCTCTCGTTCTTCGGGAACCTCCAGCTGGAAGCCAGCCAGAGGCCGCCCAAAAGAAACATCTCTGTCACCCTCTTTGGAGGGTGAACTGAAACTTCAACGAATATGAACGCCGACCCTGTAAAAACATCAATGCAAGAAGAAGATCTCAAATAAAATCAAACCAGATACTTATGTATATTTTTTCTTCAAATTCTCCCCCCCCCCCCAAGTTCCTCCGCTAACGGGCTAGTTAGCATACCAGCCTGACGTTTGCGCCGAGACAGCTCGCATACCAGCCCTCTTGGCCGAATTCTTTAATAACTTCAGCCCCCCCCCTTCCCCCAACAAACAAACTAGATATCCGCTAACACAATTCTTTTCAGGAGAAAAAGAAATCTAAATAAAAAACGCCCTCTCAACTTGCTGGATCTTTCTATCTCATGAGATAGACACATCACAACCTCCTTCGACCTCCCTCCATATCTATCCTCTCACGCCCTCCTCTAGTACTATGCAAATCAATCTTTCATCCGCTATCTCTTTCAAACCTATGATATATACATCACACCCTCCTTCCACCTCCTTCGACATCTATCCACTATGCTACCATCCTTTACAAACATGGCAACTTTCCCTCTCTCCCCTCCTATGGTTCCCCTACCTCTGCTGTCTCTTGTTATCTAATGAGATAACTCCTACTCGCTCTATCTTAGTAGATAAAAATCCAATATCCATGAAGACTATCCTTTTTACTATTAACCAACAATTACCATCACAAAGTAAGGAGCGTATCACATTATTAACAGATTTCCTCGCAGATTTCTAAAATTTAAAATGACACAAAAAAGACAATGAGCCTTTGTAAAATCTTATTTTACAAATCGGATAGGTTTTCAATCCATGAACTATTTTCTTCATACTCTACACTATAAAAATTTATTCTTAATTCATTTAATTTATCAAATTTCGGAATATCCTTTAAAGTAATTTCAAATTTTTTCATACTATTTCAAAATCATGCTACTGAAATGTGGATAAGAACTAATTTTAGTTGGCTTATTCTAATTATTTGGAGTATAGACAACGGCTAGAACTGAACATCAAAATCAAAAGTGATCATTATTTTGATATTCCATATTTATTTACATTTGCCTTTAAATTTACAATTTCTCTCAATTTCCAACCAGACTTTTTTTGCTAAAACTCTTTAATATTCACTAAAATTGCTTCTCTGACTTTAGTTTGAAATCCTTCGCTAATATATATCACCTAAAATATTTTTTTCATTTTTAGTACTGAAAAATTTGACTTCCTTAATCTCAACAAAATTTCACCACAAAAATATCATTGACTTTTGAATCTATCTTAATTCTTAGGCTATTTGATTTTAGAAGAACTGTTATTCCCAAAATCTAATTCTTCTCTGCTACTGATAAATCCTTTCTTCCTCTCAACTTTTGATATAACAGTGTTTATATTTTGAGTTCCTATTCGAATCAAGGTGTCAATTTCCTCTAATGTAGATTTATTTTTAAGAGTTTTGTAAATCGCTTCCATTATTTTTATAAGCTTCTTAAAATCCCTGGTTTTCATTTTTTAAAGTAAAAGTTTTTTTGGGACGTAAGTAAATTGAAAAAAAACGACCGAACACAGGAACGGAAGACTCTCTTTCACAAGTATATTTTCTATACCTTCTCTCTGTAATCACGTCTCCCTTTGTGCAGCGATTTTCCATTGCTGTAAAGAATCCTCTTCGATATCCCCACGATCTCCACGCTGAGCAAAGCATGTATATGCTCTCTCTCTCTCTCTCTCTCACTATGAGATCTCCCCACTACTCTACCACTATGCAAGCTTCTCTACACTCGTGCGAGTCCTCAATGTATTAAGGCGTATTCAGACGAGCAGTTCCCGGTTCCGATTACGGTTACGATTGACGGTCTGATTCATGCACACAGTAAACAAGGCCTGCTAAGTATTTTTTCAAGGCAGCGACAAAAGCTGACGAGTCACGTTATTTCATCGGCCGCTGTGATTGGTTACGATCAGCGACCACTGCGGCCCAGTCAAAATCCCCGCGGTTGAAAATAGAGAGAAACCTAAACGCGCAACCCAAAATGGGACCGGATCATTCTATGCGCTGATTGGTCGACGGTTCCAATCGTAATCGTAATCGGAACCGGGAACCGCTCGTCTGAATACGGCTTTAGTGTAGTTAATATGACGTCAAGCGCACGTAAAGTTTCACATCTGCCGTGTGGCCCCATTTCCAAACACATTTTTTGAAATAATATTAGAAGTTGAAAACTCTAACACTCTTTTAAAGAATACTGGTTCTATGTGTACGGAGAACATCTAGTCGTCGCTGATTAGTCGTCGAACAACTAGTCGCCGGACGACTAGTCTCTGGGTCATCTAGTCGCCAGAAAGCATAATCTCCAGCACTTGTATTTGCAGAAACGTTATGCTATAAGTCATATATATATATAATTAAAAACTAAAGGTTAACAACCACAGCAGGGTCCCACTGGGAGTAACTGTCATCTAAAAAATGACATCGGCTCCCAGTAGGACCGCAATCATTTTTACTCAAAACTTACAAAACGCGCGAATTATGAAATACGGAAAATCTCCCGGTGTGATATTTTTCTCCCCGAAACATGTTGGATCCCCGTAGTATAAACAGGACGGAGAAAGGAAAAAGTGAGAGAATGGTTTTGGTTGATTTTTTCTCTTTTTTCTCCCTCTTTTTTCGTTTGGTTATTTTTGTCTCTAATGAGCCGAAATGTGAGGTAGTTTAGAATTCTTTTTTTTTAATTGTGAATCTTTTGCATGCTCATTTTGCATAAAATTATTCATGATAAAATAGATTTCTTTTCGATCTTAAGTTTATAATCTTCTTGGTTGAAAAGTCATTTTTGTTATTGCTGAAAATTCCTCATTTTAGTTGAAAATTAATTTCTTTGGTTAACAATTTAACTACTTTATTGAAAGCACATGTATTTTGTTAAAAGTTCATTTTTGTTAGGAAAATTAATTCTGGTTGAATTAATACTGGTTGCAAATGAATGAAAAATGAAACCCTGTTTTTTAAATAACGCGCCCTAAGTTAAATTGTATTAGGGATGGAGAAAATTAGACGTTGAAGGAGTGGGAAGTGGGATAATATCTTGATTTTCCGATCAAGCCGTCTCTGTTTAAATTAAAGACTCTTCAATGTGGACAGACAGACCATCAAACTTTACTCGTATTATGGTTCGTTTAAAAAATATTGAATTTGTATAGATTAAGCGAAAAAATATTTCAGCTTTAAAGTTTTTTTATAATCCTAAATAGTTTAGTTTGAAATTAGTCAAATTGAACAGAATAATTTTATAGATGTAAAATGAATAATTGTATTTTCAAATATCGCAGTTTTAAAGGGAAAAGGAGAAAATGGGAAAGTTTTTCGAGAATAGGGAGGAATATGGGAATGATTATGAACTCTGAAAAAATGGAATAAAAATCCTTCAGAATAGATAGGAATCATATACTAAATCATCAATAATCTTACTTTCTCGAGAAGGTTCCCCAAATGTCGAATCCTTTGCCCTTCTCTGCAGGTAACCAATTTACTTTAGGCGCTATGTAGGCAATTGGACCCTGGGTGAACCCGAAAATGTCTCCTAGGAGTCCTGTGGTTGTTTGAGATACAACTGGAACGGGGGGTGTTTCAGTTGCTCCCAAAATGCCGTCCAAACCACCACCTAGGAGGTCTAAACCTAATCCTGTTTGTGATGCTGGTGCAGCTGGTGTAGCTGAAGGTCCACCTGTAAATTTTAGATTGATGTAGAATTCATATTCAAAGTTTAAAAACTATAAACAATAACTGGCCTCGGACTTAAAATACCCTAAAAGCTTTAAATCCTTTAAAACCCCCTACAATCTATTGAGATCTTTTCAAAATTCCTGGAAAACTCTTCGATCTTTTTAAAGCTCTTGAAATCTTATAATTTCTTTTGAAATCCTGCAAATCCCTTGAATATGGTGAAATCCGTTAGAATCTCTTGACATCTTTTAAATATCATTGATGTCCTGAGAACCTTTTTAAAATCCTTTGCAATTTTCTGAAATCCTACGAAATTCTTTGAAAACATCACATTTTTTCCCCTGAAAATGAAGTAATTTTGTCATTTTTTTAAGAAGATATTGCAAAAGTAGTAAATTTTAATTTTTCTTAAAGATTTAAATAAAATCTAATATAATAAGCATTTTTTAATATCCTTGGGATAATTTTAAAGGTGAATTTGCATAAATATGCAGCCACTTGTTGAAACATGCTGGCAACATTTAAATATTTTTTCTGCTAGAATTATTTTTTCTCCTTGGAAGCTTTAACTCTGTAAAATCCTTTAAAATCTCTTAAACTTAATAAAAAAAAAACCTCAAATCTTCTGTAATCCCTACTTATCCCACAAAAATCGAGTAAAATCCCGTAAAACATATTTATCTGTAACGCCTTTCAAAATTCATTCACCACGGTTGTTACAGAAGTCAAATTTCTAAATTCCATGACATTTCCAGGTTTTCCAGGCCAACTTTTGACAAATTTCCAGGACAACATTTGAAAAAATTGTATTAAAGATTTTAACTTAAATTAATTTGAAAGCATTGTACTGTATACAATATAATGTATAGAAAAATTCTTGTACACTACCATCAGAACGTATCTACATGCTCTATTTTTTGAGCTGTCGCTAAAGTGCCTTAATTTTTATAATATTAACATGAAAGGTTTTCCTCGTCATACAGCGAAGGGAAATGAAAGTCGGTGCCTAATAAGCCGAAATTGAAAGAAAAATGTTTATTTTATAGAAAGATATTGCAAAAAAAACTTCAAATTTCGACGTTTTTGAACAACTGGAATAACTCTGGGAATAATTAACATTTTTCAATGTTCTTTGGCTCATTTTAAAGGTAAGTCTCCACAGTATTTTACTAAATTGTTAAAATATTTTTAGAATTTCGTTTCTAAATTCTGCCCTAGGTCCAATCTTAATGCAAAAAAGTCACAAAATTTCAAAAATGTCAGAATACTTACAAACATTCAAAAAATCATTAATTATCATATTTCAATAAGTTTTAGTAATACAGTAAAGTCTCCTGTATTTCCGCGTCCTTGAAACGTGAAGATTCGTTATTTTCAAGACTTGAGGGGCCCCCACCTATGCCGCGAGTGGGCAGGTTCTTTTTATCAAGCGACGTTCATTGGCTACCCCGGCCTTGCATTGATGCGCCCCCTGCTAACAACTTTTTCAACTACGCGTGTACCGAAAAAGCGCGGGTCGATTTAAATCAATAAATACTATCAATAATAATATACAGATAAATACACCCGACATTCCTAGAACTGTTGTTTCTCCACACAGTTTCGCAGTTTCTCAGCTCAAGGGGCGAGAGACAGTTGCAACTCTTGCATGAAAAACACCAGCAGTTGAAAATGTCGCGGTCCGTTTGCCAGTGTTTTTGTTGACGAATGATGTGAAAAATGTAAAATTTCCTGGAAATAGTACAAGATTCCAAACCAAAAATCAATATAATAGGATCAAAAAGCGACTCAAATATTTCGCGGCAATGCTGGGCTATGTGGAAATGTCAGCCGTCAGCAAGGTTATATCATATTATAGGACTGCAACTGCACACGAGTTTTTGGAGAAAATTTCTAAACAAATAATATCAAATGACAATTCTTCTTCACTAAACATCACCACTTATGTAATTTGAAGACGATTAGAAAGAAAAACTATCACTTTCTATCTATAAACGGTCAAACTATGCATTTGTTTATAACATAAATACATAATATCGACTGACAATTCTTCGTCACTAAATATCACCACTTATGTAATTTGAAGACGATTAGAAAGAAAAACGATTAATTTCTATCTATAAATGGTCTAACTATGCATTTGTTTATAACATTTGTTTATAACATGAACAAATAATATAGATTGACAATTCTCAGGCATTAAACATCACCACTTATGTAATTTGAAGACGATTAGAAAGAAAAACTATTACTTTCTGTCTATAAAGGACTAAAATATGCTTTTGTTTATAAAATTTGTTTGAAAAATAAACAAATGATACCGAATGACCAATCTTAATCACTAAATATTACCACTCATAGAACTTAAATGTACTAAGAAAGAAAAGCTTTATATTCTTTGGATACTTCGTCATATATTTTCGTCAAAAATGGGATTAATTAAGTTATTGATTTGAAGATAAAGAATAATAATTAAAAAATGTCTCATCTTCGCTCCTTGTTCATTTATATAAAAAATAGAAAATAACAAAAATTGAAAAATCGAATCCAAAGACGCCCTTGTGCAACTATCTCTGATCACTTCTAAGCAAAAAAATTGAAAGTCGGATGAGAATTGTAGGCTGTAGGTTATTTTGAATAGTAAATTTCCGATACAGCCCACTGTGCAACATGTTTCGGAACCAAGTTAGACCCCCTCATCAGTGATTACTATAGGAAAACTACAAGGTCCAAAACAAGGTCTAATTAAGAAATTTTGATGCAAGTTAAATAATGAAAACATAATACCTGCAATTAAAAAGAGACATATACATACACAAATGCACATAAAATACATACACATACATATACATACATATGCATACTTTCCCTTTAAAAGATTACAATATCTAATTTCGCATTCATTAGTGAAAAAAAGAAAAGTGAAAAAAGATATAAAACTTATTCTTTATAGTAAAAATAAATAAGTGTTTAAAATTCTATCGATTCAAATACTTATTTAAAATTAAAACAATAATTATAATCATTAATTTCACGTGTATGGATATATACATGTCTTATAATCCAATCTGGTTCACACGGTACATCACGACGCTACTGTTGAAAGTCATAAACACAATCTCGGAAAATTGAGGAAATTTTATTCAGATATATATTAAAAATGAAAAACTTTGTTTATAAAATGAAAAATTTACTATCAAAATTACGTAGTGAAGTATTCAAAGTGACCAGGCCAACTAACTTTCCTTTCTGAAACGAAAACTCTCAAAGCATAGCTAGATTTTTGAAATAGTTCCATCCCATTTTTTTTAGAGAGAGACAATTGTCAAGGAAACCCATCGAAATAACTCAAACATCGTAAAACGCACATGTTACAAGAATTTTTAAAGATCTAAAGGAAAACCCAAACTATAAGAAATCGTTCAAAAATCACTGTCAATTTTAGAAATGAACACAAAAAACAAGATATCAAAAATAATCTGAAAATAAAAGGACATAATTAAAAAAAATTTAAGAACAAATTCAGCATAACATTATTAAAAAGGTACTCATTGGTACATAAAAACAATTATGCACATATTTTATATATGGCATCTTCCTCAGACTACCGTTGGTTATAGGCAACGAGGGTATACAACTTATTTTTGATAAGCATCTGGGTGATCTTTTAAATTCAAAAATTATGTACATCCTGTATGGCAACCTTATTTTTAGATAAGTATCAGGATGGCATTTTAAATAATATGTACATCCCATTAGCAATCTTATTTTTCAATATGTACCGGGAAGACATTTTTTATAAAAATATTCTAACATATCTCATGTATAAGTAAAAAAAATTTTGTTGTTACAGCCTGAAAATATGTAAATTATGAATATTAAGGAAAATAGATCATAGTGCCCAGATCTTATGTTTATGGTTGATTATGAACCAATCTATTCAGATTATTATATTTTCCAATTAGGAAAAGAAACAATAAAAAATTTAATGTATTTCTAACATTGATGATATTTAATTAATTCTTCTTTCAAAAATTTTTTATGAAAAATAGATTTCTTTCAAGAAATCGAGGTAAAATTATTAAGACTCAATTAAAAGAAGTCTGAAAATATTCATAAGCAAAACCTGCAGATTGGAACGAATCATGAGTTTAGTGTCTCTATTTAAAAATTTATAAATTAAGATTGAAAATAAATCTATTTTATCATGAACGATTTTATACAAAATGAGCATGAAAAAGAATCACAATCACAAAAACAGAATTCCAAACAAGAAAATTAATTTTTATACAAAAAGATTAATTTTCTACAAAAAAAGATGATTTTTCGACAAAATACATGAATTTTTAACGAAATATTTGATTTTCCAACCAAAAATATCAGTTATAACATAAAAATTCAATTTTTCAGTTTCAATTTTCGGTTAAAAAGAATAATTTTCAACCAAGCTTTTAAATTTGCAACTAAAATGATGAAACATTGACTGGAATAGTTTAATTTTCAACTTAAAATGGTAATTTTTCAACCTGAAATTAGAAGATTCGATTTTTTATTTTTTATTATGTTCAACTGAAGAGATAAAAATTTAACTACAATGTTAGAATATACAATTGGAATAATTACATTTTCAGTTGAAAAAAAAATTATTTTTTAATGCAATATTTAATATTTTTTTAGTGCTCACTATTCAACCAAAGAGATAAATTTTAAATGTAAATATAAAGCAATTTTGAATTCAAAACTTAAAATTGTACGATTTCAAAAATTGGAATCATACAAGAGCAATTTTGATTCGTATTTTTTTTTATTTCCAATGTGATATCTTAAAATTGTTCGATCTTTAGTTCAAGATTTAAACAAATAAATAATTTCAAATTGAAGAATATTTTATTAGAAAATTTCAAGAATGTATAATAATTCTAAAGGAAGATTTGAAATTAAAAATTTTTTAAATTGAGTTTAAAATAAAACAAGATAAAAATTAAACTTTCTGAAATTGATACATCAGTAATTGAATAATTTCGGTAAATTTAACTATTTGATTGAAAATTCGTTTCCTCTTATTGAAAATTCGTTTCTTTTTATTGAAAATTAATGTTTTTCTAACAGAAAATTTAATTATTCAATTTTTTTTCTAAATTTTTTTTGTTCTATTGATTTTTTAGCTAAAAATATTGATTCTTTTCTCGAATTTGCAGGTGATACAAGAGTCCAGGTCAACAATTTTAAAAAGGCTTTTGAATCCGAGATGAGGAGACATTTTTAATCTAAAATTAATTTTTTCAACTGCAAATTCCATTTTTCGTTGAAAATTGATGTTTTTTAGTTGAAAATTCGTATTTTGTTGAAAATTCATCATTTTTGGTACAAAATTAAACTTATCAATTGAAAATTAATCCTTTTGATCAAAAATTCAGCTATTTGGTTATTAATTAATTTGTTTGGTCGAATACTCATAATTTTAGTTGGAAATTAATCTTTTTGGTGGAAAATTCATCTTTGGCTTAAAGTTTTTTGTTTTTTATTTAAAATTACTTTTTAAATTGAAAATATAACTATTCCATTTTTGGTTAAAAATCATAAATTCATCTTTTTCTGTGAAAAATTCAATTATTTGTTTTAAAATTTATCTTCTTGCTTGATAATCCATTTCTTTTTTGAAAATGTAAATGTTTTGTTGAAATATCGTTTCTTTTTATTGAAAATTAATGTTTTTTTAACAGAAAATTTAATTATTCAATTTTTTTTCTAAATTTTTTTTGTTTTATTGATTTTTTAGCTAAAAATATTGATTCTTTTCTCGAATTTGCAGGTGATACAAGAGTCCAGGTAAACAATTTTGAAAAGGCTTTTGAATCCGAGATGAGGAGACACATTTCTCCTCTTGTTGAAAATCTCTCGAAGCCTTTGAAGAAGGTTGGAGTTTTAATTTCTGGAAGTGGAACGAACCTTCAGGCACTCATTGATGCAATTCAAGATCCGACACAACATATCGGGGCAGAAATTGTACTTGTAATTTCGAATAAACCGGAAGTTGAAGGACTAAAACGAGCTGAGAGAGCTGGAATTCAAACTAGAGTGAGTTTTATATTTTATATTGATATTTTCCAAAATTACAAAACGAAATTAATATTTGGAATTGTGGGGCCGCTGAAAAAATTATTTTTTTTTGCCGTGTTTTCAAGAAAATTCCCCTTTTTCCCGTTTTTTTTGCTTTAATACGAATTGAATTAATAGAACCCAATAAGAAAATCCAACTACTTTTTGATTAAAGTCCGTTCTTTTTGAGCTTTGATATTGTTTTTTTTTTAATTTTTGATTTCAATTTAAAAAAAAATTTTAATTGAAAAGTCTGCTTTTATATTTTTGGTTCAAAATTCATTTCTTTTGGTTCAAAATTAATTTTTCAAATTGAGAATATAACTATTCCATTTTTCGTTGAAAATCCTAAATCCGTCTTTTTTTGTTAAAAAATGTAATTATTTGTTTTAAATTTTATCTTTCTTGCTTGATATTTTGTTTATTTTTTGGAAAATTACCCATTTTAACAATTTGTTAATGTTCTTTTAGTTCTTTCTTTTAATTTTTTAATTTAATTTTATAATTATTAAAGCACATTTTATTATTATTAAAGAAGATTTTTTTTATCTTATCTTATTATTTTTATATCTAATTTTAAATTTTAATTCTTTTAATTCTTTCTAGTTGAAAATGTTAAATTCACATTACCCATTTTGTTGACATTTTTTTTTATTGAAAATTATTATTCTTTTAAACTAATATTAAATTTATCAAATATAACTGTTTCATTATTTGTTGAAAATTTATATTTTTTTAGTTGAAAATTTATCTTTTCGGTAGAACATTAATTTTTGGTTGAAAATTATTATTTTTTTATTGAAAATTAGTTTGCTTTTTTTTTTAACTGAAAATTTAACTATTCCGTTTTTGGTTGAAAATCCCAAATTCATTTTTTTTTAAATTCAACTATTTGTTTGAAAATTTATCTTTTTGGTTGAAAGCCCTTTTTTTTTAAATTTAACCATTTGGTTGAAAATTTGTTTCTTTTTATTGAAAATTTAACTATTTTGTTGGAAATTCGATTTTTTTTAAATTGAAAGTAAGTCTTTTTTGGGTGAATTAAACTGCTTTTAATTTCAAATTAAAATCTTTTTTCTTGAAATATCAACAGAAAATTCTATACTTTTTTAAAATGAAAATTAGTTGTTTTTTTTTAACTGAAAATTTAAATATTCCGTTTTTGGTTGAAAATTCTTAATCCATCTTTTTTTTTAAATTCCACTATTTGTTTGAAAATTTATCTTTTTGGTTGAAAATCCATTTTTTTTGTTGAAAATTATTATTTTTTCTGGTTGAACAATAATTTTTTCATTTGAAAACATGACTATTCTATTTTTGTTTGAAAATTGATCCGTTTTATTTGAAAATTCGTCTTTTTTGGTAGAAAATTCATCTTTGGTTAAAAATTCTTTGTTTTTTATTGAAAATTATTATTCTTTTAAACTAACATTAAATTTATCAAATTTAATTGTTTCACTGTTTGTTGAAAATTTATATTTTGTTAAATTTGTTTCTTTTTATTGAAAATTTAACTATTTAATGTCTTTTATAAGTTTATCTTTTTACTGGCTGAATCTTTTTTCAGTGGAAATCTTAAATATTTGGTTCAAAATTGAAAACTGAAAATTTAACTATTCCGTTTTTGGTTGAAAATTCTAAATCCATCCTTTTTTATTAAAAATTTAACTATTTGTTTGAAAATTTATCTTTTTGGTTGAAAATAAAATTGTTTGTCTGAAAAATTAACTATTTTGTTGAAAATTCGTTTCTTTTTATTGAAAATTAATTTTTTCAACTGAAAATTCAACTATTCAATTTTTTGTTATAAATTTATCTTTTTTACTGCAAAATTCCAATGCTTGGTTGAAAATTCATTTTTTTTGGTTGAAATGTAATTTTCTTGGTTGAAAATTAATTGACTTAACTGAAAATTTATCTATTCAATTTGAAAATTAATCTTTTTTATTTGAAAATTTGTGTATTTTGTTAAAAATTCGTCTTTTTTGGTAGAACATTAAACTTGTCGATGGAAAATTAATCTTTCTGATCGAAAATGCAACTATTTGGTGAAAACTCGGAAATCAGTTGACCTGGTGTTCGAATCCCAGCGGAGTGAAAGGAGAAGATCTTTTTTCTGAATAAAATTTAATGATATAATATAATATAATATAATGTAATATCCGATTTATTCCTCTTAATCCAGTTCAATCCGTCGTGATTCGGAGTAATTTCAGTATTACGGAGTAATCCAATTGTAAGCCGGATTAATTTACTTGTATTCACTTACTTGTATTCGAAGTAATTTACGTAGGTAATCCAAACAACACTCAATTATTTTTTTACAGTTTTTTGCCTTTTTTCTGCTGAAAACCAGTTTTCTTACCTGAAAATTTAAATATTTCATTTTTGGTTACGAATTGAACTTTTCAAGTTGGAAATTTGTCTTTATTAGTTGAAAATTAATCTTCTGCGTTGAATATTTATTTTCTGGTTGAGAATTCAACTTTTTAAATGCAAATTCTGGTACTTTTGCTAAAAAATGTTTGTAGAGAATTAATTTTTTTCGTTGAAAAGTCAACAAATCGGTTGAAACTTAAATTTGTTAAAAATTCACTTTTTTGTTGGAGATGCATCATTTCAGTTCAAAATTCATCTCTTAGCTTGGAAATTTAACTATTTCAGTGAAAGACTCATCAAAACCATTACATCAAAAAATATATTCATCATTTTAGTTGAAAATACATCTCTTTGGTCGAAAATTTAACTATTTTGTTTAAAATTCTCTCTTTTTTTGTCAAAAATTAATATTTTTTAATTGAAAATGTAACTATTCCATTTTTTGTTGAAAATTTATCTGCTTTTAATCGAAAGTTCCACTCTTTGGCTCGATCTTTTTTAATTGAAAATTCAACTATTTGATTGATAATTAGGTTAATCTTTTGGACTGAAAATTACTTTTGTTGTTGTTGAAAATGCAACCACTTAATTCAAAGTCTTTTGGTTAAAAATGAATCTACTTTATAGAAAATGCAACAATGTTCTTACAAAGTAATTGTTTTGGCTGAAGATTCTTAATTTTAGTTGGAAATTCATGTTTTTGTTGAAAATTAACCTATTTTGTTGAAAATTCTTTTTTTTTTAATTAGTTGTTCAATTGGAAATTTAGCTATTCCATTTCTGATAAAAAAACTGTCTTTTTGAGTTGAAAATTCAACTATTGGGTTGAAAATTCATGTACATATTTTGTTGAAAATTCGTACTTTTCGGTAGAAAATTAATCTTCTTGGTTGAAAGGTAAACTTTTTTGTTCAAAGTTTTTTCCATTTTGTCGATATTTGAACAATTTTGTTACAAAGTAATCGTTTTCGGTTGAAAATTCGCGCGAGTCTAGTTTACGTAGAGTAATCCACCATAATTGAATGTAATCAAAAGTAATTTCAGTATATAGAGGTAATCGAGCATTTACATACTTAAGACTTCACATTCTTTCCCCTATTCCCCTCTTTTCTGTTTTTCTAAAATAATTCTTCTTCCCCCTATTTTCGAAAAAATTCCCCCTTTTCCGCTTTCTCCCATTTTTCGCTCAAGTGTAAACTAAATTAATAGAACCCAATATGAAAATACAACAATTTTTTGCTGAAAAGTCTGCTATTATATTTTTGGTATGTAATTCATCTCGTTTGATTGAAAATTTTTATTATTTTATCATTTTGTTGAAAATGCAACTATTTTTTCAAGAAGTCATCTTTTTTTTGGTGAAGATTCATCTCTTTGGTTGAAAATTATACTATTCCATTACATTTTAAAAAAATTAATCTTCTTGGTTAAAAAACATCTTTTGGACTAAAAGCTGCACTTTTTGGTGAAATTTTTATTTTTTTATTATTTTACTTAAAAATTTATCCATTTGGTTCAGAATTGAACTATTTTGTTAGAAAATCATCTTTTTGGTTACAAAAGTATTAGTTGAAAATTCAACTTTCTGATTTGAAATCCATCTTTTTGGGTTGAAAATTCCACTGTTTTGTTAAAAGTGAAATATATTTCGACCTAAAATCTGAGGAATTTAAAGTGTTTGAAACTGTCCTATGAAAAGATGCAAATAAAAATTATTTGAATAATTTCGAAATATCATGAATAAAAAATATTACCCTTGAAATTCATCAACTGTATTACTTATCCCAAAAAATATTTATGATTAACTGGTAAAAAATACTTGTTTGAAGAAAAAATAATTAGTATTAAAAAATATAAAATTATTCCTTGAAAAAAATAGGGAACATTTAAGACATTTTTAATTTAAAATGGTTCTTAACAACTATTTTTTTAATATGGACTCGTAAATAATTCAAAATTAACATTTTTAATTTTCAGTTCTACCCACTTATCTTATATATTTTGAGGGCTATCCCATAGCAGTGTATAAACGTTATAGAGTACCTGACGAAATACGCCTTCTATCACAAAATTTTGTACCACTTAACCCATTTTGTGATCGTCGCCATTTTGAAACTCGTCCTGCTTATGAACATGGTGTAAGGTTTTTGGTCCACTTAATAAATGGAAAAATGTTGGGAGCCGAGTCATTCCAAGCATCTAGAGCATGCTAATATTAATTACTTGAATGTGAATCTTTTTCTGATATATATGTATTCGTGAATAAAAACATAGTTAACTGGAAATTACACTGACTCATTTATAATGAATTTTTAAGGTTGTTCAATAGCGAAAGTATAATAATATTTTGATTATTTTCATTTTTATTTTCGTAGATTTTTTTAGGAAACGAGTTATTTAAAATATACCATGGAAACATAACCGGGAAAACGGGAAATCCGGGAAGAGACCGGCAATTTTGTTCATTGAAGAAATACCGAAAATTCAGCGATGTATGCTCAAACTCGTAAATTAGTATTTTAGTATTTTTATTCGTATATATATTTTTTAATCAAAGAGAGAAAGATTTAGGGTTTGAAATAAAAATGTAAAAAATATAATTATGTTTTGGAACAGGGGATTTTGGAAGATGTAACGTAATTGTAACGTATAGGCTTGATCTACTGCATGTACAAATTGAATATGCCTACCGTTTTTAAATAAACTTAGCTTCTAGTAATGTACGGGTATTACCACCCGTTAGAAAGTCATTTTCCTCGCTGCGAACACCGCACGAAGCAAGCGATAGAAGGACCCCTCTCCATCGATTAATCCACTTGTAATCAGTTTTAATTCACTTGTAATCTACTTGCAGTCCAGAATAATCCACTTGTTGTCCAGAATAATCCATTTGTAATCCAGATTAATCTAATTTTAGTCGAGAATAATCCACTTGTAGTCCTGAATAATCCACTTGCAGTCCGGAATAATTCATTTGTAATTTACATGTAATCCAGTTTAATCCACTTGTCATTTCCTTGCAATCCAGCTTAATCTAGCTTAATTCACTTGTAGTCCAGAATAATCCACTTGTTGACTACAATAATCCACTTTTAGTCCAGAATAATCCACTTCTTGTCCAGAATAATCCACTTTTAGTCCTAAAAAATCCACTTGCAGTCCGGAATAATACACTTGTCTGGAATAATCCATTCGTAGAGTGTCATAATCCACTTGAAATCCGGTGTATTTTAAGTTATTCAGAGTAATCCACTTGTAATCAGGCGGCTTTTAAATAATTATGTGTAATCCAATTTTAATTCAGTTGTAACATGAAGTTCTCCAGTTATAATTCGAGCTAATCCACTTGTAATACGCGTTCATCCACTTGTAATCAGGAATAATCTACTTCTTATCAGGATTGAACCACACGTAATAAGGATTAATCCACTTGTAATCCGCTGAATCCACTTTTCCCGAGTACTCGACTTGTAACCCGATTAATCCAATTGTTCTCAGTTTTAATTCACTTGTAATCGAAAATAATTCACTTGTAATTCACTTGTAATCCAGATTAATCCACTTGTATTACACTTGTGATCCAGGTTAATCCACTTGTAATTCAGATGAAGCCACTTGTAATCCAGTTTAATCCACTTTTAGTCCAGAATAATCCACTTGTAATCCAGCTTAATCTACTTGTAGTCCACAATAATCCACTTGTAATTCAGGTTATTCCACTTGTAGTCCAGAATAATCCAATTGCAGTCCGGAATAATACACTTGTAGTCCGTAATAATCCATTCGTAGAGTCGCATAATCCACTTGTAATCCGGAGTATTTTAAGTTATTCAGAGTAATCCACTTGTAATCCGCAGTATTTAAAATAATTCTGAGTAATCCAATTTTAATTCAGTTGCAACATAGAGTAATCCAGTCCTAATCCGAAGTAATCTACTTGTAATCCGACTTGTTTTCAGTCATTCGGAGTAATCCACTTGTCATCCACTTGCAATCCACGATATCTACTTGTAATCTCGTTGCCATATAAAGTAATTCAGTTCTAATGCGAAGTAATCCACGACGTGATGTGAAAAGTTACGATATTCCACTCCTCGAGAGTGGAATAAATAAATACTCCCAACTATCTAGATTACAAGAGGAGAACTTCGTATTATAAGTGGATTACTCCATATGGCAACTAGATTACAAGTGGATTACAAGTGGATTACTCCGAATCACTGGAAATACGTCGGATTACAAGTGGATTACTTCGCATTAGAACTAGATTACTCCATATTATAACTGATTTAAAAGTGGATTACTCATAATTATTTTAAATACCCCACATTAAAAGAGGATTACTCTGAATTACTTAAAATACGCCGGATTATGAGTGGATTGTGCCATTCTACAAGTGGACTATTCCGTACTACAAGTTTATTATTCCGGACTACAAGAATATTCTTCCGGACAAGTGGATTATTCTGGACAACAAGTGGATTATTCTGAACTATAAGTGGATTATTCCGGACTACAAGTAGATTGATCTGGACTATAAGTGGATTAATCTGGACTAAACGTGGAAATAATCTGGAATAAAAGTGGAATAATTTGATGACAAGTGGATAACAAGTGGATTAAATTGGATTTCAAGTGGATTACCCTGGATTACACGTGGATTAATATAGATTACAAGTGAATAAGCAGATTACAAGTGGATTATTCGGATTAAAAGTGGATCCATCGCATTACAAGTGGATTGTTCCTCATTGAAAGTGGATTAATCCTGATTGCAAGTAAATAGATATTATTTGGAAAGATACATGATTGTAATGACGAGTTGACTCATGAGAGGGTCGTGCCGTCGTTTTACATTTACTGAAATTAGTTGAAACCTTTTAAATCAACTTAAAATTGTTGAAACTTGTAGAAGCTTCTTCAAATCAATTTAATTTAATCCTATAAAGTTCTCTCTGAAAAAAAAGTTTAAATATTTAGAAATCTTCAAAATCCTTGAAATACCCTAAATCCCTCGCAATTTCAGTTAATTTCATTTATTTTCTAAAGTTCTCTAGAAATCTGATACAATCTTTAGAAATTCTACAAAGTTCTTTGAAATCCTTTCAAGGTTTTGAAATTTCCTGGATTTCTTTGAAATCTGTTAAAATAACTCAATATTTTTAAAATCTTTCAAACTCCCTCCCCTCGCCTAATTTCTCTCCACTAACCCTCTCGTAAGTTCCCCTTACTTCCACTACTCCCCCCCCCCTCATTTTCCCACTCTTTCTCACTTTCCCTCTTTAAATTTCCCCTCAGTCCCACACCACTCATTCCCCTTCCCCAATTAATCCTCAGTTCCCCTACTCCATCTCCTGTCTTTCCCCACGCTTCCCCTATTTCACGTACTCTAATTTCTCCTCACGTCACCCAACCTCATTTCCCCTCATTTCCCATTCTTACCCTTCACTTATATCTCCTCAATCCCCCTACTTCCCCTCTTCTTATTTCCCTCCGTATGAAAAAAGTACGACCAATGGACACCCGACCGAAACTATGAAGGTTTCTGCCCGGACCTACGAAACCCTAAAACAAAATTGAATTTTCTTGAAAGTGAGGGTGGACAAAAAGCTCGAAACTTCGAGTCGAGCCGACTTTTTTCTGGTCGAGTCGAACTCGAGCATGCTCGAAATTTCGAGATCTCAAAATTTTCGAGATACTCGGAAGTTTCGAGAACTCGAACTGCTTCGAGAACTCGAAAGTTTGGAGTACTCGAACAGTTTCGAGCTACTCAAAAGTTTCGAGTTCTCGAAGACATTCGAGTACTCGAAAGTTTCGAGCTGCTCTAAATTTCAGGGTTCTCGAAGCTTTTGAAATTGCCAAGAATTTCTTCAAACCCGGTACTAGGGGGTTTTTCGAATTGCTAACAGTGATTTTAGAATCAAAAGTAAGAATTCTTTAGATTGTTTTCTTTTCCTATTTGGAAAATTTAATAATCTGTATGGATTGGCTTCAGAATCACCCACAAAAAATAAAAAATCCATATAAATTGACAAAAATCATTCGGAATTTCAAAATTCAAGTGACTGGGAAGGTTTGTCTGCTAAGAATTTGAAAAATATTTTACCTAAATCGGGTTTGGTCCGATGCATGATCGCTCTCCTAGCGTTTTTATTTCAAAAAAGAAGGCACTTCCGACATTTCGATAGAATTGGGTATCAATTTCAAAAAAATGTAATTTGCAACATTTTACGAAACTAAATTTAACGAAATGTGAAATTATAAATATATAATTTTGTATGCAATTATAAAACGGGTATTATTGTATACAAAGGCGGGTTTGTTATAAATAAGAATTTTTCAATCTTTGTTATCTAAATGTGTAAAAATAGTACTACTATTCATAAGTGAATAATTGTTTTTTCCATTTCTGAAAGTAACTAAGCAGATAAGGAAGGAAATAATGAGATTTTTCACGAAAATATGGAAATATATTCTTTTAAGTAAAATTAATGTGGTTACTATACGTATATTGAATTTAATTTTAAACGCTTCAAATTCCTAACTTTTCAAGTAAAAATATTGCATTCTCAACAGGATAGATGAATTTTTAAACAAATACGTAGCTTTGTTTTAAACTGAAAAGATGAATTTTCGACAAAATAGTTGAATTATTAATAAAAGTGATGAATTTTCAACTAAAATGTTAAATCTTTAACTGGAACAGTTGAATTCTTAACCAAAAAGATGAATTTTTAACTAAAATGACGAATCTTCAACTGAAGCAGTTAAATTTTCAACCAAAAACATGAATTCTACCCAGAAGATTAACTTAAAACCAAAAAAGACGAAAATTCAACAAACTAGATAAATTTTCATCGAGAAAAGAACAATTTTCAACCAAACAGTGAATAGTTAAATTTTTAGTTAAATCTTAAGTTAAGAAAATTAATTTGGAACCAAAAGGATGAATTTTAAACTAAAATGATAGATCTTTAACTCGAATAGTAGAATTTTCACCCAAAGAGATTCGTTTTCTGTCAAAAACCCGAATTTTAAACCAAATAATTAAACTTTTAACTAGAAATAGAATAATTAAACTTTCATCTAGCAAAAACAACAAATTTTCCACAAAATAGTTAAATTTTCAACCAAGAAGATTGACATTCTACCAAAAAAGACGAATTGTAAACCAAATACATAATTCTTTAACCAAATGATTAAATTTTCAATCAAGAATATTAATTTATTACAAAGAAAAAGAATTTTCAACAAATTACAAAAATTTCCTACCAAACAGCTGAATCTTTAAACTAAAAAGGGCGGGGTTTTAACCAAAAATGGAATAGTTCAATTTTTATTACAGAAAATTAATTATCAATTATAAAGAACGAATTTTCTACAAAACAGATTAATTTTCTATCATATAGTTTAATTTTGAACCAAAAAATGAATTTTCAACCGAAAAAAAGAATTTTCAATCAGGAAGATTAATTTTCTACCAAAAAAGTCGAATTCTCCACAAAATGCATACATTTTGCTTCAAATAGTTGAATTTTCAAACAAGAATATTAATTTATTTTCAAAAAAATTTTTTCAACAAATTACATAAATTTTTAACCTAACAGCTTAAGTTTAAACTAAAAAAACGGTTCTTAACCAAAAATGGAATAGCATGCATTTTAAATTTAAAACAATGAATTTTCTACAAAACAGTTTAATTTTCTATGAAATAGTTGAATTTTCAACTAAAAAGATGAATTTTTAACCAAGTAGATTAATTTTATATAAAAAAGTAGAATTTTAAACAAAATAATTTTTTTAACCAAATAGTTGAATTTTCAAACAAGAATATTGATATTTTACCAGAAAAGATGATATCCTACCAAAAAGACGCATTTTCAACCTAATACATACATTTTTAGCCAAATGGTTTAATTTTCAATCAAGAATATTAATTTGTTACCAAAAAAAGAAGAATTTTCAATTCATTTCATTTCTGTTAAATAGTTGAATTTTCAACAAAACAAAATGAACTTTCAACAAAGAATATTAATTTTCTACTAAAAAAGTCGAATTCTTAGCAAAATTCATACATTTTGAACGAAATAGTTGAATTTTCAAACAAGACAATTAATTTACTACAAAAAATACGACTTTTCAACAAAATACATACATTTTTAACCAAAAGGTTAAAATTTTCAATCAAGAAGATTAATTTATAACCAAAAAAGAAGAATTTTTGACAAATTAAATAAATTTCCAATCAAACCGCAGAATTTTTATACTAAAAAGACAGGTTCTTAACAAAAAATTTAATGGTTAAATTTTCATTACAAAAAATTGACTTTAAATTGAAAAAAAAGGATAAAAAAAACAATTTATTTTTCTATCACATAGTTGAATTTTCTACCAAATTCTTACATTTTCAAGCCAACAAGGCCGGTTTTCTACAAAACAGTTTAATTTTGAACCCGAAAATATGGATTTACAACCTAAAAAATGAATCTTCGATAAAAAATGTAATAGTTCACTTGTCAAAGAAAAAGAAGATTCGACAAAAAATATTCTACCAAGAAAGAGGAATTTTGAAAAAACTACATGAATTTTCAACCAAGAGGAAAATTAACTACGGCTAACTAAAAATGCCTACTAAAAATTGAATAGTTAAATTTTCAGTTGACAATATTACTTTTTAACAGGAAAAAACGAGTTTTCATAAAAAAAAGTTGAATTTTTAACGAATACGTGAATTTTCAACTAAAAAAGATACATTTTTTGAAAAAATGGAATAGTTAAATTTTTAGTTAAAAAATTGATTTTCAACAACAAAAAACGAATTCTCAAACTTGCAAATACAATTCTAATTTTATTATTAATAGTAGTATTAAAATCTCTATCTCTAATTATAATTTCTTCGTCTGTAATTCAAATGAAACTTATAAAATGATTAAACTTAACGAATTATGAATTTCAGGGTGGCCACTATTTGTTCAATTTTTGTCTCCCGGCTTTCTCCCGGTTCTCCCGGTTAATATTCGTGATTTCTCCCGGTTTAGAAAAAAAACATATACTCGATAAGCATCGAAAAATCGAAAATTCAAATTTTGATCGCACAAAAAATAATGAAAAATTAAAAATTCCATTTTGCGGTCAAACTATGTAAGATACAAAAAAAGATGAAGACGCACAAATCGTGCACCCAAAAAAGATTTACAAATTTTTGATGAATCACTTTTTGATAGGACGCGTAGTTTTCGTTTTATTGGTGAAAAATAACATTGAAAATAAAAAAATTTGATATTTTGGAAGACGACACAAGGAAAGAAAAACAATAATAGGCAAACTTTTTCACTCAAAGAGGATTTACAAAGCAAGTTGAATTTTTTAAAAATGACACAAGAGACGAAAAAAAATAAAAAGACAACAGTTGTTCAACCAAAAAAGATCTATACATTTGTTATAAACTCTTGCTATAAAAATACATCAAAAATGAAAAATTGACTTTTTGCAAAAACGACACAAGGTGCAATAACTTTTTATTTAACAACATTTTTCGCCTAAATTATATCCACAAGTTTGCTTAGAGCCACTTTACACTAGTATGCGTATTTTCAGTTTAAATCATAAAAAAATAACTTTGACAATAAACAACTTAAATTTATGGAGAAACGACACTAGTTGCAATGAAATGTATAATAACAACATTTTTTGTATAGGATGCACACTTTTTATAATTATAAAACTAAGACAATAAAAATACGTATGTTTCAATACCAATGCATATTATGAATTGTGATAATATAAAATTATTGAAATGTTAGATTTTTCAGGGTAGCTGAGGATAAAAATTAGTGCAAAATAATGAGCAAATATTGAAGTTCTCATGAAAAATAACATTTGTACATTATTTTCAAAAATCTGAATAAACAGTACCAGCTTCAGATACAGAAATAAATATGATATACATTTGATATAATAGTGGTAAACATAATGTAGAAAAGTTCTGATTTTGGACAAAATCGAGTGCGAAGCACGAGATACGTGATGAGAATGTGTTTGTTAAAGCCAAAGGAGCTTTAACAAAAGAGAAGTCACAATCACCAAATTACAGTTGTCGATGATTTGACCTTTAATTTTAAAAGGTCTGGGCGCAAATGTGGGGGAAATACAAAGACCGAGCGCGCAGCGCGAGGTAAACACATCATCGAGCGCGAAGCGCGAGAACCAACAGTCGCGCGCCCTGGGCGCGCTCAAACTTGCGAGCGAAGCGAAGCGCGCGATGAGAATGTGCCCGCTCAGCGGGCAGATTTTTTAATTGTAAAAAATGGCATAAAAATATCAAAATTAAGTTTTTGGAAAAAATAAAATATTAAATTAAAAATAAAGAAATTAAATTTTGGGACAAACGACAGAAGATACGAAAAAAAATAAAAAGACAAAAGTTCTTCGGTTGAAACAGGGCTACAGGTTTGTCATAAATCATTTTTTGTTGTGTATACGTAGTTTTTGTTCTATTCGTAAGAAACTACATTAAAAATGAAGAAATTAAATTTTTGGATAAACAACATAAGCTATGAAAAACATGAATAGAAAAAGGTTGCTCTTCCAAAGAAGAGTGAAAACTCATCCAAATTTCTCATCATTAATTCTTTGATAGGACGCGTAGTTTTTGTTTTAATCGTAAAAAACAACATTAAAAAATAAAAAATTGAGTTTTTGGAAAAACGACACAAGAGACGACAAAAATGAAAAAAAACAAAAGTTCTTCAACACTCTAGGATGCCTAAAATACTTTTGTTTCAATGCCAATGTATATTATGAATTGCAATAATATAAATTTATTGAAATTATACATTTTTCAGGGCAGCTGAGATTTATTCTCCTGTATTTTTGCGGGTCCTTCAGGATTAAAGAATAATTAATTCCGAAAGTGTTTATTCTTCTTTAATCCTAAAGGACTCATAAAAATATAAGAGAAACAAATTATGTGGAATTGATCATGCCTCAAATTTGAAGGTTATAAATCAAATATTATTGAAATGAGTCTTCACCAATAAACTTACTATACACTGTTTACAAATTTGTTTACATTTTTCACAGCGTTATCTTAATTTATAAATAGCGATCTATTATTTTATAAATACCAGCGTTATATTAATTTACAAATAGGGAATCAAAATTGGTACTTACCTCGTTTATCCATTTTTCTTTGTTCTGATTCACTGTGTCCTGCGTTTCGTTCCGGTTCGTCGGTGATTTATGGCGAATACAAGCGGTCTCTTACTCCCTCTCAGGCAAGTGACGTTATATGGCATTAGAGTGAGTGAGAAAAATGCCACTGAATTGGTAACACTGGAAAGCCCGACACTTTACGAGAATTACCGATTCCGCAATTTTAAAATTACAACGTGACCGACGGTTACAAAGGACACCTCCTGGTGGTGATATTGTTTTACAAACCAATCGCGGAATCAAAGTGTCAATTTTCCAATCAATTTCATTTCTATACTTGACATTATCACTATATGCCTCGTTACAGAAAGTGAGCTATTGTAAATCGTAAACATTTATCTTTTTATGTTTTTATGTGTATTGAATTAGTAAAGACCTCTAATCTTTCTTTCGTGGTTAAAAATTACAAGAAAATTGCATACCCGAAAACTCAGTGGCCCGGAGAAATTTGCGTTCGCCCGGAGAGCCGGAGACTGTATCTCAGACCCGGAGACTCCGGGCGAGGCCTGGAGAGGTGGTAACCCTAAAAATGCATCCAAAATGGGAAAAAGTGAAGAGTATCGCCGAAGAAAGAGCGGACGGCCTCAAACGTGCCGAAAATCTCTATCCAGGAAGCAGATTCATAAAATCAGGTAAGTGTTATCCACAGGAATTTATCTTCATATCGAAATGCTTTCATGGCCCCCATAAAGGGGTGGCTGGCATGGCTGCAGTAGGGGGGCCGGGACCGCGGGGGGCCCGCGGCTCACCAGCTACTGTTTTTACAATATGAATCTTTAACTTTTGATATTTTCCTTGAATAAACATGCAAAATTTACGCTTATTCGAGTCAAAAAAGAAAGCGGGGGGGTGGGGGCCCGCAAAATTTTGTGGTCAGGGGGCCCTTGTCTTATATGTTATACATATATATATAGTTGAAAGTTTGTCATAAGGACAACCGCAGGATTTCGCCGGGAGCAGGTGCTAATCTTAAAAATTGTTTCGCCAAATAGCATGTAAACTTTAACCGCGGAAAATTTTACATGCAACAAAATTTAACTTTAGTTTTTTCTGTGATCAATAAATTTTAATCCTTCGCCCGAAATAACTAAAAATCACAAACACTGTTTCGTTTTTGCAGCTGCATTCGAATTCTGCGAATTCAAGTTTCCCGAAATCGCAGTCAGCACCCCCAACTCGGTTACCAAATATTCTCGAACAGTTCCGATGAGTACCGATCTCAAACTCGAGGACGATTGACGGCAGTGCGTGAATTGTACCGATTGTAGCCGAAGCGTGCCGAAGTGAGTACAGTGAGTGAGGTACACAACAATGATCAATAGTGATCGATGTTATAAGTGGTATAGTTATTAACGTACACAAAGAATATTTTTTCATGTTTTTTTTTTAAATTTTAATATGATTTGGTGTTTCTTTTCACTTTTAACATTGTTAAAGGAAGTTCAGGTAAGAAATGCACATATATACATAGAGAGTGTTCGATGAAGGCTTAACCTAAAAACGAAATATTATTTACGATCAACGCGCTCAAACCTCATCATATTTTAAAAATAAAAACCAAAAGAAAAGCAAAAAGTATTTATTTATGGAGTAAAGAAAAATGTTCGGGTCATAATTTGTATCCAAACTCGAAATTCCATTATGCAGTCCACTCTTCCGAATTTTTACACATTTTTGTTACATACTTTATACGATTTGCATGCTTTATATTGAAAAGGGTATGATTTGTGCTGGCATTACTAGATTTTTGCATGTGAAAATCTACAAAAATGCCTACTTCTATTCAGGCAAAACTAATATATTTGTTTCCACAGGTTGATAATTGCGCAATGGGAGAAAAATCCGGGAAAGATGAAAATCCGTTTAAAGGACGTAAATATAAATTAAATTTGGATCCCAATTTCACAAAGCGGATGGTATCCGACCGAATGGGATCAAGGTGGGATGTTAGAGCAAAAAATTCAAAAATGGAAGGTATGTATGAACTTTGATAAATTAAATAATTTCAGTTTTTAAGTATAATCGTACTAAAAAGTAAAATATATTTTGAGTCCGAAAATGTTGCGTAGTCCACGTCAGTTTGTGTACTCTGGATTTGAAAGCGTGTGGTTCAATACAATAAGTTTGCAGTAGAAAATGAACTTTATTTTCTAATCAAATTTCAAGTTTTCTATCCTAATATTTTTAAAGTATTAAAAATGAAATTCACTGTTGAATTATTAAAATTATTATTGTTTAGTCTGTAAAATTATCTAAATTCATATTTATTTATAGCAGACTTCACATTCTTTCACTTATTCCTCTCCTTAGCCCTGTTTCTCGGTTTTCCACTGAAATGTGAACAGAATAATGAATAGAAACCAATAGGAAAATCCAATTATATTTACTTGAAAGATAATTCTCTCTCGGTGAGAAGTCGAGAAAATAATATTTTGTTTTTAATTAAGAATAACCCAAGATAGTACGAAAATATCCAACTATAAGAGGTGATGAAATGTAGGGGAAACCACCCTACAGTAGATAATCTCAAATATCTGGAAAACTAACAAAAAAGATAACATTCCAACATGGATATTTTCTGACAAAGTTTCGTTGAAGTTTCATAATTAATTACTGTTTGAGAGCAAAAAATTAATTTTTAACCTGAAAAAATGTCGCCTCTTCTCTATTCATACTTTTTACCTTTAATGAAACATTTTTGTGTTACGTTTATACATTAGAATCAAAGCTTGAGCTTAATGAACAATATTTATAGATACGAAGCGTTCTGTCTTTATTATTTATAAATATTTGACGAGCTTTTATTAGACATTACATTTTCCAACAGTAGATAACCGACCGTAGTTAATCCCAAAATTGCGAAAAATTTTGCTGTCAAAATTGGCAGCTCTGTGACTGTCTCGCAGTTGTTTCAATTTAAAGATTGTGTTTGTTTATTTTGATTTGTGAAGTTTTAAAATTAAAGTTATAGTAAATAATAAACCAAAAAAATATCGTAAATTATTAGTTAGTAAAAAACACATCAATTTTAGTTGCGTTAAGGAGTCAAATGGCAAAGGCATCATTATTAGGATTAAGGTATGTAAAAATTCTTAACTTTTCTGTCATCACAAGTCAGGTTAAGCAATTGTACCAATCTCACGGAATATTAGAGATACAAAAAATGTCATAAATTGTAATCTTTTCTGATTTTTGTAAAATAATCATAGTTTGAACCATTATTAGTATTGTTTCAAAAATAAAATTTCTCTTTATTTTTGGAAGCTCATGTAGTCAAATACTGTTGATTTTTTCCTATCTACTGTAGGGTAGTTTCCCCCATTTCTGATGGATATGCATCTTGCACCCCGAGAAATCCGGAAATTTCGTGCACACTAAAAAATCTGGGGAAATGCAAGGAATTCGTGAGCAAATCCGGGAAATCTGTAGTCATAAATTTACAGAGAAATTTTAGTTTTTCTGTGTAAAATTATTATTAATTATTCATACGTTTCAAGGCAAAAGCGTGTGGCGATTTAAACTTCTTCGATTTATTATCAGTCAAACTGCATAACCTTTTTGTGATTAAACTTGTTTGGCCTGAATTGAGTAACACTTTAGATGAAAAATGGACTTTTGTTTGATGTTTGCATGATTCCAGTTTTGATCGTTGTCTAATTCCGTAATAACACCCTTCAACTATCCTTAATTTCGAAAAAGTTGAACAATATTTTTTCCTTTTGTGCAGATCGTATGCAAGAAAGCCAGTCTTCCAAAAAACTGCTGACAGACGTGGAGTTCCAAGAACCAGAGGAGCTTTTGTAACCTTCATACGAAGATATTCTCATGAATATGGAGTCTGAACTGTTCACAGATTCTACAGAGTATGTCGCTGATCTTATGGAAGAGGACACGCCTGAAAACGTAATAAGAACTTTCGGAACTGATGAAACCACGGCTGTGGTCCCCGTCGAACAAGAATCCAACCAAACTCATACGAAACGAAAGCGAAAAGAAAAAGACAACGAAGAGTACGAATTCTTGGAAGCTGAAGGTGAGGAAGAAGTTGACTCACACCTGTCAGTTTAGTAATCTTAAGATTTCTACTTACATCTTTTCGAAAGTATATAAATCTGCTATCCGCTTTTCGTATTACTATTTTTCCTCCCACGCACGGAATATTGCATATTATGGTTAAATATTTTGTCATATTACTCAGAAATATGTCCTCTATCAATTTAAATGCAGGAAGCACTATTATTTTACGAACCCGACTTATATCTGAAAGTGTTCAAATGGTCTTTATCGGGTCCGATAAAATTAGATATAGAGCGATTCTTATTGGGTCCTTAATATTCGACCTATTTATTTCTCAGAAAACCTAATTCTAGTTAGGAAATGCTTCTATATGTTTCAAAATAATGAAAGTCATCTATATTGTATTCACTATGCTGTGAATGGTTATTGTTGCACGCAATAAATGAGGTTTGAATTATGAGGATCCAATTAACTACACTAAACATATTTTTGTCTGTACCCAGTAAACATCGTTTCACTGCTGTAAACTTTAAAGTTATCCACATTCTCATATTATTAATTATGCGATTATTCAAGACGACAAAAAGATCCGTGAGCTTTAGTTCTTTTTAGTCAAAAATTTTCAGAGTTCTGCATTATGTTTTTGATATCATTTGTTAAAGTTAAATGAGTCGACCCAATAAACATCACTTTATCCATTTTTCCTCCATCGCACAGAATATTGCATATTATGGTGGAATATTTGGTCATATATCTGTAAAAGGTGGCTTCTATCGATTTAAATGCAGAAAGTACGATTATCGCGTGGACCCGATAAATATCGAAAAGTGTTCAAATGATCTTCACCGGGTCTGGTGAAATTAGATTTAAAGCAATTCTTATTGGGTCCTTAATATTCGGCCTATTTATTTGTCAGAAAACCTGAGTCTAGTTAGGAAATGCTTTTAAATGATTCAAAAGAATGAAAGTAAACTATATATTATTCACACTAGTGTGAATAGTTATTGTTTAACGCACTAAATGAGGTTTAAATTATGAAGGCCCAATAAACTACATTAGACATATTTTTTTCTGTTCCCAATAATCATCGTTTTATTGCTCGAAATTCTAAATTTATCCAGATCCTCATACTATTAATTATGTGATTAGTTAAGACGACGAAGTGATCCGCGAGCTTTAGTTCTTTTTAGTCACAAAGTTTCAGAGTTCTGCAATAAGTGTTTTATATCATTCGTTCAAATTAAGTGAGGCGACCCAATAAACATCACTTTATCGATTTTTCCTTCCACGCACAATGTTTGACATATTTTGGTAAAATATTTTTTCATATTACTCAGAAAGATATTCTTTATCGATTTGAATGCAGAAAGTAAAATTATCTCATGGACCCGATAAATATCGGAAAGTGTTCAAATGATCTTTATCGGGTTCGATGAAATTAGATATAAAGCAATTGTTATTGGGTCCTTAATATTTAACCTATTTATTTCTCAGAACCCCTAAGTCTACTTAGGAAATGCTTTTAAATGATTCAAAAGAATGAAAGTAAACTATATATTATTCACTATATTGTGAATGGTTATTGTTTAACGCTCTAATTAAAGTTTAAATTATGAAGACCCAATAAAATACACTAGACATATTTTAGTCGGTACCCAATAAACATCGTTTCATTGCTCATTTATTATAAGGAAGGGAACGAGCTGAAAAATCGAAGTATTGCTATTATATCAGACTGTTTGAGTCATGATACAATTGCAGTTTGCATAGAAAAGGCCCGTGCGATGGTATCGGGGATAATTTGAAAAGACTCGCAGCTCGTTCTAATCTCCAGGCGTCATCTAAAGATCCGGTCATGACAGCTGGTGTCCTGTATCAATGGGCGAAGAAAAACTTAGTCGAAACTTTAATATTTTTTAGTCCCAAGGAAAATCATGCCACCACTGATGAAAAACTTCAAAGTAGATTTACATCTGCAAAAACTGTACCTGGAACACAGAAATACCACTCTTACGTTCTTTAACTCAATTATTGATGTGCGAGGCGAGGGAACTCACTAAAAAGCACCCTGCATTCTGAAATAAAATTGTTGTAATTTGATTCAAGTGAGAGTCCAGGATGTCTTGATACGCTGCGACGCAGCAGCTCTGCGCAAGGAATGTCCTATATCTCCACCATTTTTTCGCCCCATTTTCGTTAATAGATCATTTTTAAGGAATTAAAATAAGCTTCCTTCTGCAAAAATTGTTGGAAAAAATCGCAAAAGTAAGTTTAAAATTAAAAAATGGAGGTGAAATAACTTTTGTGGAAAAATCATTTCTTTTGTCATAAAGCTGAAGGAAAAACGTGTCCAAAACCCCTATACAAAAGTTAAATTGGATAACTTAAGTAGAAGTCATGGTTAATTAAGAATCGGCGTTCGTGGTAAGATCACGAAAATCCGAGCCCCTGTATTACGACAACCAGTGGTACTAGAGGTCTCCCTTCGGGGAATTGAAACAGCTCCACTATGACTACAATTCAGTGGACTCTAAAGGAGATCGGGGACAAGTTCTTAGGCGGGTGCACTTGAGAAATTTTTCCCAATATATGGGTCAAAATTTCTCAAGTGTACCCACCTCGAAAATGAAAGTCGTCCGATCGGGCTAAAAATTCGCCCAATTGTAGTTCTATTAGATAGTACTCTCCACACCAAAAGTTAATCAATTTTGGTGATTAATTATCAAAGTGGAGGGGGTAAAATTTTTGGGTTTTCAAGCAAATCCTTACTTTCAAACATTTGTAACTTTTTTCCTATCACTTTAAACAAAATTTCACTGCACATGTTTTTGATCAATTTTCTCACAAACTTTTTGGCTGTCGTAACGATTTTTGATAAAAGTCCAAATTTGACACTAATTTTTGCCAATCAAAAATAAATGTGACTTTTTTCAAGTTTCGACACTTTTTTCTTCAAAATAGTTTTAAAAGAAACCTGAGATTTTTTCCTATAAGACCCCTAATTTTCATAGTGGCAAATTAATTCGTCTCCAGACTTGCCCTTCAGTAGAATCGGTTTCAATATTTAGACTTGCTCGTAAGATACTAATAAACTGATCACTTATCAGTATCTCAGAGAAGAGTTTTATAATTACATTAAGCAAGGCAAGTTTTGGGTATGGCAAGTTAATTTTATGATTGGCTCGCGCGCCCCGAACTACAGATGCCGCGCACCAATCTTGGTTCTCAGGTATCCAGGAGGTAGCATCGTATTTTCGTTGCTGTTCCCGCTTGTTCTAATTTTTCTTACCTTGATGAGGGTACTGTGTGAGCACCGAAACGTTGGTGAATATTATCCATGCTTTTTTATTGTGATTTCAAAGTAATGAAAATAAAGAAAGACGAAAGAAATAAAAAAGAGAAGGAAGGGGATTTGTTTGGTTGCCTTCTCATTTTTCTTTCCTGTTTTTTTTATTTTTGTTCAAAGAAACAAATTTTTATTTTGTTTTCAGGAATTACAATAGGAGGATTTTGTGGTTTTTGTTCAAATTTTATCGTAATATTCTTTGTTTTTTTTTCAAGAATTTATACATTGACTTAAGTGTTCGACGTTAAATGGGATTTTGAATTTGATTTTAATCTAATTCAAGATTCTTAAATTTCAATTGGTCTAATGATCCGCGTATAGAACCAGTACACTACCTTAGGTTTGAGACCCCACGTTTTTCAATTTTGCCTCTGCAAGTTCAAAAGGCTGCTTTGGCCTTTTTTACTACCGCGGCAACTTGTAATTTCCAGGTTAGCTCAGGGTTAAAGATGACACCTAAATACTTGGCTGACCTGGAGAGGTCGACCTTCTTGACAAACCTGTATAAAAACCTGATTCATTTAACCTACAAATCAAATCATCAGTGACCGTAGAGGGAAGACTCGACAATCCTGCTGCCTTTCAGACAGGCTGCTCGGTAGAAACTACGTTCCATGCTATCGTGGCAAAATTGGAGCAGCAGCTGAAACAGAAGGGGTATGCTGTGAGCACCTTTTTGGATATGAAGGGTGCCTTCAGCAATACTCCTCCAGAAGTCATCTGCCGGAGGAGTCTCGAAACCAAATGGAACGAAAACCTTATCAGGGGAATAGCGTCACGGGGGTCCTCAGAGGTGGGGGTCCTGTCACCCCTCCTGTGTTGCATTGTAGTGCACGGCCTACTTTGTAGGCTCAATGAGGCGGCGTATTATACCCACGGCTAAGCGAATGACTTTGTAATCCTAGTCAGGGGGACTCATCTGGAAACGTTGATGGGTCTTACGTGTTCGGCGCTGTGCATCACAGAGCTCTGGTGCGATAGCTCCTTCAAGGGGAAATCTGGTATACAGATGACTCCAGAGGAGTGGGATGGTCAGAAGCAGGAATCTATGACAGCAGGAGAAGGAGGAGGATAGCGATTCTGCTTGGGCGACATGCTACTGTCTTTCAGGCGGAGGACTTGGCCGTCCTTCGCTGCGCTGAAACATGATTAGAAGAAACCGCTGCTGATAGGCAGATTACGATCTGCTCGGACAGCCAAGCGACATTAGCTACAGTTGGGAAACCAGACATAACATCAGAACTGGTTTGGGAATGCAAAATGGCTTTAAAGCAACTTGCAGAAAAGAACTGTGTGTATAAATTGGTGCATAAAGAACGATATAGTGTGGGTATAGAAGCTTGTGGCTTCTCACTTTCGGTTAAGGAGTTGAACGTGGTGCCGAGCGCGAGGTGCGTATAAAGAGTAGTTCACTGTGCGTATAAAAAGGTATGTGAAGGGTTGTGTAGTATGGATAAGAGAAGTGACTGTGTTTACTCTTGGTTAAGGGGTTCATCGCGGTGCCGAGCGCGAGGTGGGTATAAAGAGCAGTATACTGGACTTAGAAAAAGGTGCATTAAGAACTGTATAGTTTGAGTAGAGATGGTTTTGGAATTACATTTTCGTGTAAGGGGTTGAACGCGGTGCCGAGTGCAAAGCGCAAAGTGCGTATAAAGAGTAGTATAATGTGCGTATAAAGAGGTATATAAAGGGTTGTATAGGTTGGATGCAGAGAAGTGAATGTGTACACTCGATGAAGGGATTGAACTCGGTGCTGAGCAGGATCGCGAGGTGCGGATAAAGAATAGTGCACTGGGTGTAGAAAAAGGTGCATTAAGAGCTGTATAGTGTGGCTATAGAAACTTGTGGCATTACATTCACGATGAAGGCGTCAAGTGCGAGGTGCGCATAAAGAGTAGTGCACTGTGCATATGAGAAGGTACATAAAGGGTTATGTAGTATGGATGCAGAGAAGTGTCTGTGCAACTCTCGGTTAAGGGGTTGAACGTGCTGCCGAGTACCAGGTGCGTATAAAGAGTAGTGTATTGTGCGTATAAAAAAGTGCATCAGGAGCTGTTTAGTGTGGATATAAAAAAGTGACTGTACACTCTCGATGAAGGTGTTGCTCGCAGTTCCTAGAGCAATCGCGAGGTGTGTATAAAGACTAGTGTATTGCGCATAAAAAAAGGTGTATTAACAGTTGTGTGGTGTGGGTAGATGTGATTGTGGCATTGCATTCTCGGTTAAGAGGTTGATTGCGGTGCCGAGCGCGAGTTGCGTATAAAGAGAAGTGTAATGTGCGTATAAAAAGGTATATAAAGTGTTGTATAGGCTAGATACAGAGAAGTGACATTGTACACTCTCGGTGAAGGGATTAAACGCCGTACTGAGCGCGATTGCGAGTGTGGAAAAAGGTGCATTAAGAGCTGCATAGTATGGGTATAAAAGCTTGTGGCACAACATTCTCGATGAAGGGGGTGAGCGCGAGGTACATGTCATAAGCAGTGTACTGTGTGTATAAAGCCATGCATAAAGAAGTGTATAGTGTGGGTATAGAAGCTTGTGGCTTCCTACTATCGGTTAAGGCGTTGAACATAGTGCTGAGCGCGAGGTGCGTGTGAAGAGTAGTTCACTGTGCGTATAAAAAGGTATGTAAAGGGTTGTACAGTATGGATAAGAGAAGTGACTGTGTAACTCTCGGTTAAGGGTTTGAACGCCATGTTGATCGCAAGGTGTGTATAAGGAGTAGTGTAAAGTAATTTTTGAACCGCCATAAAGAGTTGTATAGTGTGGGTATAGTCTTATGTATAGCTACACACAGTACGACAGTATTTTCCAAAAATAAACCTTACTCGTTTTCTTACTGCATAATCTATATTATCTAAACCAACTTTTTGTAGCAAGGTTCCAAGTTGTTTCTCCTTTTTCTTCGACCGTTAATGTAATTACAAAATTAAAAAGTTTCAAAACTTTTCTTTCTTCGGTCTTACGGTCCAATAAATACAAACATAAAGAAACGATATCTCTTAAATACTGAGGCGTTTTATGAGCATATTCCGGGTGCATATTGACCCAACGTTCATGTAACCTCTGCATGAGTCCTCTTCGTGCCGGTGAACTTCTTTGCCAACAGGCAAGGATGTCCCTCCGGAGTTAGTCCGACCACTTAAATCTACGTTCTCGCGTTTGTCCGGGGCCATTGCCCGGTCGTCGCCTCGGTTCGGTCCTATTGCCACTTCCAACTGAGCCATGGCCTCCATCCGAGGGAGGCCTATTGTGGGTGGCACTGCGTGATACTGGTGACGTAACCGCATAGTTCATTGCGTGGGGGAGTTAGCCCAATGCAACGTGGCTGACTGCAAGAGCCGTAGCTCTTGGGCGGTGGGGTCGCCACATCCCTACGCCTCATTTGATTGGTAGCTCTAAAGAAGTATCCACAGGTAAAATTTTCATCTCCAACTGTTCCGTCTGCCGCGTAAGGTCATCCGCGGCTAGAGATTTGACTCCAAGGAACAGTGTTGAACGATCTTTTCTTGCGTAAATTTCCCGCTCTTGCTTACCTTGTAGGACAGAAGGAGCAGAAGTGGATGACGTACACGTTCCAGTTGCGTCGGGATTGGTTACTTTAAGGAACCATGATCGTAGCTTCCGGAGCCTAAAACTTCTCTCATATAGTAATAATAATGCGACTGAAAATAAGAGCATGGAGTGTGCATATTTAACATTGCATCAATATAAGAAAAACAGTTGAAGAGTGTCGCAACAAAAGCATGAAGTCCATCGGGACAAATTTTTCAGGAGAAAAGAAACATTCTCAAAAATAAAATGTAAAAAAAAAATATATGAAAGTACATTCGACATTTTATGGAGGTTTAGAGATTTCAATAAACACAATTTTAAACAAATTCATATTTTTCGAGATGCAGACCGTTTAACATCGACCCCAGTTATCATAAAATGTACGCATGAAACATTATAAGCGCATTAAAAGACAAGTAGGAGGCTTTAAAGTAGAAAATTGATTTTCAAAATCGTTTTAAAAAAAATTGATTTTACAATGCCTGAAACAGTGTTTTCAGTTTTAAAATCCCATTTGCGGTTCCAATTTAGATATATCCTTTTACCACAATGTCCGGCAAAATTTCAGAGAATTTTTGAGCGAATGAAACGTGTTTTCATAAAAATGGCACTTACATGATTATGCCGTAAAACAAACTTCTTTTCAAGATGTACGCCACAAGGATTCAACTTCAGTCATATTATTATTGTCGTATTATACAGTACAGTACAGTACAGTCGTATTATTATTGCAAGCCCCTTTTTCAGGGGAATGATTTCATCTCTTTCCAGTATACAATCCAATAAAAGCTTACTTCCAGACCAAATTTTTTTAATTATATATTTTCGTGTATGAGGTATACACTTTTTTCGTGCAGTGGGTTGATATGTTAAAAATTATGAATATGTCAAAAATGATCGTTTGGGTGCTTTAACCCTGATTTTCTTAAAAACTTGACGTAACAAGTAACTCAAGTTTTGGGCCCGGGGTAATATTCAGCGCACAAGAATACTTACAAAAGACCTAGCAGAATCCATAATACCGTATTTACACGCATATAAGCCGCACACGATCATAAGCCGCATCCCCGCTTTATAAGCTCAAAATAGAGAAAAAAGTTTATAAGTTGCACACGATTATAACTAACACCCCGATTGTCCAGGTCAAAAGAAGGGTGCGGCTTACATGCGTGTGAATATGATATATAAAAAAGTGAATTCAGGTAGTTGATCCCCATGGAACCACACCAAATCATATTTCCCGTCATTTTCAACACACCCACTTTCATTGGGTTTCAAAGTTGAGGGGATTTGCAGATGAGCATTTTTCCAAATGCTAGTAATGTAACGAGTTCGTAGCAGTTGTTGATGCAACTCAGCCTGGCAAGGTGGTAAATTAGATGCATCAAAGTTCCTTAATTTTGTCTGGAATTTCTTTTTATCACCTGATGGTTGGTAGGTGATTGAAAATATATGATATCTTGCAGCATTCACTTGATGAATATGTGTTAGGCCATACATTTCACAAATGAATTTTTCTAAAATGCGAAAAGTTTCGTTCGTTGCTTCAGTTGAGCTCACATCACCAACTAATGCGAAGGCTTTTTGGTATTCATGAGATTTTTCAAATATCTTCAAAGGTCTTTCTTTTCCTTTGCGAAAGAAGGAGGGATTGTAATCACATACCGTTAGGGCATGAAAACCTGGTAATGCATTGCAGAAGGACTGGCCCAACGCAGTGTGAATTTTTTCACATCAATGTATCTTTATGAATTGCCCGTACCAATTTCCATCCAGATTGCTTCAGGAATGCCCATGTGTTCCATATTACCTAGAAGTATAATTAGAATATCAATATCAGAGCACTTTAATAAAATTTTAGAAGGAGAACTGATTTGTGACACATGAAACACCATTTTCGTGTCTGCTTCCTCTTGATTTTTGCATTCAAATTCTCTTTCTATTACCCGAATCACTTTTTCCGCCGAGACATGATAAGAATATCAGCCTTCATGATTTAAATAAATTGTGTTTCTCCCAATGAATGGAGCCATTTCATCTGTAGCCCAATGGTCGATCAAAAATTTCACAAGTGCTTCCTTGAATATGCTGTTCCTGAGCTCCTTTATAAAATCAGCTGGCCTCACCTGGTCAGGCCCACTAATTATGTAATAGCTATTCTGGAATGCTGCTCTTAGTAGTCGCTCATGATCTTTGATTGATGGTGCGAAATATCGATCAAAGTCTACATCATTTCTGTCTGCCTGAACTTTTGTGGCCATTTGAAGAATTTTCTTTGATATTAATCCAAATGTACTTGGGATATCTTGCATCAAGTGTAGCATGAAGAAGCCATCCAGAATAGCAACATCAAATCTTGGTGGCGACAAACTTTCTACTCTTACTTCTAACATTTTAGTAAGAACAGACTTTACAGTTTTACACATTTTTCCATCAAAGAGGCCATTGAAATTGACGGCATTCGTCCAAATAGATCTCTCTGCATTCTTCCTGTTGCAATGTTGAATAGAAGACTCTTTTCGATATTTGCGCTGAATGGGTTCATGTTTTGCTTCACTGTGGCCATAAATACAACCGTCACCGACTTTGAAAACGTGGTTTCGAGAAAAACGCGTTTAAAGTTTTAAACATGAAAAATCAAAAAATGAATTTTTTTTATGCTCACACAGAATCATCGATGCCAGGTCTGTACATACTTAATGTTTAAAGGTCTTCTTATACCTGTGTAATGACTCACCGACAAATAAAGCAATTTAGGGACCTACATTTTGTGTACCTGTCCGGCTGCTGCCGGACAGGTACACAAAACCGAAGTAGAGCAGCTATCCTTAAAAACTCTATATCTCCGTTATTTTGCTCCGAATTGCTTGAAATTTGTATATATTATTCTTAAAATGTTGTACATTTATATAAAAATATAGAAAAATAGCTTTTTTTTGACCGAATTAACTATACTCCCCCCTTAAGTGAAGGTTTGACGGGATGTCAACAATATTTGCGTCTTAAATTAACCTAAAAATTTCATTTTACGTGAATTAAGCGGTTGACTTTCAACCAAGCGAGTAATTGGATGTCATATTACAATCATCAGTTGACTTTCAACCGGCGAATGATCCTTTTTCTAACATCTGAAATTCAACCTACTTTTTTTACTGAAATTCAGATTTGAAAGCTTACTGTGTTGGGAAATGAGTTCTTTTTGAAAATGATAAATTATGTTTCAAAAATTGATGTTCAACAAAATTTCATAAAAAGGGCCATATTGAGAAGACCATCATTTTGGTTCTATTACAGCTGGAGCATTGTTTTTTTTAGATCTACTCAAAATTAAGTCTTCTTTAAATAACTTACTGGAAAATTTTACCTAAAACGCTGAGGAAATGAGCCCTTTTCTTATGTCAAACTGAATGGTTTGAGCCAATGAAATTCCACGTTTAACTCATTTTTATTAAAATATGTTGATTACCTTGTGTTCTTGATTAAAATATGTTGATTAACTCTTCAAAAAAATTAAAAAAAGAGTTCTCTCAAAAAGGGCGCGAACGATTTTTATCTTTTTGGGCTCAAAATGATCGTGGGGCATCCCAGAAGTATATTCAGAAAAAAACCAGCATATGCAAGCCCTTTTGGGTTAAAGTCAGTTGAGGCACACCGTGGGAGACATGATGACCTACTGGCAACTGGGAGGATTTGAATACAAATGATCCTTTCTCATCTCGTCTGAATCTTTTTTTTATATTGTTCATAGAAAATCTTACTGCAACATAGGCGTTTTTAGAAAGTAACAGTTTTCTTAAACCAAAAAATATCAAGAGTTTAGAAAAAAAGGATAATAAAAGGATCAAGCATCAAAGATAATAAGGATCAAAGCATCAAGGATACTAAAACATAGTTCGATATCTTAATTTTCGTATCCATGTTTGGGAAAATTTAAATTAGTTAATATTTCAATGAAAAAATATAAGCTTCTCTTCTACTTTCCATAAAGGCTGCGTCTAGGTTCACTGAAAGTGAGTGAACATTGAACAAATATTTTCGGTGAGCCCAGGGGAACTGGAAAGGGCTGCTAGGTTCGCCGAAATTCGGTGAGTGCAGAACAAATATTTTCGATGTTCCTAGCCACTTCGCTTTAATAAATAATCAAGTGTTGCAAAAGTGAGGATTTCCCTAATTTTCTCTCATCTGGGGGTTCGTCCAGAAAAACTCTTAATCATCCCATTAAATAATAAACCATATTTCAGTTCCCTCGCATTCTTTTTAAGCCGGAACACCAATATAGAATTTCGGGTGCAGTTCCGAATAGCTGAATTTTCTGATTTCATTGAAACTTCGTATACTCATGTATTTCGACGCGCTGATTACGAATATGATAGTGAAAACTGGCGACCAAGCGATCTTCATGGTGGAAACCATAAAAACACCATCAAAATCATGTTTTTTTTTCTCATTTTGTTAAAACTTCTTATATTTATGTAATTTGACAGGCCCTAAGTGGCGACGAGAGACCGTAAGTAATGGCAGCAACCACTGAACCCACCCCTTTCCAGCCTATCGTGGGGGCGGAAAGGCACCCTTGTGATAGTTCACAGAAATAACTTAGGTCACACACGACCTTCTTTTCAGCCTATCGTGGGGGCGGGAAGGCACCCCTGTCACAGGTCACAGAAATAACTTAGGTCACACACGACCTTCTTTCCAGCCCATCGTGGGGCGGGAAGGCACCCCTGTGATAGGGCACAAAAAATAACTTAGGTCACACACGACCCACTTTCCCAGGTGTGTGGGGGCGGGAAGGCATCCCTGTGACAGGTTACATAAATAACTTAGGTCACACACGACCCCCTTTCCAAGGTGTTGTGGGGGCGGGAGGGCACCCCTGTGACAGGTCACATAAATAACTTAGGTCACACACGACCCCCTGTCTCAGGTGTTGTGGGGGTGGGAAGGCACCCCTGTGACATTTCGCAGAAATAACTTAAGTCACACACGACCTCCGTTCCAGCCTATCGTGGGGGCGGGAAGGCACCCCTGTGACAGGTCACAGAAATAACTTAGTTCACACAGGACCTACTTTCCAAGGTGTTGTGGGGGCGGGAAGGTACCCCTGTGACAGGTCACATAAATAACTTAGGTCACACACGACCCCCTTTCTCAGGTGTTGTGGGGGCGGGAAGGCAACCCTGTGACATGTCGCAGAAATAACTTTAAGTCACACTCGACCTCCTTTCCAGCCTATCGTCGGGGCGGGAAGGCACCCCTGTGACAGATCACATAAATAACTTAGGTCACACATTACCCCCTTTCCAGCCAATTGTGGGGGCGGGAAGGCATCCCTGTGACAGGTCACATAAATAACTTATGTCATACACGACCCCCTTTCCCAGGTGTTGTGGGGGCGCGAAGGCACCCCTGTGGCAGGTCACATAAATAACTTAGGTCCCAAACAACCCCCTTTCCCAGGTGTTGTGGGGGCGGGAAGGCACCCCTGTGACAGATCAGATAAATAACTTAGGTTACACACGACCCCCTTTCCCAGGTGTTGTGAGGGCGGGAAGGCACCCCTGTCACAGGTCACAGAAATAACTTAAGTCACACACGACCTCCTTTCCAGCCTATCGTGAGGGCGGGAAGGCACCCCTGTGACAGGTCACAGAAATAACTTAGGTCACACACGACCTCCTTTCCAGCCTATCGTGGGAGAAGAGAAGGAAGGAGGAAGAGGAATGGAGAAGGAAATATTGTAAATAGGAGAGGAAGTAGATATAAGTAGTATGTGAATATTGTAAATAGAAGATAAGCATTAGGTAGTAGACGCAGAAGCGAGAGAGTAGGGACATGCGAGCAAGGCGAAGCGAGGAAGGCAAGGCGATAAGAGCGTGCAATCCTAGAGATAAGGTATAGAAAGATGTTAGTTTTGAGGCTTAGTTTAACGAAAATTATGTAAAAAAAAAAGGAAAGTGAGCAAGTCAATTTTTAAGGCCAAAAGGCTGATGAATATACGTTTATACTACTACTATTATTAGGATCTCTTCTGAATGTGATTTTGAACTGTGAGAATCCCGTGGTGGTCTTTTTCATTGTATTCATTACGAATGTAATGAATTGAACGTTTCCATCCCATTCTTATGAGTTTTGTTCTGTTGAGGTTTTAATGAGGTTCTTTATTGTAGCAGTAGAGTAAGTTGCAGTATGTGATTGGTGTTGATCACTTCATATTACAAAGTTTTTTATAAAAGGAAAAGTTTTGCTATCTTGTGTTAGCATATTTTCTTTTATTAGGTAAATCCCTGCCCCAGAGTCGACTAACAGTCTATATTTTGTTCTATCTCTTTTTCTTCCTTGTATGGATTGTAATGTTCCAGATATAGCTGACATTCTGCAGTTTCTTGATAATTTGCTTCCCCCTCAATTTCTTCTTGCATCATTTCCTGATGCTCTACGTGATTTTCATCTTCTTCCTGTTCCTTCGTTCTCCTGATTTGAGTTTGAGGTGGTCGGTTGGGGTTTTCGATATTCTGAAAATGGCGGGGTTCGACAAAGCATTGTGCTGCGAGATGCCCTAATTTTCTGCATTTGTGGCATTTTATTTTTAGTCTATCCGCTAGTGGCATATTCTGATTTGATACTTTAAATAGTGTTGTGTTTGCTTGAGGCCTTGGTGTAGATGTTGTTATTGATGAACGAGTAAATTGGGATATGGGTTCGTTCATAATTGGTTTCATTATTTTTTTTATGTTTTTCTCTTTAATCTATATTTCCGCCTCCAATGATTCTTACAAAGCTTTATTTAGATTTTCCGGTTTCATCGGTCTTACCTGGCCTGAAATTTCATACCGTAAATTGTTTTTAATATTGTATGTAAATGTCCATCATTGCTCACTCGCACGCGTCTGATTGATATTTTTTCAATTCCTGTAATTCTTTCAGTTAAAATGTAATCTAGAAGTAAATTCTGATTATCGCATTGGAGCCTTGCTCTTTCAACGGATTTGATCAAATCGCTTACTCCTGCGTCGTCAGTTCTACTTAGAAGTTTCGCTGTCCTCATTATGTCTTCAGCGGGCAGGAAATCAATATGACCTTGAACTCGTTCGAGTTTGCGTTCTGTACTATGAGGGTTCATTGACGCTAAGGGAGGTGTAGTGCCAGAGTTGACTGAATTATTGATTACGCGGAGTGGATTAGGGTCGCGCGGTGTGGGGTTTAGCGGCGTACGTTTCTCTTTCTCCTTAACATCGCTTTCATCACTTGTGATATTCTTAGAGCCGTCTGTGACTATTTCCCCCCTAAATCCCAGTGCCTTTCCTATCTTTTGTATCTCTCCAATTCTCCTGTCGTTTTCTCTGGCTAGGACATTTACGTTAGTTATCACATCATTCATATTATTCTCCAGTACATTTACCTTTGTCAATATTATTTTCAACAGTTTATCGGTGGTCATTACCCGAGCGGATTGCGTTTTATTAGGGGATGCTGCTCGGGACATGTCTTCCGCCATAAGAAACTACAAGTTTTACAACTGATTTTTCTCTTTACCTATTTTTCCTTTTGCCTAATTTTTGTGTTTTACTAAATTTTCCTTTTGCTGGTGAATTTTTTCGTGACAATTCATTTCCCGTTTAAGCATTCGTATCTTGGGATCGTTTTACTACAATACCAAGAAATTTCAGGTAGTTTTTTCGTTTGTTAAGGAATGCAGAGATCAGGGAGCACCATGAGCGTACAATGTTTCTAATACTTCTTAAAAGCTACTCTTCTTTACTTACAAAATGTGTTAGGTCGAAAATCTTCTTCTCACAATGCCGTAGACCTCTTCGTGAGTGGGTCAGTACACGCTATGTTGGGGTTTCTGCTACACCTTGCGTTGATCTCTGGTTCTCTCGTCTTCATAGCTCATTTGCTTCTGCTTCTGAGTCTTATAACACTGCTTATGTTGCTCTAGGACTTTACCGTCTACATGACGTATCCAATATTGATTTCAGAAACTCAAGATTTTACGTAGGATAATGGTCATTCGCCAACTATTTTTAATCTTTCGTCTGTTACTTTTTGTGTTTAATTTTTGTTTCAAATTCTTCCTTTTCCAATATGTTTCTTCTTTAAAATTTGTCTCATCCTTTTTGAGCTTTGAGTATATTTATCCTTCGTAGTATGTGGCTTCAACCTCATGGAATAAATAACTTACTCACTCGGTTTTTCGGGTTATGCCGTAGCAATAATCCGAATTCCTCTTGAATTCCGTAGAACTCTCCCTGTCCTTTATGAATTCTGTAGAATTCTTACAGTTCCCTCTTTCTTGAATTCCGTAGTATTCTTGTCTTTTGATTCCTTCTCCAAGACCGCGTTTGCCACAATCCTGGCAGGACCGCCAAAAAATGTTACGCTTTAGTAACGCTCAGGTTCAGAATCGCCAAATAAGTAGCTGATACTTATTGATTAAAACTTTATTTAGAACTTCAAGAATTACAAGTGAAGAACTAAACTTGGCGAAGAGACTCGAAGAACTACTTGATTCGTCCCGAGGGTGCGGTTTATGAAGTACGGTATTGATTTTTATGTGCGACGCAGGTTTTCAAATTGAGTTTGACTTTCTGGAATCTTCTATTAGCAATAGTCATGCGTAGATGCAAGTTAAGCATTGCATTGATTAATGCATATCAATTCATACGTGCGCAGATGTATATAAGGTATTGATTATATTATTATGAGAGAAGTTTTAGGCTCCGGAAGATACGATCATGGTTCCTTAAAGCAACCAATCCCGATGCAACTGGAACGTGTACGTCATCCACTTCTGCTCCTTCTGTCCTAGAAGGTAAGCAAGAGCTGGTGTTACTGAATTGATTAGTGAAAAGTCCGGAATCACTGATTAATCAGTGAAATGTCCAACTACTATTTCAATCTGTGATTTTTTCACTGATTCATATTTAGAGAGTAGCCTTCAATGGTTTGGATGCGATTTTTGTTCCTAGGATTTGCTTCAGGGACCTCATCTTTTCTAATGCGAGACTCAAGGGCAAAATCAGAGAAAGACTAGAGGTGTGTATCGTCTCAGGTTATTCCTCGGGCGACACTGAGATGCTCCCACTTTCTACAGTGGTCGAGGCTCTAATTCAGCACTGCCAGGAGAATAGGATTCCTCTGCTGTTGGGCTGTGACGCAAACTCCCACAATACAGTGTGGGAAACACAAAAATCAACGGCAGAGGAAGAGATTTAATGAAATACCTAGCGGGTACCGAGCTGGAAATCCTTAATCGTGGTGATACTCCCACATTCCAGATTAAATAAAGGAGTAAGGTTCTTGATTTCACTCTATACTCGGGAGAACCGTGGAGCAAGATATTGGCCTGAAAGTCTCCGACGAGGAGTCTCTGTCAGAACACGAATATATCTTGTTCCAGTTAGCCCTAGGAAAATTTACAATTTAAAAGATCAGAAGCCCCAGGAACACACTTTGGGACTCATACAAAGAGGAGCTCAAAAGTAGGCTTGTGGAATTCCCCTCAAGTTACAGTACTATGGATGAGTTAGAGCACGCTCCTGTAGTGCGTTATACTGGACGACCTCCTTCGTAGGCTAAATGAGTAAGAGATTATATCTAGATATACGCGGATGACTTTGTAATCCTAATCAGGGCGGCTCATCTGGCAAAGTTGATGGGTCTTACAAGATCAGCGCTGCGCATCGTTGAGCTCTGGTGCGACATCTTAGGGTTCTCGGTAAATCCGGAAAATACCAGCCTGGTCATTTTTACGAGAAAGTACAAAGTTTCGAAAGTTGACGCCCCTACATCCCGTGGTAAGAGGCTTATGATCTTAGGCTCAGTTAAATACCTGAGGGCAATCCTGGATAGCAAAATGAACTGGACGAAGCATCTGGATACCAAATGTAGGAAGTTTGTCATGACATGCTTAATGTGCAGAAATGCCTTTGGTTAGACCTGGCGTCTAAGGCCTAAAATGCCTGCATGGCTCTATTCCGCTATCCTTAAACCAAGGCTCATATACGCATCCGTGATCTGGTGGCCACGGGTGAATCTCGAAACGATGCAGGAAAGACTGTGAAGATTGCAAACGCTTGCGTTTAGGGGCGTTACGGGAGCAATGATATGTCCACAGCGTAGATAGGATACATGCTTTGTGAAGAGCCCCTATACTCGTTACAATAATTGTCAGGACAGCTAACGTAATGGGCCGCCTGGGAAGGGCAAATAGATGGACTTGGGGAACTAATCACACTAGGCCCCCAAGTGACATCAGTACACTTCCAATTCTAGAAATAAGGCAAAACAGAATATCAGAACGCTTTAATTTCACCAAGGCTTACCGCGTCTTCATTCCAAGCAGGGATATGTGGGAAACAAATGGTAACCCGTTCCTCCAAGGGGAAATCTGGTATACAGACGGCACCAAAGGTGAGGAGGAGAGGGGGGTCAGGAGCAAGAATCTATGACAGTACAGGGAGGAGGGGAATAGGAATCCCACTAGGGTGGCATGTTCCTTTCTTTCAGGTGAGTGTCCTAGGCGTCTTCCGCTGCGCTGAGACATTAATAGAGGAAAACGCTGCTTCTAGGCAGATTGCAATCTGCCCGAACAGCCAAGCGACATTACTGCAGTTGAAAAATCGGACTTCACATTAGAGCTGGCTTGGGAATACAAAAGGGCATTAAACCAAATTGCAGAAAAAAAACAACCTGACACTTATATGGATTCCTGGTCACGCAGGGATCAAGGGCCACGAAAAAGCAGTCCAGCTGGCCTAAAGCGGGACAGCAATGGAATATATAGGCCCGGCACCAAGAAAGACCTAATGATAGTGGTACAGATGCGTATAGGGCATAACTGCTTGAACTATCACATGCACAAAATGAGGCTCAAACCCACACAGAATGCAGAAAATGCGGCAGGGATGAGGAAGCATCCCTGCACGTCTATTAGCTTCTCTTATGATGACATTTTTTCTTATTTACCCATGATAGTTCAAGCAATTTCCATGTATTTAAACACTTTTTTCGACAAAATTCTCACTTTTTCTGAGTGACATGAACTAAGTAGTTAATCTTTCGTGTTGATTTTTGTTTTAAATTAAATCGTTCAAGTTACTCATAGAAGGTGTACATTTTTGATATTTCATTTAAAAAATGGGTTAAAAAAATTTTAATTGTTAAGAAAAATATGGGTAAGCTATAAAAAGAGTCAAGACAAAAAGAGCTGATGAAATTGGTTAAAAAATTTGGAACTGCACTTTTCTGAAATATTTTAGTCAAAAACTACATTTAAACAGTGAAAAATTATTCGAAAAGTTAACAGTAAAGTAAATCGACCGTTTCGATTTTTGATTAATGACAATTAGTTCATGTGACTTAAAGGAGGAGTAAATTTTTAATATTTTGTCACAAAAAAATGACATATCGGAATGCTGTCGAGTTCGTTGACAAATTTGGGCCTGGGGGGATAGGCATGTAAAAATGGCCCCGGCTCCTATCAATCCTATATTGGCACCATATATTGACATCTATGTGAATATAAAATCCTGCAAATTTCAATATTGAAATATTATTTTTTGGGGAGAAATGGAGGGGGGTAGTAAAATCGAAAAATAGGTTTTTCTCGAAAACGACAAATCCGATTTTGACGAGCAAAATATATGTTATGTTAACCAAAAAGACTACTTCCAGAAAAAAGTTTGGATTTTTTTGGATAAAAAATAAGGGTAAAAAAATGCTTTCAAATTTTGAAAATATTTTTTGAGGTTATGTTTTAGAGGTACGTCTCCAATTTTTTTTTCAAACAAACTTTGAAGTATCTACTTGAACATAAATTTTTTTCAGATTTTTCGTGGTTGTGCGTCACGGCGAAAAATGATGAAAATCATGCATGCCGCACAGCACACAGCACACTCTCGCTCCAGCCGGGCACATCGAACCCCACTGTTCGGTTGACACTTTATTAGCCACCCATCTCACGGTTGTGAGACGTGGCCATGAATGTGATTTACTGCGGTCCTACTGGGAGCCGATGTCATTTTTTTTTTTTTTTTTTTTTAGATGACTTTTGCTCCCAGTGAGACCCTGCGGTGGTTGTTAACCTTTAGTTTTCAATTATATGTGTGTGTGTGTTTTAGGAATAAGAATAATAATTATAAAATCAAAAATATTAAAGAAACTTGTAAAAAAAAGGAAAGGGTTCTAGCTTATCCGCAGCTTCCTGTTACCGTCCCAGTCCTTTGCGTTGTTGAAAACGGCTTTTATGTGTGAGAAAACCTCGTCCTCGGAAATTTTGTATCGCATACAAATTACATCTGAAAAAAATGTTGATAAGATTAGCATAAAAAATAAACTATAATTAAGAGAATACAATTGTGCAATAAGGACCATCATAAAAATTAATATAATTTTCTCACCTACGATGCATGAGCTCATACAACAATTTTTAAACAGTTCCTTATTTGGGACCTATTTAACTGTCGTAAACTGCAGGCTTGAGTCTCGTGATATGTATTTTTTTATTAAATTTGTTATTGTTTTCCGAATATTGTTGTCCTTGTCATGAAACAAGAGCAAGGAAGCTTTCTGTAAATATATCAGTAAGATATTAAAAATTGGTAATAAATTAAAAGTGCAAATGTAAAAAGAATTGATAATAACGAAGGCAAACTTACGAAACCCTTGCAGCACTCTTCATCCGTTTTGAGAATTGCGTCAAAGTTTTTAAAATCTTCTACATTTTTTAACGGCAAGTGCAGGCCATATTCATCGGCAAAATATTTGCTTTCAGTGTAGCTTGTACGAGCTACTGACTCGTACATGTTCATCAATATCACCTGATTAGCAGCAACTGCTTTGATGTCTGCTCGCAAGCCCTTCATTTCCTTTATCAGCATCTGAACTGAAAAATTGAGACAAAATCATTTAAAAACGTAATAGCGATAATTAAACAAGGAAAAGTGGAAAATAGGTTATTAACATTTACGAACTTAATTTGCGTATTATAGTATTTATAATAATTGACAAAATAACTTACATATTTCCTCTGAGTTTTGAACCGGCATACTCTTTGAATGCTTCTGTTGCGGCATTTTCGGCGGGTTCGTGATTTTCCTCACCGGTGAACAATATTTATTCTTCGAGCCTGTGTGTTCAATGCCCGTCCTCTCCGAAATATGTTCGTATAGTTTTAACTTCTCCTTCAAGCCTGCGAACAATTAAGAAAATTATAAAGGTTAAATTAAAATTATTTCACTACATATATACAAATTAAATATAAAAGAATTTACGTTCAATAGCTGTCCTTCCAGCAGAATCTGCCTGCGTTTCTGGTTCTGCTTTATTCTTTTTGATTTCAAATGTGGAGTCAAGGTCACTGCAATTCTCTGTAGAAGTAGTGCACAAATTTATTGATATGTAAATTTTTTTAAACAATTTTTAAAGAAATTCCAACATAGAAATTTCGTATTTCTAAACCAATAAAAAATCAGCAGATTCTATTAAAATACTTACCACCACTGCTAATCACATGTCTTTTTCTCTTCTTGTGCAACGTTTTGTTCCTTGCATTGGCATGAAGATTTGGTTCTTCTGTAAATACATCGAATTATGTGGTTAGTTTTTGCAAAAAGAGGACTTTCTAAATATAAAATGAAAGAAAGAGAGAGTGAGTAGAGTAGAGAACTGAAAATATGCTTCAAGATCAACAATATAATTTACCTTCTTCGAAGTCTTTCACCGAATCCTTTTCTTGGAACTCTTCATGCAATTTAATTTCTTCGACGTCCTCTTTTAAATATAGAGGCACTGACGATTTGAAAGTGGGAACAGTCATGATGCATTGTAAATCAGGAAGAGATTCCCTTGCCCTAATTTTTTTGCAAATGGCAGCAGCTTTGTCCTCAGCATGCACTTCTGTTCCACTACTATACACGCATTCTTTCGTTTGTAGTAATTTTAGTTTCTCCACAGCTGCGGCGTAAGTATCTGTGGAAAAAATGTATACATTAATTCATCAATAAAACTAAATTTAAAGTAAGTAAAAATTAAAAGTAAATTAGTATTAAAATAAATAAGGTATCATAGTTTCTGTGTTGTTATAAGTAAAAACTTGAAGATAAGACGGAGCACATTACATAGAGATTGCATTTTCAAGTTTAAGATTCCTACCCTTCTAGGAATAATCAATTGAGATCGATAAGAAACGATAGAACTAATATCTCAATCGTTCTGAATCGTGTTTCTTAATTTTGCCAACACGATTGACAACGACTGAGCATTTTGCATTTTCAATTGTTTCCAATCGGGTACTTGGAATTCGGCACGTGATTGCAGCACTTTCGTCTGGCGGGAATTATTTAAAGACAGTTCTTTACTTTTTTGGAATAACATAAATTTTATACAGTATATATTAAGAAAGAAAGAAAATAAACATTTTGTAAGTTAATTCTTACTAGATAAAAGTAGTGCTACGATAAAAAATGTGCTAATAGTATTTCATGTTGAAAAAATAAAATCAGATACGTTTTACTGCTTCTTTTCATTATTTTAAACCTCAACTAAAACAGACTAATTTTTAAACAAAAAAAGAGAATTTTTCAAGAAGAGTTGAATTTGTAATCAAGACAAAATTTTCAGTCAATAAAGATACAAATCTCTTTAAATAGGAATCTGTATTATCATCGGAGATAGTAATTATCGATCCGTTGAGAAATCCAATCACACATACCGTGAATAATGGAAATCTACATTATCGACCCAAGTTAAATCCTCTAATACAGAAAAAATATCTTGTTCATACAGACTAGATGGAGGTATAAAATCAAAATTTTTATCAAATTCAAATTTATTCAGATAAAAAGGATCTCTCCCCTCTCGCTCCACTGGGATACGAACACCAGATCAACTGATTTCCGGTCACGTGCCCTAACCAATTGAGCTACAGAGAGATCAGAGAGAGATACTGTTTTCCTGATATACGCTAATTTTAGCAAGTTGTCACACAATCAATATTTTCAAAATAGGAATCTGTATTATCATCGGAGATAGTAATTATCGATCCGTTGAGAAATCCAATCACACATACTGTGAATAAAACTGAGCTTCAAGCGTCAGGTAAATGTGTCCGAGCGTGTAGCGCGAGGTGAATACATTATCGAGCGCGAAGCGCGACATGAATACCAAATCGAGCGCGAAGCGCGAGATCCAACTGGTGCGCGCCCTAGGCGCGCTCAAACATGCGAGCGAAGCGAGCTGCGCGCGAAGCGCGCGATGAGAATGTGCTCGAGAGGCGGGCAGATTTTTTAAACAATGTTTTGTAAAGAAAGTATTGTAATGATTTCAACCACAGAAATATTTACTTTCAAAATTTGTAACAGCAAAGTTTTAGTAAATTTTTTCCTCGAAAAAATCAGCCACCATATATTAAAATTGAATCATTTCGTCAAAATTGGTAAGAAGCCATAGTAAGATAAATTTTAGTTTTAGAACGTTCCCGCAACGTGTAAAATGTCTGCCGCTTGGGAACGTTCCAGGAACGTTCCATTGGGACCTGAAAGGAACCTTCCATTATTGTTATTTTTAACAATAATTACCTCGTAATCCGTAAGAGATAGGTGAAAATGGATGTCATTTTCGAGTTTTGAGTACCGCATATAATATCTATAACGTGATATTCATATCATAAACTGATGTCGATTTTGACCTATCACTTACGGTTTACGCGATATTTATTGATAATAATAACAATAACGGTCATTTATGTTTGGTACGTTCCAGTGAAACGTCCCTAAGCGTCGGACATTTTACACGTTCCAGGAACGTTCCGTGCTATCAGGGATATGATTTTGATTCTTAAAATCATAGAAAAACTATTTTTGTGAGAGATCTGATTTTTGGCGCGACAAATACCTCAAGAGACGTTTTCAAAAATTCAAGAATATTAAACCCAAAACATTTGAATTTGAAGAATTCTACCTTTTTGAAACATACGAAACAAATAGAAGTATTTCAAAATATGATAAGCAGTCTCGAGTTCAAATTAATTACCGGTAATTCTTTTATTTTAACAATCAGTACTTACTTCTTTCTGTTTACGGCACTAATCCACCTGTCCCGCTTTTCTAGCCTGTGCTTTGCCGTTGGAGAAGCATAAAAATGCACATCAGGACCAGTATTTTTAAAACTGTTAAAGCAGTTCACCACACAACTATTCGAATTGCCTTTCCTAGCGGTTTGACTGCGTTCTGTATATTTTGGCATAATCAACAAACCAAAGAAAAAAGTTATTTCACATAACGTAACGAATTGTTGAAAAAAATCTTCACTTAAAATTCGAGACAACTAATAAAATACTCAATGTCATTTAAATTAAAATCAAATATAGTCCATAAATATTCTAGCATAATTAAACTTTCTAACCTCAAAATCTGACAACTAGAATTATTTTTACAAAAATAATAGATCGTATAAATATGCAAATATATAATAATATTACTTACCTAATAAACACAATAATTTTCCCAGATACCTTAGTATTTATTTTTCAAAGTACAAGAGTATTGAAATACTTTATGGGATATTTGTAATCTGATAGGAGATCTGTTATAAATAGAGAAATTTAAAACTCAACTCCGATCAAACCGTTTAATAAACTCGAGCAAAAGTTTTTTCCCCTAAATCGATATTTTATCAGTTTTCCTACAGGCACTCTCGTTATCTAATAGTTAAACTCTTATTTTCAGTATAAATTTATTTATTTTCAATCGCATGTAAACAAGTGGAATTCATCCGTCAGGAATTGACACTTTTAGGCAAAAGATGGCGCCAGGCCGTTTCCGTGGCCGTACCCAATAGTAGTGGGGCATCTGCCAAGTGTAATGAACTAGTGATATACGAATTTCATGCCACGATTCCTTAGGGCTTACCACAGATTTCAACAGTTTTGACCTCTCTACAAAAGTCGGAAAAACTCAGCCAAAAGAAATCGCTAAAAACAAGACTAACTTCATTCACTTCACAACGGATATTTGTCAAATTTTAATAAACATTTATTCTATTAAAAATATGCTTGGTCAGAGTTACCCTACTTTCGAAGACTAATTTCTCAGTTTGTAATGATTATTTCACAAATTTAACAAATAACCCTTGTAGACTGATTCCTTATCTGCAAATTTATGTATATAAGCAAAACATTTCTCTTAAATAAATATGAAAAAACCATCTGCGAATGAAGTGTCTGTATGGAGTAAATTTGAGGCAAGTAACTATCGATCCTGGGGGCCAAGCATTAAGGAGATCTTTAGGCACGCCCACGCTGTTATACGTACTCACTGCAATACATCCCTTTTCCCTCACCCTGGCAAGCTCTAGGCCAAGGGCTACTACCTAAGGTCACAATATTCACATCTGGCACCACTGTCAAGAAAACCTTCTCAGGTTTATTTCTGAATTTTCTCTTTAGCCACCAAAGAAATGTTGTATGAAATTTTAAAGTTCCTAAAAATTTGCCAAAAATACTTCTTTGACGTTCAACAAATTTGCATGATTCTTCAAAATCTGATTCAAATGATATATACTTTTAAGAGTCACTTTTATTATAAAAATTGAACATAATTGAAGAATGAAAAACAAGAACCTTAGTTTCTCATTTTGGCAATCGAATGTCAATGGTAAAAATTTGGATTGAAATTTCTTAATCTATCACAAAAATAGTTTTTAATGTAGGGATGTTATTATTTATTTGAGAAAGAATCATTGCAAGACGAGAAATTATTCTTTAAAAGTAGGGTAACTATGGCCAAGCATAATCGTATTTTTAACATAACCAATATTTATTAAAATTTAATTTAAAAAATCTCTAGGTTATTCTTTTACGAATCCAAGCATACCACGTAAGTCATACTTTTAACAATACTTTCATATAAAATAGCAGCCAAAAGTCAAAATAAAGTTTGAAATGTTGAAAATGATCTATTTGAATTTTCGGCTAATCGGAACATTTCATTGGGATAGTTTCGAAATATACTTGAGATCTAGTAAAAATATATAATAAAATTTCTCAATCTACTGAAAAATAGTGTTTCTTATAGGGATCTTATTTTTTAATTGTGAAATAATAATTACAAACCGAGAAATTAGTCTTTAAACATTTTAAAATACGAATTACCGACCGTCCCATGTTATTTTTTTCCGCCAATTTAAAAAGAGGGAAATTGAAATATCATGTCATTTTTTTAGATGACAGTTACTCCCAGTGGGACCCTGCGGTGGTTGTTAACCTTTAGTTTTTAATTATATATCCTGAGTGAGCTGTGTAAACTGTAATTTGAATTCAGAATAGATTAGAGTTTTTATTTGCAATGCGATGATATTTTGAGTTTGAGAGAATTTATTATTACGAATTTCTGAGTTTTTTAAAGTAGTTTTTCAATGACGTTTTGGTAGGAATACAATATTTTTTGCATATTATACCTACTCTCCAAATCTGAATTATTAAGCTGATATTTGAATAGCAGGTACATATTTTGTAACGAAATCAGAAAGTTCTAAAGAGTAATAGTAAGCGTATAATTAATAAGACCAATATAATTACCCTATCATATCATTAGATTTGAATAATTATATGGATCAAAGTATATCCAGATTATGATAAGTTTCTTATTAGCAGTCAGATTCTCAATATAAAGGTTTGGTCTGTTAAAAAAAAAACAAGTTTCTAGTCATTCCCGGTTTCTAAACATTTTTCCAAGTCATGAAAATAAAAAAATTAAACCTTTCATACCTGAAAAAATGTACAATTTAAATACTGAATACTCAGCTACAAATTCAAAACATTAGAACTCTTCTACATTTAAAGTTTTTAAAATAAAAATTAATAGTATACTACTTCCCCGCGGTAAAGACGTGCCTAACCCTAGTTGTAATGTAAGATAATTTATTCGAAACCACCATTTTATGAGACTAAATCTTGCTTTGCTTCTTTCACTTCTTCATTTATGTTTAGGGGTGGCATTTTGGTTGTTTTTTCATTATTTTTAATGTACGAAGATTTACATGTATAACACTTTGCGGCGTAATTGCTGATAATTGAAGGTTTCACGGATTCTATCGTTGTAGATAAAAACATACGATTGATGTGGGAGCCATCTGTTTGAGCTGTGATTGGTAATTTCGTGTGTCGCGAGATTTGGAAGTAGTTCGTTCCGAGGTAAAGTTTGATACCCAAAGATATGAATTTTTAACAAAAATGTTTAATTTTCAACACAAAAATATTAATTTTCTACCAAAATAATTGAATTTTTAACTAAAAAAGATAAATTATCAAGCAAAAATGGAATAGTTACATTTGCAGTTCAAAAAATTATTTTTAACTGAATAAAAACGAATATTCAACAGGACAGTAAAACTTTCAACGAAATAAATAAATTTTTTACTTAAATAATGAGTCTTCAACCTCAAAAATATATAAAAAAATAAAAAAATTTAACCAAAAAGTTGAATTTTCAACCGAAAAGATTCATTTTAAACATTTTTGTCGACACTTAAGCAAATGCAATTATCAGTTTTGGTCCGTGTTCAAAATTTCTAAAGTTAGATTTGAAAAACGAAATTTTTGAGTTTGATTATATTAAAATCGTTTATATTCTGCTTTTCATGTGTTAAAATAGTATTTTTAATTAACTTTCATAAACGAATTGGTTGAGCAGTGAAAAAAAAATTATGATATTTTTCAATTAGTTTCCAAATTAAGCTAGGAATGACTTCAACAGCTTTCAAGAGAATTCATAGAATTTTCCAGGATTTTAATTATTTTAAGAAATGTTCAAAGCTTTTAAATTGAAAAAAAAACTTTTTTTAAAGATTTTAAAGTTTTTACGGCAGTCCAAAGGGATTGCACAAAAATCAATTAAGAGATTTAATATTCTTTCAAAGATTTCAATGGCTTTTCAGAGATTAAAGCACAAATTATGGAATTGAAAGGAATTTCCTGAACTTCATAAGAATGTAAAAAGATGTCATAGGATTTAAAAGGTTTTAGGGTATTTTAAACGCTCTGAAGGTATTACAATCAAATTTTCCAACATTTCAAGAGACTTTATTGTATTTCAACGAAGTGTGAAGATTTGAAGTGACTATAATATTTCTAGGGGTGTCAAAAGGACTTTTATAGGCTTTAAGGAATTTTAATAGGATTTCCAAGATTTAAAGAGTTACATTTTTTTTCTAATTTTAAGGACTAATTTTTAAAATTTATATTAAAAGTGTCATAATTCGTTGACGATGATTGTACCTGCACAAAAACGCATTTGAAAATTCAAAAACTTCAAAACAAATATTTGGAAATTTAAACTCTTGAAGCTAAACAACTTGAGTTGCAAGGCCTCAAAAACTAAAATATTTCAAAAATGTGCATTCGAAACTATAATTTTAAATTGAAATTTTAAAGATAATAAAAATTATTAAGAGGTATCATATCATGCTGTATGAAATGTAATTCAAAGTGATTGGATACATTTTATTATTAAAAAATTAGATTTCTGTCCGTTTCTAAAGTTTTCACCGTGAAAACATTTTTTTAATTTTTTAATTTAAAATGTTTACATGTTATGTTTGTTTTACTACGAATTGTTACTCGAGAAAACGAGCAAACGGGGACATTATTTTCAAACTAGCTGTGAATTGTATCTTGAGTGTTTCCACTTGGTTGCTATTTACAATTTTATGGTGCTCATTAGATGAGCACTTTGCTTCATCATTATGATTTTTTAGTAAATATATTTGCTCCTCATAAAGGAAGTCAAAATAAATAAATCTAGATAGGTCAATCAAAATGTTTCGAATCAAGGAGCCTCTTCTACATATTCTTACATAAACTTTAAATTATGTTCATGAAAAAAGTTTTTCTGTTTAAAACAGATTTTTCAAATTATATAAATGACCATAACTTCCTTACTCTTCAATAAGTGTATTATTATTGTAGGTCAATCGATTCTTCTCGAAGCAAGGAATCTTTTATATACTTGCATTAACTTTGAATTATGTTAGTGTAAAAAATATTACAATAAAAAACCCATTTTCAAAATATTATAAAGTGCTAAAAAGGAAGGTAATAAATATTTTTAGAAATCCTTCGGTAAGTTTTGAAATATTAGTGGTGAATATAAGCATACATACATCCGGACAATTGTTCAGAACATTTTATTGAACATATTTTAGTTGAGGAACGTTCATTTAAATGAATTAAATTTTTTTGACATTTTTACCATTACAACACGTGCAGAAATTGCCCCGGTTGGCCCTACTACAACAAGGTTTCTGGTCGGATCCCGGCCGGGCTACCCCTGGTTGGATGAGGATTTGAATTCAATTTTCAAAATGACATGTACAATGTACATATGTTTTAATTATTTAACAATGTATTTTGACAGGCTCTTCTTTTTCTATAAAAATTTATTTAAAAATTCCAGTGCAAATACATGTTCAATGAATTGAGAATCCGATCAGAATATGATTTTTTAAATTACAGATAATAATTTATTGATCATTTAGCGATGTATATTGATTCTTACATTTAAAAAACTGGCCGTGAAAGTACCCGAAAATGTCATTGTACAAAAATTATGTTTTTTTTCAAATCTTAATATTACATAACGTGCACTTCAAATCTTAAAATGATATCTCGCCATTTACTATTACACTAGTTTACAGCCAAAATGTACATTCAATGCAACTATTTTCTTCCTATGTATTTCAGCTCGCTAAACTCGAAAATTACATTTGAAAATTTTCTTATGGATAGGTTTTCGAGATATGATTATTTGAAAAAATTTTCCATTTTTTTCGGCGCTGGCTTCACATGCTAGGCCGTATATCGAGTTCTAAACCTCAGATTGGGTCACACGAGGTCTCAAATCAAAGGCAATAAAATTTTCAACAATCGCTCTGTATATTGTTTTCCCATCTGTCAAGTAGTTTACGTGTTATGTCCCAAAATAGATGAGAAAAGTTCATTTTTTGCGCCAAAATAAAGATCGAAAATTCCCTCTATCGCCGTGCAAAAATAGAAAAATTCAAATTATGTCCAGTTTCTTATTTTTTATGTATAGATCGCACTTTTAAGAGGAAAAAAAGGTATTGTTAAAGAAAATATATGTATAAATACCGGAGATATAAGCAATTGATTGAAGGTACCAAAATTAAATTTTTACTCTGTTTTTCTATTTTTTTCATTTTTGTATACAAAACATTTATTTTATTTATTTTATTTGCTTTTAATTATGAATTTCAATATTGCATGACTAGATTAGAAATAATGTTGGCCCCTGCTTTGTCTTCTGTTCTTCACAGGTTCCGTTTCTCTGATGAGGATCCAAATATAATCTCCCAACATTCTTGCATCCCAATATCCTTGGTGGCGCTGCTCAATGGGTTTCATTTCTCGGTGAAACCTTTCACCGTTCTCGTCACTTACGTCACCGAGATTTTCCGGGAAAAAATCCAAGTGGGAATGCAAAAAATGAATTTTGAGCTCCGAAAAACATATAAACTTTACGTTAATTCCATAATTTCTTTGTCGCGTTTTAGTTTCAAAAGGTACTTACTTACGTTTTTTCTTTTCAAATATGCTTCACACTTCTTTCACAAATATTAAAAATATTATTTATGGATTTATTTCGTATAATTTATATGATGATCAACAGACGAGCTTAACCTCTCTAACATACTCTATTTTCAGAAGCTCTCTCACTCACACTTTCACGTACGTGTGAAAAGGACACGAAAGGTCACGGTGCGCTTGCGCACTCACTGAATAGTGATTACTACTTACTGGCCTGGCACATACGGTGTCGTTGCGCCTAACAAATCGCATGTACGAAGATCGGTCTCCTTATTATTCCTTCGTGATACCTATCCATACAAAAAATTTTAATGTGATTTTCGAGTTCAGCGAGCCAAAATACATAGGAAAAAAATAGTTGCAATAAATGTACATTTTGGCGGTAACCTAGTGTTATTAACTTATTTTTAATTAAAAAATTAAAATGTTAGAAAATTTAATTTGTGTATCTTACGATAAAAGCGTTTTTAGAGGTGAAAAATATATTTAAAATTTGAAATCATTAAGCTAATTGTTTTTAAGTACCTAGGACCTAGGTTAATGATACAACCTTACCAAATTATTCAAACATTTATGTATATTTATTTTAATCAATTTTATTTTTCTGTTGACAACATTTGATAGAATAAACTATATTAAAATTTTTAATTCACAGCTTCTAACAAAATGAAATAAATTAATAATTGGAAACGAATATTTTTCATCTGGGTGTTTTTTTTTTAACTTGAGACATCAAAATATCTAAAAAAAAATATGCATCCTATGAAAAAAATATCCGTAATAAAACGAATAAAACTTAAGTATTTCATAAAGGAGGATCTGAATCTGTGATAAAAAATTGGGGTTTCATTTGAAATTATAAATTTACCTCCCCCCCCCCTACCTACTGTGGGGGAGGGAGATTTTTTCAAAGTCGCTTTTCCCTCGAAAATAAAAAGTATTTATTACGTATATTTTTTTATAGGATGCGTATTTTTTGAGATATTTCGATGTCGCAAGATGAAAAAACACCCAGTATATAATTATATATATATGAAACAAATAGGTTAAACAACCACCGCAGTGTCCCGCTGGGAGCAACTGTGTGTGTGCGTGTGTGTGGGCTTAAAAATTCTTACCAAGCCTCGACTTTTTTTTCGAAATTTATGAAGACTTACATTTTTTTTTAAAGTTTAAAAAAATATTTTCTAAATGTCTAAAAATTCTGAAAAATAAATAAAAATTCATTTAAAATCTTCAAGATTCTTTTTCGATAATTTTAGGAATCTTTCAAAATGTTTAAAAACCTTTTAAAATATCCTCTTAAGATTAACTCTTCAAAATAAAAAATCATTTTAAATTTTCCCAGGAATTTTAGGAAAACAATTTTTTTATTATCATGATACCTTTCAACTGGAAATCGAGTGCAAATCGCAAAAATAGGATTCAGGCAATACGGTGAAGCCTTTTTGTCTAATGTTTGGTATACATACTCTAAAGAGCATAGAGACTCTCGGTATAGGTAGATTTTTTCGAAAAAATTCTATTTTTCATGCAAAAATTAAAAGAAAGAAATTTTCGTCGACAACATCATTGTAGTAATACGTTCTATTATTTAGCTAAGCAGAAGCAGGTAAGGGGCCATTCATTAATTACGTGAGGGCGATTTTGACCATTTTTGACCCACCCCCCGTATCTTTCCCCCACGTAAGGATACATAAGATTTTTTCACCCCTCCCCCCCTTTCTTACGTAATATTTAACTTAGAATTTTTCTAAATAGCGTTGAATAGTTACATATAGGTAGAAAAACTAAAACACGCGATTTTTAAAATTGTAAAATGGGTAGTTTGAGTAGAATTAATGTAGCTACTGTGATCGTTTATTTATAGTTCTGTTTTGTATTAAATCCTGAAATAATTGTAAACTTTATCTAAATGCAGTAATGTCCTCCATTTATCTAACTAATTGGGTAAATTTTAATGAACAAATTTTCTCCGTGTAACTCTTTGTGTTCCACCTGTAGCTGTCTTAATACTTTTTTTCTATTTGTCTGTCTCTTTGTGTTAGTATAATTTGGTTTAGTTTGAGTAGTGTAAAAATCAATTTATTTACATGCATGCCATTTAAAAATCCGTGAATCTATTTTTTATCAAATGTATTTCTTAATATCCTTAACGTTCCAGTTACCCAATGACTTACCGTTTTTTGTTTTTATCTCGTAAATAGTCCTCTGTCCTATTTAATAAGGCGCTATTCAAACAATACGTAGCGCCTTTAGAGAGGGGGGGGGGAAGGCACCTAGAGCGTTACGCCAATGTCAAACTTATCCATACTTACCATAGTAAAGGCATTACGAGGGGGGGGGGGTCTCAAATGACAAGAAAAAGTTTTACGCATTTTTTTAAACAGCCCTAATGTTTTTTCGCTTTTCAATACTTGTTCACCAATTTTGAATTTTAACGGTCTATGGCTGAGATTATAATATCTCGAGTGTGTTTCATTTGCTGTATTTAGGATTTTAACTACTACTTCTCAGATTATTTTCAATGTTTGCATCGGATCTGTCCGTTTTTCTGATTTTGAAATTCTATTTCGCTTTTATCTTCTAAATCTTTGTTCAACGCTTCAATCGGGTGGAGTTCACTCCCTAAGTTTAAAAAAGCTGGTGTAAAACCTGTTGAAGAATGTTTACTTATATTCAACGCAAATTGTAAATCGCCTGAATTCGCATTCTATAATTTATTAACTTTTTGTAAATTATATCTGATGCTACAACTGTCCATGATTCCTTAATTATTCTTTTACCCATCAAACCTATATTCCGGGCATTACGTCGAAATAATAAGTGAAATTCCCGAAAAAATCGTACTTCCAATATTTTTAATAAGAAAGTTTCGTTAAGATGTCCCTTTTAACCACGGGGGTGACATGATTTTCGCTTTTGCATTAGAAGCGCGTGTCAGTTTTGTGAAGAGCGGCGAGTCGTGAAACATTGGCGATTACCTCTGCGACGCCCGGTCTGCCCGTTGTCTAGTATTATTTTGCATATAAAAACTCATGACATGTCATAAATTTATCGTCTATTTGCCGTATTTTATTCAATTATGGATAAATGTGTTATAAAAATGGGGGGGGGGGGTATCGATGTATAGCTCCGAACTGTCGATCAGGGTACGACACAACGCGCTCAAACGGAGTAAAACAAATATTTTTTCCCGTTCCAAAACATGAGGTTCAACGTTGGCAACAAGCAATTCAACGTGATAAAAAGGATTTTATTGTTAAACTTGGACATGTAGTATGTGAAGATCACTTTTTAAAGGATCAGATAATTTTTATTACGATTTGTTTACACCGATGTCCTTTAATCTAAAATAATCGAATGGCTCTGATGGTTTCATGCCAGTGTTTCATTTTCTACCGTCCTTCACAAAACTTAAACAGCGCATTTGCATGGCGACCCCCCCCCCCTGCTTTTGACATATCAAAAATGCTAGAACAGATCAATTTCCAAACCGTTTTTTTTTAAACAGTTCCAAAAGTTACTTTTGCGTGGACGGATAATTCCCATTGCATTTTAGAGCAAAATATCCTAGAGGAAAAAGAAAGAGGATAAAATTCTGACAAACTTTTGTTGAAAAAATATTCCGTTATCTTCCATAGGTATCCAGTTATCATATATTGAATAATTCCCACCTAATTACTGCACGAATAAATGATCTCCAGGTGAGTAAAAGTAGACTCAATTTGCTGTGATTTCGAAAAAAGAACAATGTTCTACCTGTAATAGGTCTTAAGTTATGTCAGATTTAGTTTGCGTTGATGATACCAGAGGATGAAATAGAGTCTACAAAAATCTGCGTACATCTAAAGAAAGTAAAGTCTTTTAGTCCTATTACTTTGTGAAATGCAAGGTTTCAAAAATTCAATTTTTTTGTTGTATTTTTTACTAAGAACGGCGAAGTGGTGTCTTTGGAATATACCTTGTTTCCTGTGAATCCCACGACAAAGTTCTCACAGAATGGATGAAGGTGAAGTCAAATTAGTGTAAGTTCAAAAAATAAAAGTCTTCTAGCCCTGATAGGTCACGAAATATATCCTTCGAAAGTGCACTCTTCATGCATCGAGGCATGTATAGTACGTCTTTTGTCATTAATAAATAAATAATTGTTTATAAAAAAGCTTGCTATGACCACTTATGAATACTTTTTGGCCATTTTTTAGTATTTTTGTGGAAAAAAGTGATTGTAATTGATTGAAAATGTGTAATATGTTTTTTATCCATAAATAAACATTTTTAATAATAATTGTTTATAACAAAATCTTTTCATAACCACTGTTGAGTACTTTTTGAGTACTTTTTGAGTACTTTGTGGCAAAAAAGTAATTGTAATTAAATAAAAATGCGATATATTTTTTTCAATATTAAACAAATAGTTTTTTAATAATTTTTTGTAACAATGTCTTCTAATGAATACTTTTTCCGCCTTTAATTTCATACTTTTCACCAAGACACTTGTAATTCGCAGTTATTTCTGTAAATTATACATAATATTCTGTGACCATTTTTCGCATTAAAACTCAGGATGTAATTGATTAGTTGAAATTTATTACATATCAAATGTAATTTATTATTTTAAAAAATCAATGAGTAAAGAATTAATTAAATGAATTGGTTTCATCTAAAAGTTCTTTAAATAATTTCATAAAATATTTCAATACGTTAAAATTATGTAATTGAAAAATAAAGAGCAGACATATTATTGAATTTGTTAATTGAATGAATTACGGACATTATGCATGAGCTTAAAATTGTTTTCCATTTTTTTTCTAAATAAACACGCATTCGTACACACTCAAGATTTTCAATCTTGGTAAAATTTTCTGGACTGGCTATATTTTTATGAACTGCGAAGGCGGTGAAGTAAGTAAACTAGATTTACTATCTCATCTGGAAATTATCGTGTGACAACAAACAACGTCACCTTCCAGAGAGGCGTCTTTCAGAGAACACGATATTATTAGTTTGAAGGTTGTCCTTCGGAGATATAGTTATTGAATTTTTATGAATTTTTATAAACGATATATATAACAAAAAAAAATTGTTAAGAAGAAAAGTTCCTCGAATCATTTGAAACTACAGAGAAAAGTCAATGTGAAATAAGGATCAAACAATGAAATGATAAAATACTTGTGCTTTATTTTGTACTCTCCAAATCAAATCAAATATTCTCGCCAAAAAGAAATAAAATATTACAGTTTTCAAGGTTTTTACGATGAATGATGAAAAAGCATACACGCAATTAGTATGAGTGAAGGACAATGACCTACTTGAACAAATTAGATATCAGAAGATGCGTACCTTAGTTTACTTTTGAAATAAAACCACTATAGACTTCATTTTAGTCAAAATCCTGAGCGAAGGAGAAAAGTCTTTTTCTAGAAATTATGAATTTACAATTCATGAAAAATTAATTTTTCTGAAGAAAACTGCTCGCAGTATGTAAACATATTAAAAAGAAAAATCTTTGGGAAACGGTAACGGGCTAGGATCGTATGACTTTTTTGACTTATTTGAAAAAAATCGACTATTTGAAGGCTAAAGTTGAAATACCTTACAAAAATTAATTTTAATAATTGAAGATCGACATTTTTGGTTGGAAATCCATCATTTTCATTTAAAATTTAATAATTTTTTTCTAAATTTATATATTTCGTTTGAAATTTCCCTTTTTTGGCATCAAAATAATCTTTCTGATTAAAAATTTGAATACACGCTCAAAAGTTTAACTACTTTGTTGAAATTTCATTTCATCAATTGTGTAGAAAATTCTAGATTTTTCGAATATCTGACACTAAGTGTGTCGATAAGTATTCAGTATTGCTTTATCTCAGAACTGATACCATAATATTGGTTATGGATAGCTGTTTTCCCGATCGATTTCATTGAGACAAGAAAGTACGGATTATTGAGCTAAATAGTGAAAGAGATTCGAAAAAACTGAAATTTTCTTCATCATTTTTAGAACAAGAAGCAAGTGATAATAATTTTCTAAATAATATAAAAATTCTAAGTTAATGCGTAAATTGTGTAATTATTTCCAGAAAATTATATTTTCCAATAATTAACTAAACAAGATATTTTGCTTAAACAAAAATAATTGTTTCAACAATTTTAAATGTGATTAATAGTTCGAAGTTGTTATATTCATTAATAGAGGATAACGTCCGAGTTTTTCAATTTTTAATTAATGTAAATTTTGATAATAAAACGACTGCTTGGGACAAGTAAATTTTGACGAACAAGAAAAAAATCTGCCCCAGTCCGGATTTGCTACAATGTAATAAAACGTGTGCGGGGAATACCCCGAACACGTCCAAGTTGTTCTTGTGCATACCCAATTCAATTTCAGTTAATTTTAGTTACATTTTGGGTTTGAAATGATTACAATGTCAAGGATTTGCGTATTTTAAAACGAAACATCATTTCAGAACCTATTTTATAGAATGGCGAATGAAAAGGTGTGAAAGCTAATTCATTACTATTTCTGAACACGTACAGGGATCAGAAAAACAAAATGATGATTAAATAGTGAAAACTTCAAAGTTTCATTAAGGCAGCAATGCTACCTTTATCAATCTCTCCATAATTGCACATTGAAAGCATCTGCTTGAAAAACTCCACCCGCTTGGCCATCGCAGCATGTGTGATAGCATTTGATGAGTAGAAATTCTGAAAGGATGAGGATTCAAACAGTTCTTCAGAATTGCTCTCATTGCTTATCGGTTTAAATTTAGTGCTACTTAGAAAGGTATTGGACTTTTTTCTAGATGTACGCAGAATTTTGTAGATTGTGTTTCATCGTCTGGCATCATCAATGAAAACTAAAAGTGACTCAATTTATTTGAAAAAGAAACTAAACTCTACTTTTTGTCCGTGGAAACAGCCACAAAATGGCCAGCTTTGAGGGGTCATAAATTATGACCTATTATAGGTAGCGCGTTGTTCTTCTTTTGTAATTACACAGTACACAGTGTTTTTTGAAACTTAGTTAATTTTCGCTGAAAATTAAAAAATGTGGGTTTTTTTCAATATACCCTAACTCGATACCTATAAAAGATAGCGGATTTTTTTTTTAATTTCTCATAATCTTTTGGAACGGTTTTCGAAGAAAAAAATTGGTTCAGCAATTGATGTGTTCTAGCATTTTTGATGCGTTAAAAGGGACCCCTTAACGAAACTTTCCCATCGAAAACTTTCCATGTGGAAATTTTTTGGGAACCAAACTACCAGATCACTAGACTAGACGGACGGATGAGACTTTCGGATCTTTAGTCGCCGGCAGACAGAGTGTGACTTCAAGTGACATAACGGCGTACAGACGTATAGTTATTTCAAATTCGAAATTTAGATTCTGCGAGTCAGCTTACTGAACCCAGAATAGAAAAGATCAATCGGTCCCAATATAGTTGTCAACCAAGTGCAACGGTCCAGGGAAAGTTGGCATGTGACATCCTTTTCTAAAAACGAGAAATCTAATCCCTGCCCACTCCTTCCTACCCACTGGCGAATCAAGTGTGTTAGTAGCTATAAGTTATGGTAAGTCGAATATGTAATCGCTTGTCTTTTCTTAAATTCTTTGGAATTTTACTATATGTTTCATATTACACTTTCTTTAATTTGAATACATTAAACTCAAAACTAGAGTCAGCACATCAGTTATTCAAAAGAAAATACTTTTCGTCTTTGAAATTAAATGGTAACAGGGAAGCCGTAAAGGAAAAAATCTTGAATTATTAAAATGGTAATCACGATCCCACCAAATTGAACAAATTAATCAAATTAATTTAACATCTTTAATTGCCGGTACATTGAAGTAGTGAGAGCTCTTTCATAAGTCTCTAATATTAAAAATCATGATCTTATACGTAAAAGTTGGTTATTTGCATTAACATGAAATTTTCAAAAATAGCAATTCAAACGAAAATTCAAAGAAAAAATACAATGATGTTTGAATGTTTTAATTTAATTTTGATCCAATTTGAGGCCACAATATATATTATGTTTCATTTTACAGTTTTATCATTGAATTAATTATACACGGTCTCCAGTAAATCGCAATTTGCAAAAATTTGATGAAGAGCTTATTGAAAGAATAAAAGAAATATTTGTGGAGGCTAGGTTCAGGTTGAGGATAGGAAATGAGAAATGAGAGAAATTCTGGACGGGAAGGGTGCTCACGCAAAGTTGCCCATTGAGCCTTCTATTGTTTAGTATAATGTTGGCAAACTTAGAAAAAAAGGAAAAGGGATGACGATCCTAAGTAGTCGTAAAATCTACTTCCCAGCATATTCGGATGATTTACTTTTAGCAGAGGACGAAAGAGGGATGGTCTTCATGATGAGAGGGTTTGATGAATACGTAAGAGGAAAAGATTTAGCGATTAATATTAGTAAGACCAAGATAATGTGCTTCAGGAATAAAATAGTTAACGTAGAGTACAAATGGAAGATTAACGGAGAAATTGTGGAATTAGTAAGCGCATTCTGTTACTTAGGGTTCTGATTTGATGTATGGGGCGGCAACGAACTGCATTTAAGGAAAAGGATGGAGTGTGCGAGTAAAATAATGGGTCAAGTTTGGGGCATAGGGAAGAGAAGATTCAAGGACGTCTGGAAGATGAGAGTATGGATATTTTATGTGTTAGTCGGGCAGTCTTGTGTTATGGAGTGGAGATTTGGGAGTGGAAGGAGCATAAGAGAGCGGAGAGTATTCACGAAAGATTCTTGAGGTTGGCCATGGGGGTGAGTTAGTCCTGCCCAGGATGTATGTTGAGAGAAAAACTAGGAAGAGAGAATTTGATAGTTAGGCAACTTAGAGAGATGGGAAGTTTAAAGAGAAGCTGATGAAGAGAAATGGGAGAAAAATTGCGCAAGTATGCCTAAGTGAGATTCGGAATAGAGAAGGGCGAGGCAATACAGAAGGTACACGATGGAAGGGTGAGAGACAGGAAATGAGGAAAGAATGTGATATTCAGGAAGAGAGGATAGAATTGGAGATAGTAGTTAGGCAGGGAGAGGAGAGATAGGGGAATATTATAGAATAAAAATACAACAAAAGGTATAAGATGGTTAAATTAATGGGTAACTAGAATACCTGAAAAAGATAAAAAAAAGGAGAGTAAGTGGAATAGGATGGCGCGATTCAGAACGGAGAAGAGAGTGAGAGCATGTCGATACTGGATAGAGGAACAGGAGAAATTATATAGAGCATGCGGTTATGAAGTGGAATCTCGGGCCCTTGTTGTTACAAGTGTGTATTGGAGAGGAAGTGGCAGGCAGAAGTGTAAATGATTGTGTAAGAGGAATTCTGTTTGAAAATGGCAGGGCAGTGGGATGGATGAAGGAGACCGAAAGAACTGAGGGAAAACAAGGGAGGGAAAGCTAGATAAAGCAAACAGAAGAAAAATTAAGTTACAGAAGTAAGTTAGAAAGTCGAGAAAACTATGAATTTAAAAGATGGTAAGAGGAAACGGAAGTCCTGGAAGCTCGCTCGTGTGCATATAGTCTGTAAATTGTAGCAAATAGCCGAAAAATTAGAACTTAAGATATATATTTAAGTTAGAATAAGTAGATTAAGGCACTCATGTAACTGGATTGTAAAGGGAACGGAGGCCCTCAAACCCGTAAAAGGGAGAGATTAAATACATACACTTATTTTAAAGGATTCTAAATTTATTTTTATTTTTAATAATACAATTGTTAACTTTTAATATTATACTTAATAAATAGTCTAGAGTATTTAATTTTTTTAATTTAATTTTTTGCAATATATTTCATAAAGTTACGTTCGCAAATGCTAAAACAGTTATTTAAATTTCTATATAGAGCGATTATATATGGTCCAATCTAAGTCAAACTTACGCAAAGTGTTGTGCTATTGGATAGTAGTTTCTGGGGGAATATTTTTTTCATTTGGATATGTCGTAGGCATTTGGAGGTTTCAGGCATTCAGCCCCGTGCAGGCGTTCAGAAGAATTTGGGACGAAGTCTACCTGGCGTCCAAGTGCCTGGTTTATTTAGGCACTCAAAATAATACTCAGCTATTCTTCTGAAGGCTTGACACGTCTTAGGCAATTACAAGAAACCAATCATGCAGTATTAAAACACATTAAATGGCTATTTAAGATTTTATTTTCATGTTCATATAATTGATGAAATATACTTTTACAAAATAATAATAATAATTTTATGTTACACATTTAAAAAGTCTTTTAATTTAAGTTCATGTTTTCACAGGTTTCGAAGGTAAACGTTTTATTTTTATGTTGCAATTCAGTCACGGCAAAAAGTAAATGGCTGGATTTACCATTTAACATGCATCAATTGAACTCTGAACAATTACAATTTGAAGTAGTCAAATTGATTAAATTTCAGAAAAAAAAGTCTGTTGAGAGTTAAAATGATGCATGTTAAATGGTAAATTTAGCCATTTACTAAAAAATGTTAATTAAAATTGACTAATAAATGAACAATTTTCCTTTAGTTCAAAGTAGATAATTTCTTGTAATTTGTATACAAACAAAAATTTGAAGAAGAAAAAACTACGTATAAAATAAATAAATAAAAGAATATTTTATTTTCATATTGCAGTTTGGTCACGGGAAAAGGTAAATGGCTCGATTAACCATTCAAAATGCATCATTTGAACTCTAAGCGCATTTTTTGAAGAATTCAGTGAATATGACAACGTTATATAACCGTCTTTATGATTTTCCTTGTACGAGTTATTATTTGAAATAGTAAAATTGATTAAATTCTAGGAAAAAAGTATGTTCAGAGTTCAAATGATGCATGTTAAATGATAAATTTACCCATTTGCTAAAAAATTAAAATTGACTGAAAATGAATAATTGTCCTTCAATTTAGAGTAGATAATCTCTTTTAATTCTTATACAAACAAAAATTTCAAAAAGAAAGAAATGCGTATAAAAAAAATTGTATTTTTATTTTGCAACAAGTTACAATTTGAAATAGGGAAATTGACCCGCCGGATGCAAGAACCAGCCCGACGCTCGAAGACGCGTAAAAGTATTGTCCGATCGTCTCAAAAAAAGAAAATGTTCAAAATCGAAAAATCAATTTTTTGAAAATGCACAATTGTAGAGGATAAGGATATGAAACTGTTTCCTATTAGAATTTTAGTTGCCAAATGTTTATTTTTAATAATAAAAACAAAATATTCAAAAAAAGTTTCTCCCTGGAAATACTGTGGAGGTCTTGATTTGTTCTGAGTAAATTAACTAGGAAAAATATTCGAACAATATTATAAAATTCAGTATACAGAGTACAGTTTTTATTTGAAATTTCACGGCAGTTTCTTGTACCATGTTTGACCGTAAAGTAAGATCAAGAAAAAATATTCTCAAAATTAAATTTATTTTGCAATTATTCACAATTAATTTCCAATTAAAATTATTTTATACTTGAATTAAAATTGTAAAAATAAATATAGGTTTTCTGAGATTCTTGAGAAAATTTCGAAATATTTTCTAATATTTCAGATATTTCAAATCAAAATTTAAACCAAAGAAAAAAAAAACATTTTCAACCTAATAATTTAATTTTCAGGCAAAAAGGTTATTTGTTAACAAAACGGTTAATTCTCAACAAAATATGTGAGAATTGCTATTTCAATCAATGAAATTTATTTTATATAAAAAAAAATAAATAAATTTTCAAATCAAACAATTTTTCAGTGAAGAAAAAAGGAAAATTGCATCAAAATTATAATTTAAGGCGAAAAATATTTTTGTATGAAAAATAAAAATTTCTAATAACCACTTATTTTTAAGTGTATTTATTTTCAAGTTTGCATAAATATATCCCTCCTAAGATTCTTGAGACAATTTTCCACGATTTTTTAATATTTCTGTATGCCAATGAAAAATTCAACAGCAAAACAACTTGTAACTAAACAGTCGAATTTTTAACAAAAAAAATTTGATACTTCATCAAAAAAAGCTGAATTTTGAACGGCAAATGTGAGAATTGCTATTTTAATGAAAATATTCTAATTTTTAATTAAAAACAGTTAAAATCAATGTGAAAAGAATGTATTTTCAAGCAAAAAATAAATTTTCAAATCAAACAATTTTTTAGTGAAGAAAAAGAAAAATGGCATCAAAATTATAATTTAAGGCGAAAAATATTTGCGTAGAAGAAATGAAAATTTCGAATAACTATTTATTTTTAAATTTGTATGAATATATTTTTCCTAAGATTCTTAAGAAAATTTTCAAAGATTTTTTAATATTTCTGTATGTCAATGAAAATTTCAACAGCAAAAAAAGTTGTAACTAAACAGTCGAATTTTCAACCAAAAAAAGATTATATTTCAACGAAAAAAGCTGAATTTTCAAAGAAAATTGTAATAATGCTATTTTAATGAAATATTCTAATTTTTAATTTAAAAAAGTTAAAATCAATTTGAAAAGAATGTATTTTCAACAAATGAAAAAAAATTTTAATCAACAAATTTTTTAGTGAAGAAAACAGTAAAATTACATCAAAATTATCATTTAGGACGAAAAATATTTTTGTATACAAAATAAAAATTTGGAATAACTATTTATTTTCAAAGTATTTTGTTTGCTCTTTTCGATGTTTTATAAATATATTTTTGACATGATTCTTAACAAAATTTCAGAAGAATTTTCAATATCTCTGATATTTCAAATGAAAATTTCAACAGCAAAAAAAGTTTTCACTAAAAAGTTGAATTTTCAAACAGGAAAAGATGATATTTCGACGAAAAAAGCTGAATTTTCAACGAGAAATGTAGTAATTTCTATTTCAATTGAAATATTCTAATCTTCAAATAAAAACAGTTAAAATCAATTTTAAAAGAATGTCTTTTCAACCAAATAAAAAAATTTTGATATCAAAAAATTTTTCAGTGAAGAACAAAGGGAAATTTCAACAAAATTATAATTTAAGGCGATAAATATTTTTTTAGAAAAAATAAAAATTTCGAACAACTATTTATTTATAAGTTTATTTATTTTTAAGTTTGTATAAATATAATTTTTTTAAGATTCTTAAGAAAATTTTCAAAGATTGTTTAATATTTCTGTATGTCAATCAAAATTTCAACAGCATACAAAGTTTTAACCAAGCAGTCGAATTGTCAACCAAAAAAATATCATATTTCAACGAAAGAAGCTGACTTTTTAACGAACAATGTAATAATTGCTATTTTAATTGAAATATTTCAATTTTTAATTGAAAAGAGTTAAAATTAATTTGAAAAGAATGTATTTTCAACAAAATAAAAAAAAATTCAAATAAAAATATTTGTCAGTGAAGAAAAAAGGAAAATTTAAACTAAAGTTTAATTTAGGGCGAAAAGTATTTTTGTATACAAAATAAAAATTTGGAATAAATATTTATTTTTCAAGTATTTTCCTTGGTTATTTCAAGGTTATATAAATATAATTTTCACAAGATTCTTGACAAAATTTCAGAAAATTTTTCAATATTTCTGATATTTCAAAGGGAAATTTCAAAAGCATGAAAAGTTTTGACCAAATAGTCGAATTTTCAACAAAAAAAAAGATCATATTCCAACGAAATAAGCTGTCTCTTTAACGAACAATGTAATCATTTCTATTTTAATGAAAATATTTTAATTTTTGATTAAAAAGAGTTAAAATTAATTTGAAAAAAATTTATTTTCAACCAAATGAAAAAAATGTAAAAAAAAAAATTTCGTTGAAGAAAAAAGGAGAAATTCAACAAAATGATAATTTAAGGCGAAAAATATTAATTTGGAATTATTATTTATTTTTTAAGTATTTCAGGACACTTTTATGTACCATGTTTGACCCTGGGGCAGAATCCAGGTTAAATATTCGGAAAATATGTTCATCAGTTAATAAAATACTACAAAGAATTATCTTTGAAATAGTTTTGTCCTTCTAAAATCATGAGATATCTCTTAATAAAATGAATTTTGTTAAATTTATTTTACAATTATTCCCAATTAATTTCCAATTCCAATTATTTTACAATTGAAATAAAATTGTAAAAACTAAATTTGTTAATGTTGAGATAAGTATTTTGAGACATTGAAGGTTTTGTAAAGTTTTTATATATTAAGAAAGCATATGAGGTTAAGTTAATAACTTATTCGCTTTGCTCATAAAATCCCCAAAATTGTGATTAGGGCCTAAAATAGCAAGAAAAGAAAGGTAAATATCAGAGGTGAGTATATAGTAAAAATGTTGATTAATTTAGGTATTAAAAAATAATCATCATTCATTATTATTTTGACTTTACAATATTTAAAATCAATTGAAAAATAAAACATAAATAATGAAAAAAGAAACTTTACATTAATTGCAGATTTTGTTAAGAATTAATACACTGGAACTTGGGTCGCATAAACCATTTCTGTTGGATTTGGATGCATGCTAACAGCTGACGCAACTAACGCGCTGAGGGTACTGCTCTCATGCTGTTTGTCACGTATGACTGAGCACCGCCTCTTTCTCGGCTCGCAGATCCTCTCATCAGGAAACTGTCGAGGACATCAATTTTTGGAACGTCGTGAATCCGGCCTCCTTATATCCAAGTTTCAGGTTCATAACTATTTCTTTTGAAAAAGTAACTTAACCCATCACTATCCCTAATCATAGCTGTCTCTAACCTTAAATCATTAATACTCGCAAATTTTTACTAGAAATTTAAAAATCCTCGAGGGTGGTCCCAGGTTTAAAGCAAATCACTTAAAATACTCATCTCCATTTCTTAGAATCAACCAAATACTAAAAATATGAACAAAATCCAACTTTTAGGCAAAAAAGATGAATTTTAAAGGAAAAAGTTAAATTTTTAACCAAAAATCTTTTATGGTAGAAAACTCAATTTCTTCTAAAAAAGATGAATTTTCAGTCCAAAAGAATGAATTTTCTATCCAAAAAGACAAATGTTCAACAAAAAAAGTTGAATTTTCTACCAAAAAAGATTACTTTCAACTGAATAGTTGAATTTTCAAAAGAACAATTAAATTTTTAATAAGTTTAATTCCCAACCAATTACTTGAATTTTGAACCTACAACGATAACTTTTCAACCCACTAGTCGAATTTTCAACAAAATTAGGCTCTAGCTTAATTTTGGCCCTATGTCACTTTTAAGTCCACTGTCAATTTTGGGTCCAATGTCAATTTCGGGCCCTATATCAATTTTGGGCCCTATGCCATATTTGGACATTTTGTCAATTTTTATCCGTTTTGGCCATCCATATTTTGCCCATGGTCAATTTTGGGGCATATCAATTTTGGGCCTTATTAGCCATATATTTTTGGCCCTTGGTCAATTTTGGTTCATATGTAAATTTTAGACCATATGTTAGTTTTATGACCTATACCCATATTGGGCCTTATGTCAGTTTTGGGTCATGTGTCATTTTTAATCCCTATTCCAATCTTGGGTCCAATTTTAATTTTGAACCCTATGTCTATTCTGAGTCAAATGGTACTTTGGGCTATATATAAATTTTGCGCCCTATCTCTAATTTTGGTCCTATTTGAATTTTGGGTCCAATGTCAATTTTGGGTTTTATCTCAATTTTGGGCCTTATGTTAAATTTGGGCATTTCGCCAATTTTTGGCACTATGTCAATTTTAAGCCATATTGGGCATGGCCATCCGTATTGGGTCTTTGTTTAATTTTAGGTGATATGTAAATTTAATCATATTACATACTATTATCAATTTCGGGCCATATACCAAATTTGGACACCGATAATTTTGGGCCATATTGGTTATGCATATTGGGCCTGATTGGCCATCCATATTGGGCCCTTGGTCAATTTTGTGTCATGTGCAAATTTTAGGCCATATATCTATTTTGAGCTAAATAATATTTAGGGTGATGTATCAATTTTCGGCCCTATGTCTAATTTGGACAGTTTGTCAATTTTTGGCACTATGTCAAATTTGGGTCATATTGGCCATCCATATTGGAACCTTGGTCAATTTTTGATCATATTGGATCATATTGGTTATCCATATTGGGCCCCATGTCAGTTTTTGGAACTATGTCCATTTCGGGCCCTTGCTCTATTTCAAGCAAAATTGTATTTTTTGCCCTATATCAATTTTGGGTCCTATATCATATTTGGACATTTTGTCTATTTTGAGCCATGTTAGCCATCCATATTGAGTCCATGGTAAATTTTGGATCATATGAAAATTTTATTACATTATATGTACACTATTATCAATTTCGGGTCATATTCGTTATCCATTTTGGGTCTTATTGGCTATCCGTATTGGGTCCTTGGTCAATTTTGGGGCATATGTAAATTTTAGGCCAGATGCCAGTTTCAAGCCCTATGCCCATATGAGGCCTCATGTCAGTTTTAGGTCCTATATCAATGTTGGTCCGTATGTCTAGTTTGAGCCAAATGGTATTTTGGGGTATATATCAATTTTGTGCCCTATGTCCAATTTTGGCCCTATGTAAATTTTAGGTGCAATGTCAATTTTGGGTTTTACATTAATTTTGGGCCTCATGTTCGATTTGTACATTTAACAAATTTTTAGCACTACGTAAATTTTAAGCCATATTGGGCATGACCATCCGTATTGGGTCTTTGGTTAATTTTGTGTGATATGTAAATTTAATTATACTATATTTTATAATCAATTTTGGGCCGTTTGCCAAATTTGGACCATCCATATTGGGTCCTCGGTCGATTTTGTGTCATATGTCAGTTTTAGATCCTATATCAATTTTGGGCCCTATGTCAATTTCAGGTCGGTTTTTAATTTTGGGCACTATGTCAATTTTGGGCCATATTGACCATCCGTATTGGGTCCTTGGTCAATTTTGTGTCATATGTAAAGTTTATTATACTATATACTATTATCAATTTTGGGACAGATGCCAAATTTGGACACTGTCAATTTTGGGCCAAATGCCAAATTTGAAAACTATCAATTTTGGGACACATTGGTAAGTTTTGGGTCCTATGCCATTTTTGGGCTCTATGTATATTTCAAGGCCAATGGTATTTTGGGCCATATGTCAATTTTGGGCCCTATTCTTAATTTGGACCCCATGTCAATTTTAACTCCTATATGAATTTGGAACCTTATATCAATTTTTGGCCCTATAAGAAATTTGGATACTATGTCAATTTTTGGCCCTAAATCAGTTTTGGACCCTATGTCCATATTGGGTACTATCCCAATTTTGGGTTCTATATCGGTTTTGGGCCCTATACCCATATTGATTCGTACAACGGACGGACGGATGGACAGATAGACGGATGGAAACCCAACCGAAAAGCGGAAAGGGGAAAGGGAGGAAAGGGGAAAGATGAAAGAGGAAAGGGGAAAGATGAAAGGGGAAAGAGGAAAGGGGGAGGGGGGAATTGGAAAGGGGAAAGGAGGAAGGGAAAATGGGGAAGGGGAAATGGAAAAATGATTAAGGGGAAGGGGGAAGGGGCTTTTGTTTGAAAATACCGATTTTCTAAGCAAAACACCAACTTAACCTAAAGTTGTTTAAATAATCATCAAACTTCTTTAAAATCTAATGATTTTTCAATAAAAATTTTAATTTCCGACAAAAAACACTAAAAAAGTTCGGAATTCTTCAAGCTTAAAAATTTTTTTATTACAAACAAATATCATTAATCCAATGATTTTTTGTGCAAAAATACAAATTTCAGCTGCAACACACGAAAATAATCTTAAATTTGTAGAAAAATGGTATATATGTATATATATATATTTTTATTCTAATAATTTTTTTATCAAAAATATCAATCATTTTCTACAAAAAAACATTTGAATGACAGAAAATTGTTCAAAATTGTCAAACTTCTTCGAAATCTAATAATCTTAATTGCAAATAACCGATTTCTTGTTAAAAATGTTGATATACCCTGAAACTTTTTGAAAATATTATTAAAGATATTTATTTTTCGACGAAGAATACTAACATAATTCAAAATTGTTAAAAGATTCTAAATATTGTTCGAATTGAAGTGACTTTTGTTGTAAAATACCAATTTTTGGTGTAAAACTCTAACATAACCCAAAATTTTCAAAAGTTATAAATCTTCTTTAAAATCCAATTTTTTTATTAAAAATAGAAATTTTCGACGAAAAACATTAACATAATCGGCAATTGTTAAAACATCATAAATCTTTATGAAATTATAATGATGTTTTGTTTAAAAATACAAATTTCAAGTAAATCTTTCAAAAGTAAATCTTTTTCGAAATCTAGTTAATTTTGTTTATAATAACCAATTTCTTGTGAAAAATGCTAGTATAACCTTAAATTGTTGAAAAAAGCAAATCTTTTTCGAAGGACAATCAGTTTTGTTTATAAATACCAATTTTTAGTGTAAAACGCTAATATAACCCAAAATAATTGAAAGTTATAAATCTTCTATAAAATATAACTTTTTGTTTTAAAAACGCCAATTTGAGTAAAAAAAATATATATATAATTGTTGGAATATTCTGAATCTTTTTCAAATTATAATGATTGTTCCGTTAAAATATGTAAAATATAATTTTAATGCAACGATTTTGGTTTAAAATCTCAATGTCTGATAAGAAACATTAAGAAACCGAAAAACGTAAATTTTTAAATTGTTTGAGTCATAAAAATTTAATAATTTCTGATTAAGAACACCCATTTTCGGGGTAAAATGCTTTCGTTGAAACGATTTTAAACTATGAAATCCTTTTTGTAAATTACTAGTTTCCAGCGAAAAGCATCAACATAGAACATGTATAATATTGAATAATTTATTAGGTAATTTGAAAGTTTTAATGCCACCATTAAAGTGTATTAAAAAGAAGAAATTTTTCTAAATTTTCATAAGTTTTTCTGTGATTTTTTTTCTTAAATGGAGTTACTTTTAGATTAGTTACCAAAATTATAACTTCAAGATATATAGAAACTTCAAGTAATGAAAAGCCAATCAGGTTTTTAAACAAAAATGTTTATGACATTTTCGTGACATATCATTACACCACTTTTTTTGGATAGGAAAATATTAATTTCATCTCTAAAATCTTTTGATATTCCTTGAAATTTTCAAAATCTTTTTGAAATCCCCCGGAATCCTTGAAAATACCACAAAATCTCTGAGATCCTTTAAAATCCTTTAAATTATTGAAATCAATTGAAAAATCTTGGAATTTTAAATTACCCTCAAATACTACAAATGCTTCGAAATATTTTCATATCCCTTGAAATCCCTTAGTTTCTTTATTAAATTTTACCCAGTGTTATATTATTTATTCTGAAACCCCAGTTTTTTCTTACTGATGTACATGCAACATATCTATGTGAAAAATATTCCACTCACTTACAGGAAAAAATATCTTTAATTTATTTGAATAGATTTCACGAAACCAAATTATTATACGTTTAATTTGAGAGAAAGCTCGTGTGAATATTCATTTTGAACCAATAAACTGCTGCGCGAAACGTAAATACATGGTACTCCATTAGTAACATAATTTCCACTTTTTCGGCTTACATTACTCTCAACTCCTTGAGATAAGTAAATATTTGAAACTTATATAAAGCAGAACCTCGGAAGTTGTAAATGCTGAGAATTGTGAGATGGAACTTGGTGAAGTTAACATAAAAGCATGTACTTTCAACCAAGTTTTGAAAACTCCATAGAATCAGATACCTCGATGTTTCTCGTTCCCTTTAGTCTAAAATCAACTCAATACTAGCATTGCCTTTCATTTTAAAAGTCATCAAATAAATTGCTAAAGAGGAAGCGTGAAGCATTGTTCATTATTTTAATTCATGCTTATTTTATGATTCATGCTTATTTTCAGATTTCATTTAATAATGTTATCTGATAAGCCCGATGAGAAGGCTTGCATTGAACATTATTCGAAAATTTCCTGTTCAATAGTGACACATCAATTACTGAATCACTTTCGATACCGTTTTTATCATCGCGTTCTGAATCTCCATAGATATCAATAGAAGTTACCTCTCAAACTCAATAGTTTTCTTTACCCAGTGGTGACAATATTTTTCAGAATACTTTTCGATACCCCAAATCGATCAAATAGAACATTTTCAATTCCTTTCAGATTTGCACATTTTAATGTTCTTATTTACTGTTTTTTGAATAATAATGGGGTGGAAATTTGAGAATCTTGAATTAGATAAAAATCAAATTAAAAATCCCATTTAAGGTCCAACGCTTAAGTCAATGTATAGAATTTCTGAAAATAAAACAAAAATCCAACAATAAAATTTGGACAATCACCACAAAATGCTCCTGTTGCAATTCCTAAAAACTAAAACAAAAAATGTCGAGGAAACTACGACGCTATCTCCTTGATACCTGAGAACTAACTGTGGATCAAATGGCAAATCCGTTATTAATAAACAAGAAATAAGAGAGAGTCAAGATTCATGAAAACCTATTGCTAAATCTGATTGATCACACTAGAATAACTTTGTTTAATTTGTCCAAATCAGTTTTTAAATTAATAGATAACTTATTTTGTTTTTTAATATAAAGCATTTCCATGAATTCTCTCTTTCTCTCATTACTTTCATTATGTAAAATTTCAACATTATTTTTTAAGATCCATCTTTTCGGTTGAAAATTTTCAAATAAATAGTTGAATTTTTTACAAAATAGTTGAAATTTCTACCAAAATAGTCGAATTTTCAACCAAAAAGAGAAATTTTCAACTTAAAAAAGATTTCTCAACCAAAAATGTGAATCTTCAAAATTAAAACCAAATTCTCAATAAAATAGTTGATCCTAACATAAATAGAATCATTTATAATCAAAAAGTTTCATTTTAACCAAAAAGAGGAATTTTCAACAAATTTGTTGAATTATCAACCAAAACAAAGGATTTGTAACCAAACTTAGTTAAAAGTTAAACTACTTTCTTGAAAAATCTTTTTTTTAAGATCCATCTTTTCGGTTGAAAATTTTCAAATAAATAGTTGAATTTTTTACAAAATAGTTGAAATTTCTATCAAAATAGTCCAATTTTCAACCAAAAAGAGAAATTTTCAACTTAAAAAAGATTTCTCAACCAAAGATGTGAATATTCAAAATTAAAACCAAATTCTCAATAAAATAGTTGATCCAAAAATCACCAGATTAATTTTCAAGTTGAAAATGTTTGTTTTTTGTTAATTTTCAACCAAATAGTTTAATTTTCCACCAAAATCTTGAAATTTCGCTAAAAATAGTCCCTTTTCCAAGTCCCGCTATTCGTACCGAAATTTGCTTTCATCCTAAAATCGTCTCCGGAGCTCGTTCAAATAACTTTTGATCAGGAAGCTGAGCTACCAAATTCATGAATAAAATTATAATTAACTCCAAATATAATCTCCGAGAGTAATATTTATGCTATTGATAATTGCGCTTTCAATCTGACGAAACATTCGAAAGGAGAACCGGCTTGCTGAACAAAAGCAAAAAAAAATAATAATAAAAATAAAAAATAAAATCAAATAAAGAAGGATATCAGTTCGATATTTCTGATTCGATGTGCAAAATAAAATTCTCCCAACGAGGGAGCGGATTACATGTTGAAAACGTTCTCCTGAAGCGGCTGTGGGCGGGGCGGGAGGGGAATTTAACGCTCTCGAAATGTCAAACGTCGCCGATAAAATGCCGCTCCCATTGTACAGACAGTAGCCATATTGTGGACGGATTAGCTTTCTTTTTTCTATTTTTTTTTTTTATTATTTTTTTTTATTATCAAGAGCGTCACCGCGATCGATCACCCTCTGTCAAACTTTCCTCCGAGTCCGAAAACACGCTTTTCCGGAACGCATTGTTAAAGCGGAAAGCATTTTTAAAGCGGAAAGCACTCGATCCCTGTCCAGAAACGAGCAACATTTGTACAATCAAATCAAATTTATTTTAACACTTCTTACATATTTTCGAACATATGTGAGAAGTCTCGACGTTAATTTTATTGTACAAAAAGTGCTCGCTTCTGGACAGCGATCGAGTGCTTTCCGCTTTAAAAATGCTTTCCGCTTTAAAAATGCTTTCCGCTTTAACAATGTTTTTTTCCGAAGATTGTTCATTGGTACGAGTTCTAATTGGTAGACAATTTTTGCTACAATGAATGCTTTTTCAATATTTTTTTTAGCCATACACAACCGTTACGTAACATTTTTTGTATCATATTTAAAACATAATAGAGGTTTTCTAAATAAAAAAAAGGTTTTTTAAAATGAAGTATTGTCTAGAAATAAAAAAAATAATATTTTGATGTAATAATTAATGCTTTATAATATTTTTTTTTAGTAATACAAATATTGAAGTTACTTAATGTAAGTGCTAATTGAAATTCACCAATTTAAAACCTTTTTTCAATACCATGAAGGATACCAAATCATACTAATAATACAATATGAATTTTTAAATAACTATTTATTTGTTTAAATTTTTTAAGCACTATTGTTCATGCAGAAAAATAATTTTGTGAATTGAGAACAAGAAAATAGGTATTATAAGTTTCTTTTTGAATTCATAAAAATATAATTTTTGTATGATTCTTGAGAACATTAAAAAATATTTTTGAATATTTCAGATCTGTCGAAAAAGAATATAGAAGATTTTAAAGAATTTTATTTTCATTTTATAGGATTTTACAAGATATTAGGAAAAATTAGAGTCTTTTTGAAAGATGATAAAGACATTTAGAAGTTTGCAAGAAATCAAGAAATATTTGTTAAATTTTCGAAAATGTTTCCAAGTTTTTAAATATTTCTAATCTACATAAAACGCCTCAAATTCCTGAAAATATTTTTATCTGACTCGGATTTTTCTTAAAATTTTGAAAAATCATTCAAAATGTAAAAAATTGACTTATGATCTTCTAAATTTTCCCAGAAATTTAAAGAAAAATTTATTTTAAAAATGTTAAGTTTAAAATTCGAATTAAATCTCTTAAAATCTTCCAAATATTTCTTAAATCTATTCCATTTTTTTATTTTTTAATCTTCCCAAATAGAAATATTTTGTTTTAAAATCTTCTACACTTTTTTTTTGAAATTCTAAGAAATCGTTTGCTGTGTTTAAAAACCTTTTTTAATTTTCTCTTCAAATTAATTTTTAAAATAAACAAATCTTAAAAAAATTCTTTGTTTTAATCTTGTCATACTTTCTACACCTTCTAATCTTTAAAAATTATTCAAATTTTTCTTGATTTTTTTTTATGCTGCAAAATTATAAAAATTGCCTTAAAATCTTTCAGATTCTTCCTTGACAATTTTTGATATTTGTTCAAATGTTTTAAAATCTTTTTAAATGATCTCTTATAATAAATTTTTGAAATAAAAAATTATTTTAATTTCTTCATTCTTAAAAAATCTTTATAAGCCTTAATTATTTTTGAATCGTGTCAAAACTTCTGTGAATCTCTTAAACTTACTGAAAATTTTTCTACAAATATGTAATATGGAATAATTAATTAAAAATGTTTTATAATTTTTTTTAAATTTTTTCTTAGAATTCATTATAAAACAATCATTTGAAATTTTCCCATGAATCTTAAGAACATTTTTTTTTCATTCTCTTGACACCCTGCAAAATTCAGTTTACCTAAAAAATGTTTAAATCCTGAAAAATTAAAACAATTGTCTAAAGTCTTCCATATTCTTTTTCCACACATTTTGAAACCTTCAAAACATAAAATTATTCTCTTAAAATAAAACCTAAACCATTGTTCAAAATTGAACTATTTGGTTCAAAAATTTTCGTTTTTAGTTGAAGATTCATGTATTTTATTGAAACATCGACTTTTTGGTAAAAAATTAAAAAATCTTGTTTGAAAATTCATTTTTTGGTTAAAAATTCAACTTTTCGGTAGAAAATTCATCTTTTTTAGTTGAAAATATTTGTTGTTAAAGATTCATCATTTTAATTAACTAATAATCTTTTTTGTTTAAAATTTAAGTATTCCTGCTGAAGATTCATAATTTCATTTGAAAATTGATCAGTTGGATTGAAAATAAATTTTTTCACTGACAATTTACCTATTCCATTTTTGGTTAAAAATTTATCTTTTTTGTTCAAAATTGTACTATTTGGTTCAAAAATTTTTTTGTTGTTGAAAATTTATGTCTTTTATTGAAACATTGGCTTTTTGGTAGAAAATTAAAAAATCTTGTTTGAAAAAACATTTTTTTGATTAAAAATTCAACTTCTTGGTTGAAAATTCAAGTTACCAGTTAAAAATTCATCATTTTAGTCAAAAATTTATGTTTTTAGTTTAAAATGAAACTTCTTCACTAAATGTTAAACTTCTATCTCAAAAGTTCATCTGTTTGATAGGAAATTTAACTATTTTGTTGAAAATTCGTTTGATTTTTGGTGGAAAATTAATTTTTTTATTTGAAAATTCAACTATTCCATCTCTGGTTGAATGTTCATCTTTCTTATTTAAAATTCATGTCTATTTCAGTTGAAGAATCATTCCTTTTGAAGAATTTGAAATAGTTAATCCAGTGATCTGAATTTTCGCTTGAACATTAAAATATAATCAAAAAACCTTCTTATTTTAAAAGCTTCAAAAAAACTGTTCACATTAGTTCAGGATTTTTCAATTAAAATAGTAGAGAAAAGATAATTTTTTTCAGATATCTGCTTAATTATAACTAAAAAGAATTTCTTTAGCCTCTACAAATTATTATCAAACATTTTTGATCTGAAACTTTCTACTTTTTAAAAATCTATAAAAAATATTTCATCGCTAATATTTGAGAATATTTAATTTTCAATGAAGTAAAGTGTATATACTTTATGGGTGAGTTTAAATATTGAAAAGGTAGTTTTTAATTTTTATCGAGTTAATGAAAATCTAATTTTTCGTAGCTATTCCGACTTGGATTCTATGTTATGTTTCTTGAACTGACAAAATTAAATTTTTTATTTCAAATTGCTGGAGACCTCAGTTTCATTGATTTGTTAGTATTAATTTATCATAGTATTTAGATAACCTTACATTTCTTGTAAACTTGAAGTTTGCACAATTTGTGTTTCAAACGGGAAAAAGAACGACAGCTCCAACCAATCATAAAGACGAGTTTCCGGACAACAATAGTTGCAAATTGTTTCGAGTAATTTCGAGATGGTTCGAGAAATAATCGAAAGTGGCGTCATATATTCCTGAGATGAAAAGAGGCTTGGTTTTCTGGTGGAATTTAAGAGCTATTTGTATAATCTGATGACGAGGAATATGATGACTCGTAGGTCCGGACCAGAGGAGAGCCGGCTGCCTCGTTATAGGATGATTTAACCCCCTTTGACCTCACGATACAGTACCACTATGACCTCTTTCCTCAGGCGTTTAACTCCTGGACCATACATACGCTCGAATACGCTCACCCCGTCAAATGACAATTCCTTACGGGAGTTGAAGTAATTAGATTTAATTGACGCGAAGGGGCCTCGGTCCCAGTTATTATTTTTATTAATGAAGCGTGCCTCACGATCAAGAGCTAACTTGAAGAAGCACGTTAGAACTTGTCTCCAGCCTTTGATGTCTAACGAATACATAAATAAATTAACATTCTCAGGGGATCTAATTAAAAAGAATTTTATTCTCTTTTCAGAGAAATTGTCCTCTTGCTTATACAATAGTGTCCTATTTCTTTTGTAGAAGTTCGCAAGTTCATAATGAATTCAATATGAAACGCTATATTGCATTTTCAAGAAAATAGTTGAATTTTCAGGCAAAAAATATTGTCTGCCAAACGAGATAAATTTTTATCCCAAAAAGACGAATTTTCAAAAAATAAGTTAAATTTTCAAGCTAATAAGTCTAATGTTTTAGAAAACAGATGACTTTCGAACCCGTAAAAATGAATTTTTAACAATTATTCAAATTTCCAATAAAGAAAGGAGAATTTTCAACCAAATAGTTGAAATAAAACAAATTTTTTAACAAAATAGTTGCATTTACAACCAAAACAAATGACTTTTACCAAATAGTTTGATTTTCAACCAAATTGTTGAAAATTTTAAACTACGATGATGAGCTCTTAACCAAATAGTCGAATTTTTTCACCAAAAAATATTAAAATTAAAAAAAAAGAAACAGTTGCATTTTTAACCTGATTCTTACATTTTCAAGCGAAAAAACTAATTTTTCAAAAGAAAATTTAAATTTCCACCCGAAAAATTAAATATCCGACAAAAAACTTAATTTTTAACCAAGGAAGATGACGTTTTGACCAAAAAAGATGAATGTTTTATCTAAAAAATCATTGTTCAACAAAAAAGTTCAATTTTTGACAAAAACTGATGACTTTAGAAACACAATTGAATGTTGAGAAAATAAATAAATTTTTATCAATAATTGAATTTCAAACAAAATAGCTGATTTTTCAAACAGAAAGATTAATGCTCTACAAAAAAAATAATAATTTTCAACAAAATATTTGAATTTTCAACCAAATAGTTAAATTTTCAACTTTTAAAGAATAAAACTTCCACAAGAAATGGAATAGTGAAATTCTCACATAAAATTAATTTGTAACAGAAAACAAATTTTAATGAAAACTGTTCAATTCTTAGCCAAATATGTGAATCCTAAAATAGAAACTAATCTTGACCGTAACCGTTTAACTTTGAATCAAGTAGTGCAATTTTCAACCACAAAAGATACATTTTTAACCAAATAATAGAATTTCTACCAATAAGATTAATTTCCATCATAGAAGATTAATTTTTATTATAGAAGATTAATTTTCTACCAAAAATGACGAGTTTTTAAATGATATATGAATTTGCAACTGAATTGTTGAATTTTCACGCAGTCAGACCAATTTTGTACAAAAAAGGTTGAATTTGAGTAGACTAGATAAGATATGAACAATAGGGTGGTCCAAAAATGCATTGGAAATTGTTTTTTGCGAATTTTTATGAATAACGCCCAGAAATTCGTTCAAAGCGGCACAAAAATAAATCCATTAAAAAAATTAAATTTCAAGGTGGCGCAAATCCCATGAAGTTTAGCACGTATTTCCCATAAGAAAAAAAGACGTTTTTGTAAATTTTCTTCAGAATCCTCAATATTAGCTGAATCGCTTTGAAACTCAGCATTTCATTTCACAAATAGCCATTGAATACGAATAAAATATTACCTTTCAAATATCACCACCATAAGTCTATTTTATAGGGTATCAAAAAAACACCATAAGTAAAAAAATGGGTTTTGCGAGTTTTTCGCACTAATTATGATTTTTCTTGCGGTTTTTTAAATAAAAATTGCTTCTGATACATAAAACGCTACTTTATACTGATAATTAGATGTTTACATAAATTGTTCAAATAATTTACTATTGTTTTTAGCAATTTTCTCTTAGAATGGAGATAGAATGTCGCGATTTTTTCCAAAATTTTTCACTCTTTGTCCAATTTTTAATTAGAGAGCATTAATAATTAGAGTAATCAGAGTTAACAAACATAATTGTTCAAATAATTTATTATTATTGTTCATAAAATAATGCTACAAATTGCGGTTTTGTCTGAAATTTTCAAATTTTTGTTCACTTTTTACATGGAGTGAGTTGATATTTAATTTAATATAGCAAAAATAATTGTTTAAACAAATTATTATTGTCTATAGCTATCTTCGTCTGTATTATTACTAATATATAATTCAAATTAACAAATGTAATAATTTAAACAATTATTATCATTGTTAATAATATTCTCTTTGTTTAATGGTAGAAAGTTGCAGATTTTTCTGAAATTTTTCACTATGTGTCTATTTTTGACTTGGAGTGACTGATTAATTATTTGAGTTGATCAAAAATAATTTTTTAAACAAGTTATTATTGGTATTAACTATCTTTATCTATATTAATGCCAGACAGTTGCAGTTTTTTTATTGAAATTTTTAACTTTTTGTCCACTTTTCACTTAGTGAGGTAATAATTAAGGCATGTTAATAAAAATAGTTGTTTAAGCAATTTATTATTGTTTATAACTATTTTTTTCAGATAAGTTAGAGAGAAATATATTTCAAACGATCTCTTTTTCGTGAATATATTTTCTGGAGAGGGGCTGATATCAAAATATGTTCAATTCCAAATTTTTCTTTTACACTACTCCTTTAGTTATTCCATTTTTTGTTTTTGTCTCTTGTGCAAGATAGCTTTTTCGTTTAAATTAATTTTTTTTTATTGGGAAAAGAGAAAAAATAATTCATTTAAAAAAGTAAAATACTATTTAAAAAATGATTCTTGTTGAGGTTTACTTATTATTTGTTCATAACTAAAAAGTCGAAGCTAAACTAAAGATTTCAGAATAAAGCAGCTTTCTAGCATTACTCTAAAGGAATATAGTTATACACAATAATCAATTTTTTTAATAAGCATGTTTGTTGACTTGCATTAATTATTACCTCACTAAGTGAAACGTGGACAAACTGTTTAAGAGTTCAGAAAAAACCGCAACTTTTTAGCACTTATCTAAGGAAAGATAGTTATAAATAATTATAAATTTTTTAAACAAGTGTGTTTGTTAACTTCCATTATTTATTACTTTAGTAACACTAAAAAGCAAATAAAAAGCTAAACATTTCAGAAGAAACCGCAACTATATTGCATTAATAAAGAAGAAGACAGTTATAAACAATAATCATTTGTTTGAATAATTATTTTTGCTAAATTGATTTGACCAGTAACTCAGCCTATGTTGCAAAGTAGACAAATAGTTGTAAATTTCATTTAAAAAAAAACAACTTTCTAGCATTATTGAAACTGAATATTACTATTAATAATAATAATAAATTGTTTGAACAATTATTTTTGTTAACAATAATTGAAAATTGGACAAAAAGTGAAAAATTTTTGAAAAAAACGCAACTTTCTATCTCCATTCTAAGAGAAAATTGCTAAAAGCAATGATAAATTTTTAAACAATTCATTTGAATATATAATTATCAGTGAAAAATTATATTTCATCCATTAGAAACAACTTGCATTGAAAAATACGCAGAAAAGCCATAATTAGCGCCAAAAACTCCTAAAATCCATTTTTTCACTTACGGGGGTTTCTAGGACCCTATAAAACAGACTTATGGTAGTGATATTTGTAATGTAATATTTTATTTGTATTCTATGGCTAATATTGTAAATAAATGTTGAGTTTCAACTTGATTCAGCTAATATTGACGATTCTGAAAAAAATTGATTTATTTTTGACATATATTTTCAAAGGTTAAATTTTGTTCCGGATTAAGAGAATGTTTTTTAACTCTTCCGAAACAAAAATACAATTTTTTTTACCAAGAAGGCTGTTTTTAAAATAAATTGTTGTAACCAAATAGTTCAATTTTCCACCAAAATAGTTCAATTTTCAAACAAATATTAGAATTCTCAACTAAAAGCATAAGTTTTCTACCAAAAATGAAATTGTTACATTTTTATTTTGAAAAATAATTCATAAAAGGCGAATTTTCAACATAATACATGAATTTTTCACAAAACAGTTCAATTTTTCGCCCGATACAATGAATCTTCATCAAAAAAGTTGTTTTCTACTAAGCAGTTAATTTGTCAAATTAATGGTTTAATTTTTAACAAAATAGTTCAATTTTCTGCCAAAATAGTTGAATTTTTAACTAAGAAAGATAAGATTTCAACTAAAAAAAATAAGTTTTCATCCGAAAATGGAATAAGTACATTTACAAAAAAAAAAATGTATCAATTTTTTACCAACCAGGTTATTTTTTAAATGAATACATTTTTAAATTTTCAACCAAATAGTACAATGTTCTACCGCAATAGTTAAATTTTGAACTAAAAACAAAAATATTAATAAAATTTCTAAATAATAAAATGCCCGAATAATTAAATTCCAGAATTGGAAAATTCCGGAATTGGAAAATTCCCGTATAATATAATTTCTAAATAATTAAATTCCCCAATTGGAAAATTGCCAAATAGTCAAATTCCCGACAGTTTATAGTAAATCCTTTGAAATGATTTATAATCCCTTGAAACTTTTGAAATTTTTTTGGAATTTTTAAAAATATCATAAAATCCTCGATAAAATCCTTCAAAATTATTGAAATATGACTAAAATTCCTCGGAATCTTTTAAAATACCTTAAAGTGTTTCAAATCCTTTGAAATCATTTTTGAGATCGTTTGAAATCACTTAAAATCCCTTGAAACTTTTGAAATCTCTTGAAAATTCCATGGAATATTTAAAAATATCACAAAAATTTTTTGAATTCCTCAAAGTTATTAGAATATGACTAAAATTCTTTGAAATATTTTAAAATACCTTAAAGTGTTTCAAATCCTTTGAAATTATTTTTTTAATCCTTTGAAACTCAAAAATGTTTAAAAACACTCTGAAATTTTAAAAATTCCTTGGAATCTTTTAAAATACCCTGAAGTGTTTTGAATCCTTTGAAACCATTGAAAATCCCTTGAAAGTTTTGAAATCTCTGGAAAATTCCTTGGAATTTTTAAAAATATCATGAAATCCTGGATAAAATCCTTTCGAATCCCTCAAAATGATTGAAATATGATTAAAATTACTTGGAATCTTCTAAAATACTTCAAAGTGTTTCAAATCCTTTGAAATAATTTTTGAAATCCTTTGAAATGATTTATAATCCCTTGAAACTTTTGAAATTTTTTTGGAATTTTTAAAAATATCATAAAATCCTTCAAAATTATTGAAATATGATTAAATTTCTTGTAATCTTTTAAAATACCTTAAAGTGTTTCAAATCCTTTGAAATCATTTTTGAAATTCCTTATAAATTATGAAATCTCTTAAAAATACCGAAAAATATTTTGGAATCCTTTAAAATTATTGAAATATGACTAAAATTCCTTGGAATCTTTTAAAATAGCTTCAAGCGTTTTAAATCCTTTGAAATCCTTTGGAACTTACAATTTTTTAAAAACACTCTAAAATCTTAAAAATTCCTTGGATTCTTTTAAAATACCTTAAAGTGTTTTAAATTATTTGAAATAATTTTTGAAATCCCCCGAAGTCATTTAACATCCATGGAAACGTTTGAAATCTCTTGAAAATTCCTTGGAATTTTTAAAAATATCACAAAATTCTTTTGAATCCCTCAAAATTATTGAAATATAACTCAAATTCTTTGGAATTTTCTAAAATACCTGCAAGTGTCTCAAATCCTTTGAAATAATTTTTGAAATACTTTGAAACATTAGAAAAAGGTTAAAATTCCTTGGAATTTATTAAAAATATCATTATATCTTCGCTAAAATCCTTTGGAATCCCTCAAAATGATTGAAATATGACTAAAATTCCTTGGAATCTTCTTAAACACCATAAAGTATTTCAAATCCTTTGAAATTCCCTGAAACTTTTAAAATCTCTTGAAATTTTTTTGGAATTTTTAAAAATATCACAAAATTCTTTTGAATCTCTCAAAATGATTGAAATATGACTAAATTTCCTTGGAATCTTTTAAAATACCTTAAAGTGTTTTAAATTATTTGAAATAATTTTTGAAATCCTTTGAAGTCATTTAAAATCCCTTGAAACTTTTGAAATCTCTGGAAAATTCCTTGGAATTTTTAAAAATATCACAAAATTCTTTTGAATCCCTAAAAATGACTGAAATATAACTAAAATTCTTTGGAATCTTCTAAAATACCTTAAAGTGTTTTAAATCCTTTGAAATCATTTTAAATTCCTTGAAACATTTGAAATCTCTTAAAAATACCAAAAAATCTTTTTGAATACCTCAAAATTATTGAAATATGACTAAAATTCTTTGGAATAATTTAAAATATATTTAAAGTGTTTCAAATCCTTTGAAATTATTTTTCAAATCCTTTGAAACTCAAAAATGTTTAAAAATATTCTAAAATCTTAAAAATTACCTGGAATATTTTAAAATGCCCTAAAGTGTTTTAAATCATTTGAAATCATGTAAATCACTTGAAACTTTTGAAATCTCTTGAAAATTCCTTGGAATTTTTGAAAATATGACAAAATTCTTTTTAATCCCTCAAAATTATTGAAATATGATTAAATTTCCTTGGAATCTTCTAAAATACCTTAAAGTGTTTTAAATCCTTTGAAATCATTTTTGAAATTCCTTGAAACTTTTGAAAACTCTTGAAAATATCAAAAAATCCTTTGGAATCCTTTGAAATTATTGAAATATGACTAAAATTCCTTGGAATCTTCTTAAACACCATAAAGTATTTCAAATCCTTTGAAATCATTTTTGAAATTCCCTGAAACTTTTGAAATCTCTTGAAAATTCCTTGGAATTTTTAAAAATATCACAAAATTCTTTAAAATCCCTCAAAATTATTGAAATATAATTAAAATTCTTTGGAATCTTCTAAAAAGCAATAAAATATTTCAAATTCTTTGAAATATTTTTAATCCCTGGAAACTTTATAAAGCTCTTGAAAATTGCTTGAAATGTGTTTAAATACCCTCACATCTTTAAAATCATTTGAAATCACTTCAAATTATTGAAATGTCCGAAAAATTGCTTGGAATCTTCTAAAACTCCCTATTAAAACATAACTAAAATTCCTTGGAATTTTCTAAAATACCTTAAAGTGTTTTAAATACTTTGAAATCATTTAAAATCCCTTGAAACTTTTGAAATATCTTAAAATTACCAAAAAATCCTTTGGAATAGCTCAACATTATTGAAAAGTGACTGAAATTCCTTGGAATCTTCTAAAATACCTTAATGTATTTCAAATCCTTTCAAATCATTTTTAAAATCCTTTAAAACTTAAACAATTCTAAAAACACTCCAAAATCTTAAAAATTCCTTGAAACCTTTTAAAATACCCTAAAATGTTTTGAATCCTTTGAAATCATTTTAAATCCCTTGAAACTTTTGAAATATCTTAAAAATACCAAAAAATCCTTTGGAACTCATCAAAATTATTGAAGAATTACTTAAATTCCTTGGAATCTTCTGAAATACCTTAAAGTGTTTCAAATAATTTGAAATAATTTTTGAAATCCTTTGAAACCTAAAAATGTTTGAAAACACTAAAATCTTAAAAATTCCTTGGAATCTTTTAAAATACCCAAAAGTGCTTTAAATCCTTTGAAATCATTTAAGATCAAAAATGACGAATTTTCAATACATTTTATTTGATGAATATTTATTTTATATTTTTCTGTTTCTAAAATTTTTTGACTTAATATTTGGATTTCTAAACTAAGAAAGATTAATTTTATATCAAAAATGGAATGGTTAATTAATTTTAATATAAAAGAAGAATTTTCTACCAAAAAGTTTAATTTTGCACCAAATAGTTGAAGTTTCTACTAAATTGTTGAATTTTTAACCAAGGAGTTAAGATTTTAATTAAAAATTTTAAAAAGTTGGATTTAATCAACAAAAACGAATTTTGAACAAAATACTTGAATCCTTAACTAAAACAGTTTAATATATAACCAAACAGATGAATTTTTACCAAAAAACTTGATGTTCTACCAAAAAAGACGAATTTTCAGCAAAATACATCAACTAAAATATATCGATTGTCAATCAAGAATGGAATAGTAAAATTTTCAAATAAAAAAATTAAATTTCAACAGAGAAAAATGAATGTTCTACAAAACAGTTGAATTTTTAACAAAAAGTTTATTTTCCTCCAAATACCAAAAAATATTTTAATTTGAGGTCGAAAACAGTTGAACATCAAAATATGTAGTGAAATGCATAAAAAAAATATTCATTTTTAACCAAGCAGTTGTATTTTTAAGCAAAAAAGATGCAATTTCAATCAAAAAAGATTAATTTTCTATAAAACAATTTAATTTCAATCCGAAAATATAAATTTGCAAAAAAAAATCAATTTTCAATCAAATAATATTTTCGACAAAATTGTTGCATTTCCAAACCAAAATGACGAATTTTTTACAATAGAGTTGATTTTTCTACAAATAGGTCATTTAGAACCAAATACTAAAGGTTTTAACCAAAAAAAGATTAATGCTAAACGAAAAATGTAATATTTGATTTTTCAACCAAAAAAGATTTCAATTTTGAATATAAAACAGTAAAATTCAACCAAAAAAGAAGATTGTTCAAGAAAAAAATTGAATTTTCAACCAAAAAAATTAATATTCAACAAAATAGTTAGAATTTTCAAGCAAAGAGATGAATCTTCAACCAAACAAATAATTTTTCATAAATTAGTTCAACCTTGAAACAATTAGTTGAATTTTCAACCAAAAAAGATTACTTTTCAACCAAAATAGTTGAATTTTTAACCAAATGATTAATTTTTCAACCAAAAGAGATGGATTATGAACAAAAAATACTTTTAAAGTAAAAAATATAACTTTCAACTAAAAATATGACTTATATTTAAACCAAATAAAATATAAATTTTAACAAAACAGTTGAATTTTTGAGCACAAAATATTAATTTTGACACCCCCACCCCCCCACAGTAGGGCTTTCAATTAAAGAGAATTAACAATAAACCAAAAATAGGAGAATTTTGTTATGGTGTTCTATTAACTCATTTTTACGTGAAAGAACCAAAACTACAACTGTTTGATAATAATAATAATAATATATATTATTTAAACAATTTATTATTTATTGATAAGGTATAATGGGTATAAAAATTAACAAATCTGCAACACCTTTTAGCGACACCTTGGAATAGCAAGCAATAATTGAAGCACTCTAATTGAAGACACTAATTAAGCAATTAAAGTCTGACTCAGCAATTATTTTAATGTTGCCTCTAATTGCTCAAGATCTCTCAATTATAAACGAATTTATGAAAAGAAATGTATGCGTCAACACATTCGATGTTAAAATGATTACTTCGGACGAATAATAATTTTTGAAGAACAAGAAAAAATTTGCCTTGACCCGGATTAGATAGTGGCGTTCCCGGTTCAAATCCGGGCCCAGGCAGATTTTTTCTTGTTCTTCAAAAATCATTTGTCCGAAATAATCGCTTTACCAGTGAAATTTGTATTAATTACAAAAAAGAAGATTATGAAAAAATGAATTCTGATTGGTGCTTTAAGAAAATTTGCCAGATCTTGAAAGTGTATTTAGAGAACTTTCTTTATGGATATTATAAATTATCTATCTGTGATTTACAAGTCACGCACAAGTATACAGTACACAAGATACAGATACCGCAAAATACACTTTTCGAATACAAAATTTTCGAACAAAAAAGACGATTTTTCCATAAAAAAGTTGATTTTCAACCGAATAGTTGAATTTTTAACTAAAAAATATCAATTTTTAACAAAAAATGGAATAATGAAATTTTTAGTTCCAAAAATTGATTGGCAACCAAACTAAAACGAATTTTCAACAAATGAGTTCAAATTTCAAACAAAGAGATGGTTCTTCAACTAATAAAATTAATTTCCAACGACAAATTTTTTAAAAAAAGATTTGGATTTTCAAATTAAAGGATGAATTTTCTAACTAAAAAGACAAATTTTCAATAAATAAAGATCTTTCAGTCTTGAAAGAAAAAAATTTCATCCAAATTGTTGAATTTTTAAGCTAAAAGACCAATTTTCTGTAAAACTGTTGAATTTTCAACCCGAAAATATGAATTATAAACAAACAAAAATAGTTTGAAACTAAACTGTTGCATTTTCAACAAAAAAAGAGAAAATTTCGAACAAGGAAGATTAGTTTTCAACAAAAAAGATAAATTTTCAACTAACAAAGTTCAATTTTGAACTAAAAATGGAAAACTTAGATATTCAGTTAAGAAAATTAATTTTAAACAAAAAAAAATTAATTTTGAACAAAATAGTTGAATATTTAACAAAACAGATTAAACTTCTACAAAAAAGATGAATTTGTAAAAAAAAGACGAAGTTTCAACCAAAAAAGTTACATTTTCAACTAAAAATGGAAAACTTAGATATTCAGTTAAAAAATTAATTGTTGACAAAATAGTCAAAAAAAGAGTTAAATTTTCTACAAAATAGTTGAATATTTAACAAAACAGATTAAAATCCTACAAAAAAGACGAATTTGCAAACAAAAGAGACGAAGTTTTAACCGAGAAGATTAATTTTCTAACAAAAAGATCATTTCCAATAAAATACATTAATTTTTAAACCAATAGTTGAATTTTCAACTAAAAAAGATCAAATATTATAAAAAAATGGAAAAGTTCAATCTTAAGTCAAAAATTAATATTCTCTAAAAAAAAGTAATTGAAAAAAAACGAATTTGCAACCAAACAGGTTCAAAATTCGTTTTATTTTGTTGAAAAATAATTCCTTTAACTGAAAAATTAATTATTCTATTTTTGGTTGAAAATTGATATTTTTTAGTTGAGAATTAAACTATTTGGTTGAAAATTTACATGTTTTGTTGAAAGGTCGTCATTTTTTGTATTAAATTAATTTTTTGGTTGAAAATTCATCACTTTGGTTCAAAATGTAACTATTTTTTTTTAAATTCGTTTTCTTCTATTAAAAAAGTAATTTCTTTAACTGAAAAATTAATTATTCTATTTTTCGTTGAAAATTGATCTTTTTTGGTTAAAAATTCAACTATTTGGTTGAAAATTCGTCTTTTTTGGTATTAAATTAATTTTTGGTTGAAAATTTATCAATTTGGTTAAAAATTTAACTATTTTGTTAAAAATTCGTTTCCTTCTGTTAACAAAAAAATTGTTTAACTAAAAAATTAATTATTCTATTTTTGGTTGGAAATTGATCTTTTTTGGTTGAAAATTCAACTATTTTGTTGAAAATTCACGTGTTTTTATGAAAATTCGTCTTTTTTGGTATTAAATTAATTTTTTGATTGAAAATTTTACTACTTGATTGAAAATTCGTTTAATTAAAAAAAATTTAATTATTTTTTAAACTGAAAATTAACTATTCTATTTTTTGTTGAAAATTTATATTTCCTACTTGAAAATGCAACTATGTGGTTGAAAACTCATGTGTTTTGTTCAAAATTTGTCTCTTTCGGTAGTAAATTGATTTTCTGTTTAAAAATTCATGACTTTGGTTAAAAATTTAACTATTTTTATTGGAAATTCGTTTGTTTTTGTTTAAAAAATAATTTCTTTATCTGAAAAATTAATTGTCATATTTTTGGTTCAAAAATGATCTTTTTAGGTTGAAAATTTAATTTTTTGGTTAAAAATTCATGTGTTTTGTTGAAATATTATCTTATTTGGTAGAAAGTTAATTTTCTTAGTTGAAAATTCATCTTTTTGATTTAAAATTAAAGTACTCGGTTAAAAGAGATAAATTACTTTGTGAAAATTTTATTTTTTTTCCAATTTTTTAAATTTCTAATGATCTTATACAATTTTTTCATTCCTTTTGAAGTCCTGTAAATCCCTAACATATTATAAAATTCCTTGAAATCCCTAGAAAACACTTCAATATTTTTAAATCATAATAATCTTATAAAATATTTTAATTTCTTTTGAAGTCCGATGGAATCCCTTAAATATTATAAAATCACGCTGGCCACTACTTTTATAATTTTAATAATTTTAGTTAAAAAATTCATATTCTTGGGTTGAAAATTCAACGGCTTTGTGGAAAATTAGTATCTTCGACTCAAAAAATAAATAATTTAGTAGACAATTTAACTAGTTGGTTGAAAATATATGTATTTTGTTGAAAATTCGCCTTTTTAGGTAGAAAATCAATATTTTTGGTTAGAAATGCAACTGTTTGGTTAAAAATTTATTTGTTTTAGTTGAGCATTCAAGTATTTTGTTATAATTCATTTATCTTGATTAAATCCCACTGTTATTTATTTTTAATTAAATTCTTGTTTTGTTCGAATAGCAATTCTTACATTTTTCGTTGAAAATTCATCTTTTTAGGTTGAAAATTCAACTCCTTGGTTGAAAGTACAACTACTTTCTTAAAATTTCATTTTTTGGGTAAAATATTCATAATTTTAGTTGATTTTTGTTTTGTTTTGTTTAAAATTCACCTTTTTATTGAAAATTCATATTCTTGGCTTGAAAATTCAACAGTTTTGTAGAAAATTCGTATATTTGGCTCGCTAATTAAATAATTTGTTAGAAAATTTAACTATTTGGTTAGGTAGAAAATAAATTTTTTGGTAAAAAATGCAACTGTTTGGTTTAAAAATAATCTGTTTTAGTTGAGGGTTTATGTATTTTGTTGAAAATTGATTTTTGTTGGTTAAATCCAACTGTTTTTTAATTTTTAAATTGGATTATTTTGTTTGCTGAAATATCAATTATTACATTTTTTCGTTGATAATTCATCGTTTTGGTTTGAAAATTCAACAATTTTATTTAAATTATGTTTCTTCGTTAAAATTTTTGTTTGTTAAAAATTCAACTACTTTGCAGAACATTCATCTTTTTGATTTGAAAATTCATATCATTCAGTAGAAATTATATATCTTTTTAGGTTAAAAATGCAATTATCTGGTTAAAATTAATTTGTTTCGGTTTAACAATAACTTTTTTTGTTGAAAATTCGTATTTTCTGCTGAAAAATGTAATAACTTGTTAGAAACTTGAACTATTTGGTTGAAAATTTATATATTTTCAACTAAAAATATAAGATTTCAATCAAAAATGGAATAGCTACATTTTTAGTTTTAAAAATTAATTATAACAAAAAATTTCCAACTAAAAAACATGAAATTTTAACAAAATAATTGAATTCTCAACCAAAACGATGATTTTTCAACAAAGAAGATTAATTTTTTGCTCAAAAAACGAGTCTTCAATAAAATACATAAATTTTCAACAAATCAGTTTAATTTTTTGCTAGGCACAATGTATCTTCAACAAAAAAAGACGGATTTTTTACCAGTTAAAATAAACCAAAAAGACGAATTTTCAACAAAATACATTTTTTTCCACGAAACAGTTGAATTTTCCACCCAAAACTAAATAGTTGATTTTTCTACTAAAATAGTTGAATTGAAACAAAAAAGTTTTCAACAAAAAATGGAAGTTATATTTTCAGTTATGAAAATTAATTTTCAACAACAACAAAAAACTAATTTTTTACTCGTTAGATTTAATTAAAAGACGAATTTTTTTACAAAATAGTTAAATCCACAACCGATAAGATGAATTTTCAAAAAAGAAGATTAATTTTATACTCAAAAAGACGAATTTTCAACAAAATACATACAATGATTTTCCCAGAAACAGTTGAATTTTCCATCCAATACTAAATAGTAGAATTTTTATTAAAATAGTTGAATTTTCAACAACAAAAACAGTTTTCAATCAAAAATGAAAGTTACATTTTCAGTTTAAAAAATTAATTTTCAAAAAAAAAAAACAAAAAAAAACGAATTTTCTACCAGTTAAATTGAACCAGAAAAATACAAATTTTTAACTAAATCAGATATTCAGCTTAAGACAGATCACAGAAAAAAGCTTGAGAGTAGGAAAGAAAGTTTTCTGTGCATTTGTTGACCCAGAAAAAGCATTTGACAAGGTAAATAGAAGTAAACTTTGGGAAGTCCTTAAAGAGTACGGAGTACATGGATAATTCCTACAAGCAATACAAACAATATATGCTGGTAGCAAAGCGAGCGTAAGGGTAAATGGGAAACTGAGTGACTGGTTCGACATTATGCATGGCTTACCCCGAAAGGGATATGGCTCAATGGTATAATAATAATACTAGTTTGCAAGATATTGAGAAAGAACAAAAATATTTAAAAATGCAAACAGCTATACAAATTTGTGGTAATTTCCGCACAAAATCTCTTGGTAGTTTTTCATAAGGGTGGAAAGGGAACCTTTACACAAAGGCCTAAGTAGAAGTAATGGGGTTAGCTTTTCGGAATATTATCAGAAGAGAAATTTATGGTGGGTACTAGAATTGTTTAAATTTTCTCGTATGTTGCGTTCCAACTGTAGTGAAAAAATAAGTAAAAGCTCGAACTGCTTGGGTATGTAAAACATCCCACTGCTACTTTATTGGTTGGTACACTCATTTTTTATGTTGGTTCTAAACCTCGCATTGTTACTTCAACAAACCGAGTAGTTGCATCAAGAAGAAAAATGATTGTGCCCACCTTCAAAGTATCAGTGGATATTTCACAAACTAAAGTAGTTGGACCTACTACCTATTTATTGCAGCGTGCAGACACTGCAAACAATTTTTAAATTTCTCAATTTTGAGAACGAGGATAACAACTGATAACGGGATTTCTAGGGACGGAATCGTTATATTCTCTGATAAATAATGCTGGTATCCATAATGACTTTTAAATTTAGTGAAGATTAAAGAGCAAGAGTTCAATAAAATATATAGGACAAGTGGGATTCGATTTTGATAAGAGGTTCGTTGCACTCAGAGGATGTCACATGTGTCGAGGAAGATACACGTGTTCTCTGAGAACCAGTTGGTTTGTTCTGTAGTATAAAACGTGCAAAATTCACGGAGCGGTCACCGCGACGCGCGTATTCGCAAAAACCTTTGAAACCGGTCAAAGTGGAAAAGGCGGTAGCAATTTCTCGTTCGAGTAATTATCGATTCGTGTGGTCCACGATGTAAGAGGTTGGGGACAAAAGAAGCGGATAGAGACATCGGTCACATTCCGTGGCATACGAAGGCACGCGGATGAGACTTTCTTTCTCTCTTTCTCAATCGCTCTCTCCTTTATCATTTCTCTCTTACTCTGCTCTGCTTAACATTTTCGGCCACGTTGGACCACCCAGGATTTTACTTCGACGCAATATGCAATGCGTGCTGCTGTATACCGCGAACAAAAAGTTCCTCTTCGGAGGAGAACTGATCGGGCGATCAGTCCAAAAAGAATTCTTTTGCGATTTCCGAATCGCGAGAACAGCGAATCCAGTCCAAGCATTTTACAAGGGGATGAAAGAATAAAAAAGAATCATATTACAGTTGCGAGGATTACATTAATACAGGGCCTACAATTATTACCAGATTGGCACACTTTCTCCACTTCGGATTTTAAAGAATGTCTAATTAAAATGTGTAGAGTACAAAATTGTCCAGATTTTCGAACCACAATCCTATTACAAATAAAGAAGGAATGCCTGCCTGAACTATAAAAAGTCGTTGCCAATACTTCAGTTTATACTCTGAATCCAATTGTTACAAATGGAAAATTGAATGATTTAAAGCCTTAAAGGAGTTCAATTAATAAATAATTTGGAACTGGTTATTACATTGGGGCTATGTATAAATTACGCAAAGTCTTTTGTGTAGGGACATGGGGGTAGGTAATTTACAGGTAATAATAATAAATTTACGAAATAATAATAACTTAATAAACAAATAAGGGGTCATCCACAAATTAAGTAAGGTGTTTTTCTGAATTTCCCAGCCTCCACTTCCCCATGTTAGTTAGCGTGAAATTTGCTCCGAGTCTCCTAAAATCTTACTAAGATTTTATAAACTGAGGGAACGAAGTACGAACATAGATATCAAAGATAAACTCTGTTAATTAAAAAAACGTGGAACATTAACGCAATTAGTTTGAGCAAGTACAATTTATAATAAAAATAAGCATTTAGCTTCACAAACATACAATTTTATCATTTCTTCAGGGCCGAAAATGTTGGGTAGTCCGAAACACCTTGGGTAGTCCAAGTTCCAGTCTTCTAACTAATATTTTAAGAGTATTGAAAAAGATCTTCAATTTTTATTTAAACTATGATTCTTTAGTCTATAAATTATCAAACTTCCTATTTATTTATCGCAGGTTTTCCAATCTTTTCTTTTTTGCTTCCCCATAAAGAAAGCTTTGTAATGGTCACATTTTCGAACATTTTGAAATTCATTTAATTAAACGTTCCTCAATTTAAAAATGTCTGACACAATGTTCTAAGCAATTGTCCCAAAGTGTGTCTGTGTGTGTGTGTGAATGTGTGTGTTGATGTATGGGTGTCACACCTTTTTGTAAACACGATAACTTGAAAACGGTGGCAGATAAATTGATGAAATTTGGAGAGCTTATTTTCACCACTAATATCTTGAAACTGACACAGGGATTTCTAAAAATATTTACAGTAAAAATTTTTCATTCTCACAAATTAAAGTTGATGCGAGAATAGGACAGTTGTGTTGATCAGAGACGAATCGTTTGACCTATAATACTGATATATTTTATCGAAGGGTAAGGAAGCTATGGCAATGCATAATATTTGAAAACATTTTTTTTTATAGAAAAACTTTTATCACTAACATAATTCAAAATTGACAAAAGAACGGAAAAGATTCTTCAATATCTTAAATATAGTTTAAACAAAGTCTGTTTCACAGCTCTTGATTGCAGCACCATCAAATTGGCTGTGCAACTGTTTTCAGTCGGGCTCCATCTTGAACCTCTTGAACACAAGTAGGTTGGCTTGAGGTTATGTTGGCGAGTGTTTTTGTGATTTCGTCTTTATTAATTATTAAAGTGAGATTAAAATGATCAAAAATGCCGAAAGTGAAAAGCACTTGTCGCGTTCAAAATTTTAATTAAAATTGGTTTAATAACTCCTTTTTTGGTAGAAAATTCATCTTTTACGGTAGAAAAGTCATCTTTCTTGGTTGAAAATTAACTTCTGCGTTGAAAATTCTACTATATTGTAAAAAATTCGTCTTTTTGAATTGGAAATTGAACGGTTTTTGGTTATAATTTAATGTTTTTTGTTTACAAATTCGCATCTTTGTGGGTTAAAAATGTAACGATTTTGATTTATCTTTCAGAAGCCTTTATAGAAGTTTTGAAACGATTCAAAAATAATTTAAAACTTAGAAAAGGTTTCAACCATTTTTTCAATGTAGATTTTTGAATATTTCCAAAAGAAGAAGCTTTTTTAAGAATTTTGAAAGGTGTCAAGTAAACGAAAAAAATTTTGTTAGATTCCTAGAAAAATTTAAAATTATTTTTTATTTTAAAAAATCAATTTCAAGATATCCAAAATTGTCGAAAAAAGTATGATTTTAAGGCCATTTTAAAAATTGGCCAGAAACTTGAAACAAATTATAGAAAAAATTTGAATCATTTTGAAAGATATTTAAAAGGTTGAGACGATTGAAAAGATTCAAAAATAATTAAAAATTTGAAATAATTTAAAAAAAATGTAATTTGTTGAAGATTTTGAACAAACTTGAAGAGTTAAAAATTAAGCAATTCCCAACTTTGTTTGATAATTGAAGAATTCTTGAATTACAATCTTCAAACTAATCGTTAAAGATAATTGATTTTTAGATTATGCATCACGTTAAAAAGTTGGATTTAAGCAAAATAAATTGTTATTGAATTACGATATTCTATAGAAGCTGGAGTCCATGTCAAGTGATCACAAGAAATTTCGTGCTTGAATGGGATTTACGTGTAACTCGGTGTAATCAGTCCTTTGGTAGTAAAGAAATATCACAATAAATATTTTGTTTAAATCCTAAAAAATGGCGAAGATCGTATAGTATTTTCAAAGAAGCGATTTTTGTTTTTTATATGAAAGTACGTCTTATTACAAATAATTTCAGACTTGAAAAGCTAAATCGGTTAATTAGAACCAAAGATATGTTTCCAAAGAAAAGGTACAACAAATTTGAATGTCCCATATCTTTGCACTAGAAACAGTGTTTACTAAAAGAAACCTCAAAAAACTAATAGTTAGCACCAGAAGCTTGCAATATCCAAGTTTTAACTTATAAGGTTTATTTAAAACCCTATAAAATAGACTTATACGGGTGGAATTCAAAAATAAATTTCTCATTCGTATTCTATGACCTTTTTCGTTTAAAAATGCATTTCTTTCTTTATAAATTTCATCTTTTTTGTTTAAAAGTGCAACTGTTTGGTCAAAAATTATTCTCTTTTCGTCGCAAATGAAATTTTTTGTTCGAAAATCAATGTTTTGTAGAAAATTCGTGTCTATGGCTAAAAAATTCAACAAATTGGTAGGAAATTTAACTGTATGGTTGAAAATTTATTTATTTTTTTGAAAATTCGTTTTTTTATAGAAAATTCAAGTCTTTGTTTTAAAAGTTATTGTCTTTTGGTAAGAATTCATCTTTTTGATTGAAAATGTAACTATTTGGTTGAAAATTCAAATATTTTATGGAAAGCTTATCTTTTAATTAAAAATTCCAATAACTGTTTGGTTGAAAATTCATCTGTTTTTGTTGAAAATTCATTTGCTTTAATTAAGGATTTTACTGTTTTATTAAAAAATTAGTCTTTTTTATTCGATGCAGCTGTTTTTGATTTAAAATAAAAATCTGTCCTTGCTTAAAATATCAACTATTACATTTTTCGTTGAGAACACATCTTTTTCGTTGAAAATTCAACTACTTGTATGAAAGTTGAACTACTTCGTTGAATAATAAAATACAGTATTAAATTTTCAATTAAAAAACAAAATTCAAACCGAAAAAAGTCATTTTTCGCCAAAAAAATATGAATTTTTAACAACATTAATTTTCAACCAAAAATACGAATCTCCAACAAAATACATGAATTGCTGAAAATATTTCTATAAATGATATAAGTTTAGTGATATTTGGTCAAATATAACAATTTATATTTTCACAAACAAATTAGATGAACAATTTTCAAATATTTTGAAAGTTCAAGAACAACGAATTTGTTCTTTCATTAAAATAGCTTGAGATTAAGTTGAAAGTCTAAGTTAGTCACAAATATCAATAAAAATGTAATAATAAAGAATTTTAGATATAATTGATTATATTCAAGTATTATATATAAAATATTCCAGGAATTTTCACTGAGTGAATCTTAGGATGCAGTGTTATTATTCATTCTCAAGCTATTTTGATCGAGAAACCGATTTTTTTCTACGTGTAACTGCCAAAAAATTTTAATTCGTTTATCTAAACTGTTTATAAACATTTTAATTGTTATATTTGACCAAATATCATCAAATATATATTATTTTTAGTAAGATTTTCATCAATTCAGAAAATTAAGAGAATTCCATCCTTGAAAATACGTTAAATTAAAATGTTTTGCTACAAACACTATTTAGAACAATGGTTATTCTTAAATTCTCAATTATTGTGTGATTAAACGTAATTATTACATTAATATGTGCATTGAATCAGCCTAATTGAGCCGCCGGGTGCAAGAACCAGCCCGACGCTCGAAAACGCGTAAAATTATTGTCCGATGGTTTCAAAAAAAGAAAATGTTCAAAATCGAAAAATCAATTTTTGGAAAATTTAGAATTTTAGGTAATAAGAATGTGAAACTTTTTTCTATCAGAATTTTTGTTGGCAAACATTTATTTTTCATAATAAAAACGAAATATTGAGAAAAAGTTGCTCCTTGATTTAATTATGTTTTAAAACTTAAATCGTTCTAACTTGGCCAGATATTATTGAAATGAGTTCATACTTGCAGGACATATTCAAAATACTCCAGCGATGCCTAGAAAATCATGAAAATGTTAACAATCGCATATTGTTTAATAACGTTCAATTGCAAAATGAGGTCAATGGATAATTGGGTTTTCTTGGTTTTGCCGGTCAAACGTATCTAGGTAACTTCGACTTTCAAACAACTTCCATTGAGTGATTTGTTCAGCAATGTTAAATGAAGTTTTTTGGAAAATCTCATATCGATTCGTTGAAAATTGACTGAGATATTCAGATTTGGAAATTTGAAAACTCAAGAATTTGTAATTATAACTCTTTAAAATTTAAACATTTACAAATGAAAATTATAAATGTTTAAATCTTTACAATTGAAAATTCTGCAATTTTCATGATTCACAATTGAAATCTCATGAATTTGGAAGATTATAATTGAAAACTCTTCACTTCCGATCTATTAAATCGTAATAATTTAAGAATTGTTAATTATACACCATTAAAAATTGAAGAGTTTCCAATTGAAAATCTTCAAAATTAAGGAGTTTTATATTGCAAATTGTTAAGATTGTAGAATTTTCCATTGTAGGTCCTTAAAATTAGACTATTCCAAAAAAATGTTCCAAATTACATACCTTTAAAGTATAATTCTTTAAAATTTCATAATTTGTAACTTAAAATTTTTGATAATCAATAATTTTCAATTGCAACTTTCAATTGCAAATCGTTAAGATTGAACATTGAATTATAAATCTTCAAAATTGTAGAACTTTGAATTGCAAATATGCAATATTAAAGAATATTTGATTTTTAAATTTACAATTTGAAAATTAGGCAAGTTTTAAATTTTACAATTAAAAATGTTGTCATTTTAATGACTTACATTTCAAACTTCATTAATTTGGAAGATTGATCTTCAAAATCACGACCATTTATGAATTGTTATTCATACCTCTTTCAAAATTGAAGAGTTTCTAATTGTAAACATTTCAAATTGAAGAGTTTTAAATTGTAAATTGTTAAAATTGAAGAATTTTGCATTGTAAGTCTTCTAAATTGTACTATTCCAAAAAAATGTTCCAATTTATGTACCATTAAAATGTAATTCTTGAAAAGTTAATAATTTGTCATTCCAAATTTTCAACATTCTAGAATTGTCCATTGTAACTCTTCAAAATTGCATAACTTTAGATTGCTATTCTTTCAAAATTGAAGAGTATGTATGCGTGTGCAGTCGTTTATTCGAATTTTTTATAGAAATTTAGACAAGCTTGGAACATTGTTTTTATCCAAATAGAAAAACACTTAACTCTACATAATCGAATTTCAAAGATTCGAACCTACTTTTGGATTAATTTTTTGACAAAAAAAAGAAGTTATTTTGATATAAAAAATTGTAATGGCTTAAGGAAATCAAACCGGTTTGATGTGCATTAAAAATTTTTTCTATTTCGAAAAATCCAATTTTCCAAGCGTATCTACATTTGTATTAAAAAATCCAATTAATTAACATTTTTAAACAATTTTTTTGCTGAAATGAAAATATCATATGCGAAAACTGAAGGTCAAGTTCATTAGCCAGCTATTTTGGATACAAATTCAAAAAGTTACAGCATTTTAAACATTTTTGAGACAATTTTTTTGAAGATTCACAAATTCTATGTACAGCTGTTTATAGTACTTGGAAAGTCAAACAATTTATCCTCACACCTTTTTTTTATAAAAAGAAAATGAACAGAGTTATAGCATTTTAAAAATTGAAAAAAAAAACGAAAATGAAGATTTGAAGCTAAAAAACGCACGATATGACAAAAAGTCTAAAGAAAAAAGCGTCGCATTTTGAGAGCCCTACAAGATTATCATAACAACTTTTCATATTTTTGTGAAAAATCGAAAATTCAAATTTTGAACGCACCAAACATAATGCAAAATCAAAAATTTAATTTTGCGGTCAAACTGTGCAAGTTGCGATAAAAGATGAAGAAAGAAAATTTGTGCACTCAAAAAATATCTACAAATTTTGTTTTTAATTACTTTTCGATAGGACACGTCGTTTTTGTTTTATTCGTAAAAAAACAACATTAAAAATTCAAAATAAAATTTTTGGACAAACGACACAAGATAGGAAAAAAATAAATAGATAAATGTTATTTACCCAAAAGAAGCTACAAATTTGTTATTAATTTAAAATGTTATCAAAAATGTTGTGAATTGTTAATTTGTGATTCATGCCTTCTATGTCCCTTTGACGAACCACTTTACAAAAAAAGGCGTTGTAACTCTACCTCCTGGGTGGCGTGGAAATGGATTAATTTTGCTGTGAATTTTTAAGCTTTATTTGTTGAAATAATTTGGCTCAGTTAAAAATTATTCCTTGTGGAATGATATAATCTGTAACTCTTTTCAGATTTGAAAAAATATATTCATAGGTCGACCAATGTTAATTTTCTTTGCAAAGTTTGGCTTACATATTATTTTTTCCAGTTTTTTTACTATAGTATAATTTAGGTTTGTATCTTAGGGCAAAGAAATCCGTTTTGTAGTTTGACAAACATTCTTTCTAAATAAATATTTTGTACAGAAAATTACCTCGAGTAACCTTAAATTATTATTTTGTAAACATGAAAAAATCAAATTTCAATGTTTTGTATTAAAAATACAATCCATGAGTGATAGAACGAAATCAGTAACAATAATAGAGTCAATTTATCCAGAAACAAGCACTTTGTACAAAGTTGACCTTGAGGGAACACTAAATATAAATTGATTAAATTTTAACAACAATCAGGTGTTATTTTCTTTCACCAGGATAAATAATTTATCATTCAGTTCTTTCAAGCAATCTTAATTTTCAATAGTCCTGCTTTCAAATTTATCTGAAGTTATACAATTTAAGCCGTTCTAAAATAGTGAGTCAAGTATTAAAAGACGTTTATTTCTAATCATGTATCCTCAAAAACTTTCGATATGTAAGTTGATAATTTGAAAGGTTTCAATCTAAAATTATAATTTTGTTCGATAATTATCGAACACTTTCAATTTAAAATTCTTGCATATAAATTGTTATGCGCTGATAACCTTTAAGATCAGGATCAGCAATATTAACACGTAATATATTTATATACGCTTTATTTAAACAATTTACGAGATGAATCACAAGTGCGGGATGCCGAAGAACTACAAGAACTAACCCAAAGGGGCGGTTTATATGGTAGCGTATCGATTAGCGCTTCCAGTACCTTCTACTAGACATACAAGTTACAAGAAGTACATGCGCAATTACAAGTGTACATTGTAATGATTATTCGATATCAAGATTATAAAGGGAGTATTATCATCATTACATCACTTATAAGCAGGGTACATAACACCCCCCTCTTTAGACATCATTTCATCCTCGAAATTCTTTAATTTTATTCTAACCATTTTTCATGCTTATTTTTTTTGTGTATACTATTGTAAATTTCGTGAATTCTTTCTTTTATAACACTTTGGTTTAGATAATTAAATTGAATTTTTGATAAAAAAATATGATTCATAAACCAAATAGTTACATTTTCAATAAAATAATTAAATTTTCAACCCAATAGTAGAATTTTCAACCAAGCGATATCAATTCTACTAAATCATTTCGCACTTCAGCAACAAAACGGGAAAAAGGGTAAAAAGAGAAAGTTTCTTGAAAACAGAAGGAAAGAGAAGAATTTAAACAAGGGGGGAAAGAGGTGAATAGGGGAAAGAGTGTGAAATATAAAAGCAATTTCCAAACTTATTAAGTTATTATTGAACTGTACCGTTGTGTTGTAGGGCAACTCATCTTTCTCAAAATTCGCAAACTTTGTTTTTAACGTCAGGAAATGTACTAAACGTACTAAATGTTATCTAAGTTCGTAATGTTACTTCGACCCAATCGTAGTTTTTGCCCCCCTCCCCTCCATCAAATTAGTAACGTAGTTTATGGACTGCCCCGGAGTAAAATTGACAGTCCCTATTAATAGGGAATACAATAAGATTTATTAATATGCAAAATTCACCTAGTTATTCCAATTAGCATTTCATTCGAATATGAAATTACTTTCTTCTTGATTACATCGTGAACAAATCCTTTATTTCACAAACTAAAATTAGAAAATGTCAGGTAATGAAATGGATATTTAGGTAAGTACACCAGTTTTGATAAATAAATTGAAAGAAAGATTTTGTTAATTTATTAATTAGCCCTTAAGGGTCACACGTGGTGTCTCACACCCCACGGGCTTTCCGATTTTTTTCCGATTGTCTACGTTTTTTTTTTCAAGTATTTTTTTTCGAATAGTTAAATTTTCACTGAGGCTTTGGGGATATTTTTTTCTATTTTTTATTGTTTCAACATCACTCATGGTTCTTTTTAGCTAGAAATATCTGAAGGTGTACTTGAAGGTGTAACCGTTACGGGTTCAACTTTCTGGTTATTATTAATAAGAATAATATGAAAAATTCAAATTCTGAAAAATTCATTAATATTCATTAATGTGTCTTTCATGAAACTGCCCATTCGTGAAATGCCCTGTTGTTTTTTTTTATTCTGGAAATATTTCTCTAGTCAAAAAAAGATTTACATTTGGGACTGAAATCTGCTTAATTAAAAAAGAGCAAGCCTATTCAAACTCGAAAAAGAAATAATTGAATCGAATAAAGATTTTAGAATTTCGCAATAAAAATTTGAGATCCTTCTTATTTACATTTTAATTACTGAAAATTAGGCATAGTTTTGGATAGGAAATATTTTTTGTTCAATTCAAAAGTCTTATGGGAGACTACTGAAAACGTAATTATATGACGCAAACTTCCTATTATTCCGGCGGATAATAAACACAAGCGCCCTTTTCCAACTCCCCTATGGGCTTACAAAAAATATTTGTTCTACGACATGACCTTTTTTTTAGTTATATGAACCCTCAAAAAACGTGTTGAAGATGCGAGGCATTCACTTGTTATTAAAAATTACAAATTCCATTTACCGGTCAAACTCTGCAAGAAATGAAAAAATTTTGTGAAGCGGAATTTTGCACATCAAAAAGATCTACACAGTTTCTTTGGACAATTTTCTAATAAGATGCGTAGTATCCTTCATACTCCTTGAGTTACTTCATTCAAAATTCATTTTTTTTAAATATTTTTCATAAAGATTTGATCAAAGTTTTTTTCACATAAATAATTAAAATTTTCTATAGTTATTACATTGTTTTAGTTCCCTGACATTGATTTGGTTGATCAATAGGGCGTATCGAAAAAAAAATAAAGTTCTTCATTCATAGTTCTAATTAGCCCTGAAGTTACATTAAAAAATTTTTTTTCTGTCTCCGCATCGTAGATATAGTCAAGAAACACTAAAATCGACACACTTCTTATTTGAAGACCAAAAAAATTTTGTGTGAGACCTAAGCTGCCAGAAAAAATAAATCGGTGTAACTGAATTTAGACCTGTATAGCAATAATACCATTGAAATATTTTTTGCACTACCTGAACGACCTTGAAATATAAAACAATTTTGAAAAGTCGACTTTCTTCGCTACTTTCTTAGAGTTGTATCGATTATCTTGACTGCTTGACCATTAAACGTGTGTCATACATATTTTATCGGGAATGTATTTTCAATAGATTGCAACAATTCACCAATATATGTCACTTTTTAAATATTTTCTTGTAATTAAAAGTCAATACAGATCATTTTAATGCCAACCTTCTACATATATTATTGTTGAGATACATATTTAAAACACATTCTCGACATACTTAACGATCAAGCAAATGAGAAAATTGATATAACTCTAAGGAAATATCGAAAAATTAAACTTTTTAGGACTTGAGAGATCTCACAAAAAATTTTTGGTCCTTCAAATACGAAGAAGTGTGTCGCTTTTAGTGCCTTTTGACTATATCTATGATGCGAAGACAGAAGAAAAATTTGTTTTATTGAAACTTTAGGGGAGTGTTTTTGGTTCCCAAGAGAAAATCTTTATTCCTATTGGAACTACTGATGAAGAACTTGATTTTTTTTCGACACGCCCTATTGATCAATATACACGAAATGCATGATTAATTGATTAACTTATCCACCGGACTATATTGTTTTAGGGGTCATCCATGAACTACATACGTTACCAATTTTGTGCTCCTTCCCCCCACACTCCCCACGGCCCCCCCTAGATGACCGTAGTTCTGTCTTATCGCCCCTTTCGAAAAATAACGTAGCCCAAAATTCTCTCAAAGCCGGGGAAAACGGTGATTTTTAATGAAAATAGGGGAATAATAGGGGCGTAAATTCTTTTGAGTAAAATTAATGTAAATACCTCATATTGAATTCAATTTGAAATACTTTTAATTCCTAAGATTTCAAGTCAAAAAACGAGGGCTGTTTGATAAGTCAGTGACTTTTTGAATTTTTTGCGCAGTAACTTGAAATGCACCACTGATTCCGTCAACGCCATCTATGAATAGACTACTGTTAAATTTTAAGCAAGCTGGGTCATTTATTTTGTGTTTGATAGCCATTGAAAGGAAGACGGGCGATTATAACTCAAACTTTTTAGGTAAAAGATACCGAGGGAAGAACGACTCACTAGTACGTTCTTCCTCATACTGCAATTTTGTTTTAGCTCATCGGCTAGTAGTAAACTTGTTCGATGGGGGTTTTTGATGCAATATTCGCCTAAATTGATCGAACGCTTTTTATAGCTATTGTCAGCAATTTGGCAATTCGAAGTCACATTTACATGTGACAGGAATATTTGCAACAGGGTTTTTGCAATATATTTTGGTGCAATAGAATTCTTGTAATAGAATTAGCTGAATTAATTAAATTGGTTTTTATGTTTCCTTGTTTTAAATTGACAATTAGGAAATGCCTCATTTATTTTAATTCAGCATTTTATGCATATCGATATTCCTTTAGAACGCATGTCAGTGTTTACCATAAGTCAGCTTAATTGGAAAGTGGTGAAATTGGATGTGAAGAAGCGAAGGAGAAACATTGAACTTAAACCACAAGCCGGCGAGCGCATACATGTGTGTGACAATGTTCTACGTTCATAGCAAGGCGAAAGACCGGATTGCAAGTTGTGTATGTGAGCGCAACTTTTCTTCCGTTTTCTTTTCTCTTTCCTTTTACTGTAATGAAAGCGTCTCTAAATTTTTCGTTTCAGGATAATTAAATTTAATTATAAGGAAGACGTGAGAATTCACAAAACATCGTCGGGTTGCTTAGTGCATGAAGAATATGCACGTATCCGCGCATACTTATTCAACTGGCCTTTAAATGTAAACTGGTATGCGTACGATCCAACTTATTCGTCTCTCTCCTATTCCTTGCCGTTTCTAACTCTATCCTTTATAGGATTACTTTATCGCGTCTCAGATACATCCATATTTACATACACCTACAGAGTTTTAATTTAAAACTTGGATACCTGGACACTGGTTCCATTCATTTTCACCTATACTTTTATTTATCTTAATATCTTCAAATTTACGCATTCAACATGTATTTCCTCCGTTAAGGTTTTTATTCGTTTTAAAATTACGCGCGCTTTTTAATTTTTTCGACCATTCCGAGCGTATAAACATCGCCAGCGCCCTCAGCCGTCCATGTTGCTCTGATTGTGTGTCCTTCTCGTGCTTCTGGAGTACGCGTAATGGCTTATCAGCTGTAATACTTTTAAAGACTCTTTTTTCAAACGATCTTGAGGAAATGATGGTGGAAAAACATGATCTGGACGATGAGGATCTTGATTTTTAGTCCTATGAGTTAATTGAATTCATAGTGCGTGGGCCAAAAAGTGAAAGAAAGGTAGATATTTTGCCCACCTTGTGGGTTATATTTAATAAGACAAAGGTTAAGTTGGTCGTAAGTTATCGTTAAAATTAATTAGTATTACTCTGTTAGGTATTTCACATTTCCTAGCTTTCCATTATTTATCGGGAAGATTTTCATTGTATTGTATTTTCATTTGGACTTTTTACTCAGTTCAAGGATGTACTCTCGTTACCTCGAGCCTAAAAATGAGCATTATTAAAAATAATTAATCAAAAATCTTTCTACTCAGGCTAAAGTTGCCATCTACGTTTAATTTTATGATAATATAGGGCTTATTTAATATCTTGAGAAATTCTCTGAAATTCTCTGTGGTTTAATCTTATTAAAATACAGTCTATGTAGGAAAATATTGTACTTGACACATTCATTTTTTAAATGTATAAATAATTTTTGTAAAATAAAAGCGTATCACGGAGAATTCATTAATGAATCTGTCAGGAAATAATATTAGCCATATAACTTATAGAAAGAATTAAGAATGAGCTTTTTTACCTAAAGAAGGAGCAAAATTATGAAACTCTTATAATAAATAACTTTGGTTACAAAGCAATTTTAACCTGAATATCATAAAAATTTGTCATGAATTCTCTTTCAGAATTAGTAATAACTTCAACAATGCCATTTTTAACAATAACAATGCCTATTTCTGGGTTTGATATATCGAGAGTACACCTGTAAAACTAATCATGTACAATTTTGTATGTGTACTCCATTAAAATAAAGTACAGGAGTTTAAACAACTAAAATGAAATGCCTTCTCAATATAATATAAATCAAAGAAATTCATCTTTTAGTTAATTATGCATTATTAAGTTTGTCCCACTGGGGCCAAACTGAGTCGCCTAATTGGGCATAGGCACAACTCACCGGTACAACTCGGCCCCAGTCGACTTTTCCACACGGGAAGAGACGAATTTTAAACAAAGTAGCAGACACATCAACCAGAAGGGATTAATTTTCAACCAGTTATATTTGAAAAAGATATTTAAATCTGAAAAAATTTAAATTCTTAATAAAGACCAGTTAACTTCATGAAAAAAAATTAACGAAACAGTTGAATTATCAACCAAAATAATGGATCTTTAATGAAAAAAGTGAATTTTCAACAAAGTAGTTTAATTTTCAACCAAGTAGTCTAATTTTTCACCAATAAGATAATTACTCAACAGAAAATATAATATTTGGTAATGAAATAAAAAATGTTTTTAATTTTAAATCAAAAAGATTTGAATTTATCCAAATAGACGAATTTCCAACAAAATAGTTGAATTCTCATAAAAAAAAGATTTCACATTTAAACCAAAAATTTGTAATTTTAATAAAAAAGCATAAACTTTCTAAGACAAGAGATGGATTTCGAACCGGAAAAGATTTTTCAGTCAATAAAAAAAGAAAATTTAAGCAAAGCATAATTTTAAGGAAAAATATGCTTCAATACAAAATAAAAATTTCCCATAACGATTTATTTCCAAGTTTTTGTGTTTATTCGCTTTCTTTACTTCAGATTTCAAAAGTGAAGCATCTAGATGGAGTAACGCACATTCCTCACTTCTGCCTCCTTTACTGATGTTCCGTTCTGAATGCAGCTTTCAGGCAAGCCGAGGTATGTATAGGTGTCTCCAGTGTTAATATGTCTCATAACACTTATATCCACAAGCGCAGGGTCCTTGGGAACGCCAACAATCTTTCCTTTCTCAAGATGAATTTTAGCACATTCATCCAATCCAAAGTCCATCGCAATCTCTCCTGTGTACTTCTTGACGATATTTATGGCAGTTTGAAGTTTGCCTTTACCAGAGGCATAGATCTTCAGGAAATTGTAAAGTGTAAATGCACCTTAGTGCTGGAACTCTCTGAACATCGCGCATGAGCGTTAATTTTCTTTGAATCTTGCCGAATCTTGGACCAACGTGTGACAATCCAAATAAGGTATATAATAGTGTTCTTGAGTGTTTTGTTTAGAAGAAAACAAATAAAAATAAGAATGTTTTGTTTTACCGGAGCTTGTGCGGCGATAATTTATTTGCATTTTACGTGTAGTGATAAAGACAGCAAAGAAATGGCAGTAAGTACAAATTTTATAACATTTTTTATATGTCACTCTAAATTCCGGAAAGCTTGAGACAGTTTTTTATTTGACAGTGTTTTCAAACTTAAAAATTGTATTTTCAGTTACGTGATTTATTAAAGTATTTCACATGAATATTCTGTAAACGATTTTTATTTTACAATATTATTAATTCTAAATCACAAAATTTGTATAGAATTTTTTTTTCTTTTAATAAAACTAGTTCTTTAGAAGATTCATCACTCAAATAAAATATATTTTATGAACTGAAAGTTTCACTACTCCATTATTGGTTAAAAATTAATCGTTTTTGTTGAAAATTGATGTATTTAGTTGTAAAATCGTCTTTTTTGTTACGAAATTAATATTCGTAATTGAAAATTTTTCTTTTTGGTTGAAATTAGTTCTACTTTGTTAAAAATTCATTTTATTACTTGAAGCTCCATCTTTTTGAATGAAAATTTGATGATTTTTAAGAAAATTATTTTTCTCTGTTGAAAGACAATTTGTCTACTGTAAATATGATCATTCTATTTTTTGTTGAAAATTGATCGTTTTTAGTTGAAAGTTCAACTCTTGTATTGAAAATTCGTATTTTTGGTTTGAAAATTCATCTCATTACAAAGAAATATTATATTTTTAAAAATACATCTATTTGATTGAAAATAAACGCTTTTGTTTAAAATTCATATTTTTGGGTTAAAAATTCAATTTTTTTGTGAAAAAATTCGTCTCTTTGGCTTAAAAATTCAACTTTTTTGTGAAACATTCGTTTTTTTTTATGTTGAAACTTCTATTATTTTCATATAAAATGCAACACTTGGTTGAAAAAAACTTGTTTAGTTGAAAATTAACTTTCCGAGTGAAAATGAAGATAATTTTTCTTTTTGACTTGACAATTCATATTTTTGGTTGAAAATTCAACTATTTTTGCAGAAAATTCCATTTTTGAATCAAAATTAACTTGCTGGTTGAAAATGCAGAATATTCATATTTTAGACTTGAAAATTTAATAATTTGTTTGAAAATTAATTTCTTTGTTGAAAATCGATATTTTTGGTGAGAAATTCAACTATTTTTGCAGAAAATTCCACTATTTGATCGAAAATTAACTTCCTGGTTAAAAATGTTTGAAATTGATATTTTCCACTTGAAAATTTAGCCATTTGGTTAAAAATATATGTTTATTCGTCCAAAATAAAACTACTTGATTGAAAATTGAACTTCTTTGTCAAAAATAAATTTATTTGAAGATTCAATTATTTTGTTGAAAATTTTACTATTCTGTTGAAAATTCGTTTTTTTAGGGTTTCGTAGCCCCGGGCTGAAACCCTTATGATTTCGGTCGGGTGTCCGTGGATCGTACAAAGAACATAGGCGTCAATATTTGGCACAGCAACAGGGCATAAGCGCCAAAATGTTTTTTACACATTTTTTTTATCATGAAGTTTTTCACATAATTTTTGTAAAACACTTTTTTAAATCAAATCCTTTTTTCACCATTTTTTTCGAAATTAAAAAAAAAACATTTTTATTTATTGAATTAGAAAATAAAAATTCCAACATTTTTTTCATACAATTTCTTTACATAATTTTTTTGTGGAAAAAATTTTTTTTTATCACTTTTTTTTTAGACATTTTTTTTCAACCCATTTGTTTTTTAATCAATTTTTTTGTAAATGAATTTTTTCCATAAAATTAATAAATATTATATTTTGAGGTTCTGTTAGGACTTGAACTAACGTCTTAATAAGCTACGAAACCCTTCCTTATAGGCGCTCGGCGCCACTGAGCCTACTTACACCGGATGCTAGTTGCAGGCTTAAACTGCTTAAGTGTGGATAAGCGTAGCTGAGGCCTAACTCTGGAGCATGGGAGGGAGTAGAGAGCAAGCGTCCAGTCTCTCTCCCTCTCATGCGCTAAGGTTACGTCTCAGTTACGCTTATCCCCACTTGAGCAGTTTAAGCCTACGAATAGCGTATGGTGTAAGGAGGCTCTTAGTGTAGCTTTTACACCAGTCCCGAGGCTCCGTTACGGCAAGCTGACATCAAAAATCAAATTCATACACCGCATTTGCAAAGAACAAATGGCCATTGCATTCCCCACACGAGGTGATGTAACAGAAACCAGCATAAATAAGCGTTTTCGCAAATCCAATGTAAAAATTTCCTTTTTTCAAGTTATATTTTCCATATAGGAGATTCGGGATTTGTGCAAAACCGACACTAACCGTAAGAAAAGTGTAACCAGTGGAATAAGCTATAATTATTATTCAATTACCATTATTCAATTATTATTATTATTATTTCGAGGTAATTCAAATTAATTTCAATCAAATAAATAATAGTATCGCGAATTTTATCCCAATGGTAAGGTATCCTAAATGATTTATAAGATTTTTGAATGTCCCGATAGAGTATTTCCATTAAGGTGAAACGGTAACTTCCTCAGATCAGTTTCTGACAAAACACTCGCAAAATAATGCATAAATTAAATTTTCGTTTTTTGCATTGTAAAAAGTAAGCCGACATCGATGGTTGACTTCTCTTGAAAATAAAATTTATTAAAGGATTTTTTTATTTATTCACAAAACCTTAGATTATCTAATTCTAACAATTTTGGATGCTCAAAATAGGAGAAGTCCGCCATGCGGGAACAAATAATAAACATGATACGCGTGAAAAAAGATTGATTTATTCAATTATTTAAACACAAGTTTGCTGAAACTGAAGCAAAATAAAGCAAGAAAAATTCTGCGGCAAACCGGTTTTTTAGTTCCTGGATTTGCCGCCAGTAGTTCTGTAACGCTGTTACTGTAAGGATATGTAACAGTTCTAGAATTCTGTGATGTAACTAATATAGAACAGAGTGATCAATAGGCTTTATAGCTTGAGCGCCAGAGGAGCTCTCCATGGGCTCCTCGCTCGTCCTAAAACTAACTAACTAACTATGCTCATAACTGAGTTATTAGCATCAACCTTTAAAAAAAAAACCAAAGAAAAAGAAACGAAAAACCTTTAAAAAAATGTGGGCTATATGGAAAAGGTTTTGAGTTTAAAAAATAAATTTTTCTCTAATTAGACAAATTTCAGTATAGAATAAAAACTTCGGATAACTATTCATTTGTTAACAGTTTTTGAACACTTAAATTAGAGGTAAAACCACATTCCGAGAGTTGATAACAAGGAATCACGTATTAGCACTTTGTATTTAAAATTATATAAATATATTTTCGTAACATTTCGGACGAAATTCAAACAGATTCTTGAAGGTTTACCACATGTCGAAAAAGAATCTAGAACATTTTGATGTACATAATTTTATTTTTATTTTACAGGATTTACAAAATATTGTGAAAAATTAAAGTCAGCTCAAAAGATATTTATGACTTTTAGAAGGTTTGAAGAAATTTAAAAATATTTTATGAATTTTCGAAAAACAATTCAAGTTTTAAAATATTTTTCACCTCATCAAAACTTATAAAATTCATAAATAATTTTTTGAGTGAAAAATTAAATTTTTAAAATTGCGCTAAGAACTTATATTTTTCAAGAAACTTTCAAAGAAATCTCAAGGAAATTTTTGTATTCTTTCAACATTTTTAAAAAGCTTAAAATTTTTTTTCGAAATACTCAAAAGTGTACTTTTGGTTTCAAACTATTTGAAATTTTTCAAATTTCAAATTATAATAACATCTTTTCAAAACTTCTAAATATCATTTTAAATAATTCAGCTTTCCAAGAAAATCGTTCAGTTGTCTTAAAATCTTCTAGATTCTGTTTCGTGTGTTTTAAAATAAAATCTCAATCATTTTAAATTATCCCAGAAATCTTTTTATCGGACCGATAACAATTTTGGTTACCGGTACCGGCAGTTTACATATTTCGTTAATTAAAATATTCTTGGGTTTTTTTTCATTATTTCATTTTTCTTATTTCTCTGAAAGTGCGAAAAAGTTCACAAATTGTATACTGCGGTAGCAAAATTTTAAGAACAGACTTATTTCCTAATATTGAAAAAAAATCATTTGCATATAAAATGTTCTCTTTTATCAATAATGTTTGAAAACATTTGGCGAAAAATTTTATCATTAAATAAAATCAATTATTTGGAAACTTTGATTTAAGCACATGATGTTGCAGTAAATTCGTAGTATTTATTAATAGACTTAATCAACAGACAGGTAAATTGAACAGGCTTTTTTTGTGTGACTGACAAAATTCTTATAAATTAAAAAAAAATAAACTGCAAGAATAAAGAACAAACACATTTGGACAGTGACTGACAACATTCTGTTACGTCCTAAATTATCAAATAATGATTAATTGAAATTAACGAATAAATTAATGCTCCTCTTTATTCTTCCCTAATTTCCTCGATTGTCTGAACAGATAACCTATTCAAATGGATTTAAAAAAAAATCAACTGCAGAAATAAAAAAAGAACACGTTTGGACAAGCACAAAAATAGGATTCATTTTGGAAAGAAAGCCCGCTTTAAAAAGACAAGAAATAAAAATTAATTATTTTTCTTCAGAAGATCTACAAACATGTCTTCTTATTTTTTTCATATCTTGCTTTGTGTGTGAAATCATAAAAATCAGTTAATATACATAAATATATTCAATTGTATGTATATTTTTGAACAAATTTAAAAAATATAAATAAAAAAATATATTTTTTCTTTCTCTAATTATTAATTAGATTATTTGAGCAAAGTAAAATTATTATTTTTTTATTGTATAATCGCTGACTTATTTTTCCAGTATATTTATGAACAATTTAATACGTCTATTTACTGGGTATGTAACTTTTTTTAAATGTTAAATAATTGCTTAGCATCATAATAAAATTTGGTTCTTAATTAATAAAATTTGGCTCTTAATTCTGCACTTTCAATAGAAAACAACATAATGTAACATAATAAAGAAAAATAATGGACTCTGGTGGTAAATAATTGTGCAGTTTGCAGTTTGTGCTAATGGTAACTCTTTGAGTGGAAACTTCAGTGGTAAATCATTTTAGAAATTGGTAACTTTCATCATTTACCGACGCGCAACGTGCACCTTTAAAGCAACTCTTATGTGCATCCGACAAGAGGGCGCAGTTATCAGCGCATGTTTTTCACATTCACTGAAATTCTCTTATGCCATTAGATCGGCAATCTCCCACCTCATCTCTGCTTATAATGATGAATAATGGAATGATTCTCTCTCTCTCTCTTTTACTTATAGGAGAAGCGAAATTGAAGTCACATGACCTGTAATATTATCAATCCCTTCAGGAAGGAAACGTAAAAATTGATTATGTGGAATAAACAGGTTCCACATCATCCACCCCTTTTTAAACAGGTCGGTAAAATTTGATGACGTGGAAGTATTATTGGCAATGATTTGGAAATGCAAATTCCACATCATCAGCCACGTTGGGGTATTGTGTTATTGTGTACTTAGCTTTCGAAAAAAATTTATTTTGACAGGTGAATGGAAAAAAGAGCGCGTCGGTGTGTTCAACTTCAAAACTGAACGTATTACGAAAAAATTAAAAATATGTGTTTTTGATACCCGCCCCGACCAGGAAAATCTCGGCTCCGCCTCGGCTTTGCAAAAGTCGGGCGGGTGACCGAATCCCATGCATCCGCTCAGCTAACCGAGAACAGCGCGGCGCGGCGGCGCTACGTGAGGTGGCCAGGAGCGCGTGCTGATGTAGGCCACAAAAGAAAAAGCATCCGAGCTAGCAGCTGACAACGCATTTTATTAATAAAATATTAATTATTAAAAGTACTTTCAGCGGGGGATGAAGAAAAATAGTATACGACACACGGCCAGAAATATTGGATGCCCTGGCGTGCGTGATATGATTTCTGGCCTTGGTCGTAATATATTATTCCTACAAAATTTTAAATTAGGATGAATCTAATGTATGCTTGGACACATTTACCTGACGCTTGAAGCTCGGTTCCTCTAGGTTTTCGCACTTCGTGTACTCGCTATTACGCGCTTTCTTTGGAAATTATTACATCAATATCAATTCTTTGCTATTCATCATTTATCAGTTTGTAATTTCACAAATTAGATGTTTTTATATTTTTTGGTTTGGAAATCCGAAAAATAAATCACTCTTGATAAAATTATTTATAAATTTTTGAAAAGTATTTTTTTTTGCATATAGTTCATATTGGAAAAAGGTTTGGTATAATTCAAATATCTAGTTTCGGCATGCAGTTTAGGCTGTAATCTAGCCAAATCAAAACTTAGTTTGTCACAAAAAAATGTTTTACTTGTTTCAAAATAGTGACAATAGTATATCACGCGAGACATTTTTTCTTCCCAGTTGAACACATTAATATATGCATATTTCTGGATAAACACTTACCTACATTTATCTATCAATTATCTAGATAAACTAACTAGATAATTTCTAGATGGCAAAATTAGCTAAACCAGCTAGATATGGTTTTGCGTAGAGAAAACCATCAACGTTGAATAATCAAATGTTGAATTAAAAATGTCTATTAGTCATTATTATCTACAGTTTTGACCAAGAATAGAACTTTTGAGAGCAGATACGAAGTCTATACGGCTTATTGTTAATTCTCGACAATTATAAGAAATACCATACTTTGTACGAAATCGCAATACATTATACTCCATTATTATATGATAAGTTTAATTAATTATATGATTTAATATACATGAATTCCAGAACCCATACGTGACAGAAAGATTTATTAATTCATGACTTTTCAAGATGAAAATTTACCACGCATTTAAGAAAGATGTATGATTTCCAGGGAGAATCAGTTTCTTCTAACTAGAAGAAAATGGGGGTCAATGGAACCTTGGTCTTCGCATCAGCGATGTTCTTTTCTTCTATTATCGGTAAATATATCATATTATAAAATATATTGAAGATTTTTATGAAACCAGAAGTTACTATATATTTCGATGAAAAAGTGCGACCACACTTGATATCTTTTAAAACCTTTCAATTTTTCAAAGTGTCTACAAGTCGTCTAAAAATTAATTGAAAGCATCAGTTTCATGGAAATCTTATACAATATGTTGCAACTCTTGAAAATCCTCTAAAATTCCTCTGAACACTTTTACAACCATTTAAATATTTTCAAATATATTCTGGATCACTATATACATGTTTCAATTCCTTGAAAGCTTTCCAAACCAATTTACATATTTAGAAGATTCGCAATATTCTGTAAAATATTTTAAAAACCATTGAAGACTTTTTCGAAATCATAAAAATCTCCCTGAATCTATTGAAGTCTTCTGAAATAACTTGTAATTTTTGAAAATCCTGTGAAATGCCTTGAAATCTATTTATTAGCCATAAAACATCAGAAGATTGTTCGTAGTTTCTTGAAACATTACAAAGTTACTTGCAATCCTCGTGCAAATGCTGTGAAATTTCTTGAAATATTTTTCAATACTTTGCTAATCCCTGAAATCTTTTAGAATACTTTTCAGTTTATAAAAATGCTTGAAAATCGATTGAGTCCTTGAGAAATGTTTTGATAAACTTTGGCATATTCTGAAGCCCATTGAAGACGCTTTAAATATTTTTGAATTTTTGAAAACTTCTCAGAATCTTTTTAAAGCGGTTAGAACTCATAGCTTCTTTGTGAAATTAAATTCCTTGATATCTTTTAAAATATATTGGAATCACTTAAAATAATTAGAAAACCCTTAATATATTTCTAAATATTTTGGAATTGTTAAAATTTTCGACAACTGTCCAAATCCCAAAGATATGTTCTAAAATTGTTTGAAACTTTGTGAAATCTGTATTAAGAAGCTAGCGGCATTTAATACATTTTTTATTTATTGAAAATAAATTTTATTGTCTCATTGAAATACATGATTCAGAATCTGTATTGGCAAGAACAGGGAAATATTTTCCTATCATGACGATCTCAAATTAAATTAGCAGAGGTTGTAGATAAATTAAATCTTAACGCATTTAATTTTCATAAATTTTGAATGCATGTAATAAATCAAGCAATTTTAAGCCATTAAAAAGCCAATCAGGTTTTTGAAAACAGTGAGTGTGATATTTTTGCTAAGAAAAGTTGTGGATATGTCCCTAAAATATAGTTTTTACATCACAAATTTTTACATAAGATAAAAGCTTTTTTGACGACAATATGTAATGGTGATGATTACAGATCCTCTGAATTGGTTACATTGAATAAAAGCTAACTTGACATTCACTAAAACTTAAATATATATGTGGAACAAAATTTTTTTTCAACCTGTCAGGGGCGACAAATTTCAAGGTTTTGTGAATGTATAAAGAAATGACGATTTTTTAGGCTAATTTGCAACTATGAAATAAATCAATTTTAAATTGTCTGCAGACGTCAAACACTGAAATAAAAATAAAAAATTATATTTTCCTATAACTATAATAAAAATCCGTAATGAAGACTGTAAGTTTAATTCATTTCCTGATGATAAATAAATAAATAAATAAAAAATTTATTGCAAGATGAAGATCATTTCTCGACTTGTATGCAGTTTCTAACTTAATCAAGTTTAAAGCAACCCTTAGAATAATGCGGTCGAGTTATCCTAGGTATCAATCTTTATTAGTTCACTTACACTTTGAAAAATTCGAAGAGCGCTTTTCCTTGTCAAGCGAATCCTTTATTGGACGCCCCTAATATTATTCACATTAAAAACATTTTCCCGATGTTTTAGTTTGCTTCGGTGGAGGGATCGTGTCCAGTCTGACCACACCCTGGAATCAATTGACTCATACAGCTAACGTAATATCTACAGTAACCACACGAGATAATATTTTCTACTGGAAAGGAGATGAATTATCCCGACTCGAAGGTACTTTTAAATTTCACAAAAGGGGTGATGTCGTCGTTGGATGGTCCAAGATGGATCAAGATGGTCCACTTTCATCAACTGATTTACATACTCGTGCAATGTGTGACGAGGATGGCGACATGTATGTTTATCATTTAAATAGCGGTGTTAAAGAGTATTTCTTTTTAAATCAAGCAAGGGACATTGGTGTAACAGCAAATTTGGCAACGAATGACAGGAAAGAACGACTTGCTCATCAGCGCGCAAGAGTCTGAGCCTGAAATACATCACAAGCTAGCCTCAATAGGTCATAAGTTATGGCCTATCAAAGTTGACCTCTTTCGACTTATTTTTCGGGGTAAATTACTCGCGTTCAGTTTTTTCCATATACTTCACTTCCTGGTGAAGCTACGCCAGTGATGTAAGAGAGAGAGAGAGAGAGATGTAGGGCAGGAAATTATGCGTAAATATAAAAGAAATATAATCTTCTAGTCTCCATAGATCAAGACTTATGACTCTGCAAAAAAACAGAATATTTGTTCTATTTTGAACTATTTGTAGCCAAAAAAGTTTTTTGAAAACTGATCGTCTCGTATATATCCTACAAAAACTCGCTAGGAAGATAAATTATGGAGGACTATATTTTGCGTAAAATAAAAAAAAAGATTTGAGCTCTAATAGGTCACGAGTTAGGACCATGAAAGTTTTACACTTTTCATTCGGGAGGCTCATTATGTACTGAAAAATGTACTGCGACCGTATTTGAGCATTTTGATGGCATATATGTGTTAGGTTAAAAGACCAAAAACGGCCAAAAACCGAAAGAAACGAGCAAAACGCGTTCTCGCCGTTACAGCAATCCCAGAACGCATTGTGGCTGCTTAAAATTGTCCTATTTACGAAATTCTAATGTGAAATCATTTAACTTCAAGATTCTTCAACAAAGCGTCCATTTTTCATAATTTCAGTTCAAAGAGTTTCAGTTTTGAAAGTTTGTGCTTAAAAATTGTTCTATTTCAAATGCGTGTAATTTCAAAATGACTAATTTTGAACGCTGTTATTTATAAGTGATACAAGTTCAATTCCTTTCATTTCATTTGAAATACTCTCAGTTTTCTCAAATTCACTTTAGCATTTACACTAAAAACTGGACATTCATTTTTTTCCAGGATACTTTTTTGGGCTTTCTAACATGATCTCACAACTAGTCTATTTTAGTAACAGCTTCTGCCTTATTTAGTTTGCTATCTTTAGATTGATCAATCATCTGAAATAGCGAACTAAACTGATTCAGAAGGTTCAATGTTCAAATTGTTTCATCATTCAATCTCACAAAGAAAATGAGATCAAAACGCCATGGTCCGGAGCGGTTTAGGCTCGACCAGTCCGGGTGCAGACTGGACACTTGGATATGATTCATAAGGGTGCTGGTCCAAACTGGGACCCTTTGATTTCGCAGTATAGTTACAAGGCACCTATTGCTGTGCAATAAAGTGAGGGGCAACTTACAGATGCACATTAGAGTTACATAGCACTCACACCTGCGCAGTAGAGTTAAATATATTCTACTTATGCTTGTGCCCTTTCGAAACTTCAAACATCAGTGCTCATGCCCTTTTACGGTGCCGAATTTTGGCGCTTATGCCGTTTTGCTCTGCCAAATATGAGCGCTTACACCGTTTTGGAATATTAAAACTTTGGCACTCATTCCCTTTTGCTTAGCCAAATGTTGGCGTTTAATCCCTTTCGAAATTTCAAACTTGGGCGCTTACGCTCTTTTGCCAAATAATGGCGCTTATGCCCCTTTGGAAATTTAAAATCTTGACGCTTATCACATTTTGCTTTGCTAATTGTTGACGCCTATTTCTTTTTGGAATTTCAAACTCTGGCGCTTATGCCCTTTTGCTTTTCCAAATGGTGGCGCTTATGGCCTTTTGGAATTTACAAACCTTGGCGCTCATGCCCTTTTACTATGCGAAATGCTCGCGCTTATTTCCTCATGGAATTCTCGAACATTGGCGATTGTGTCCTTTTGCTTTGCTAATTGTTGGCGTTTATTACATTTTGGAATTTCAAACTTTGGCGCTTATGCTCATTTGACGTGCCAAATATCGAAGCTTGTGTCCTGTTGCTTTGCCAAATGTTTGGCGCTCATGCCCTTTTTGAATTTTAGAACACTGGTGCTGATGTCCTTTTGCTATGCCAAATTTTGGCATTCATTCCCTTCTGGAATATCAAATTTGGGCTATAACGCTCATTCGATGTGCCAAATATCGGATCTTATGTCCTTTGGTCATACCACTTGTTGGGGCCTATGCCATTTTGCAATTGTAAATCTTTAGTGCTTATGCCCTTTCGCTTTGCTGATTGTTGGTACTCATTTGCTTTTGGAATTTCAAACTTTGGCGGTTACACCCATTTGCTTTGCTAAATGTTGGGGCTCATTCACGTTTGGAATTTTAAACCTTGCTGCTCATGCACATTCGATGTGCCAAATATAAGAGCCTTCGTCCTTTTGCTTTGCTGATTCTTGACGCTTATGCCCTTTTGGATTTTTCAAACTTTGACGATTATGCCCTTTTGCCGGGTCAAATATTGCTGCTCCTTCCCATTTGCTCTGCCAAATCATTAGCCCTGATGCCCTTTTGGAATTCCAGAACATTGGCGCTGATACCCTTTTGCTTTCCCAAATGTTCGCGTTGATTCCCTTTTGGCATTTAAAATTTCGACGCTTTTGCTCTTTTTCTGGCCAACTATTAGCGCTTATGCCCTTCCGGAATTTCAAACTTTGGCGCTTATGTCCTTTTGCTTTTCCAATTGTTGGCGCTCATTTCCTTTTGGAATTCCAACCTTTGGCGCTTATACCCATTTGCTTTGCCAACTCTGGTCGCTTATTCACTTTTGGAATGTCAACATTCGGCGCTTATGCTCTTTTGCTGTGCCAAATATCAGCGCTCATGCACTTTTACTTCACCAAATAATGGCGCTTATGTCCTTTTGGAATTTCAAAACCTTAGCGCTTATGACATTTTGCTTTGCCAATTGTTGGCGCTCATGCCCTTTTAGAATTTTAAAGCACTGGCGCTGATATCCTTTTGCAATGCCAAATGTTGCGTTTATTCCCTTCTGGAATATCAAACTTTGGCTATGACGCTCATTCGATGTGCCAAATATCGGATATTATGTCCTTTTGCTATACTAATTGTTGGCGCTTATGCCATTTTGCAATTTTGATAATTTGGTGCTCATGTCCTTTTGCTTTGCTGATTGTTGGCACTCATTTCCTTTCGAATTTCAAACCTTGGCGCTTATACCAATATGCTTTACTAAATGTTGGCGCTTATCCACGTTCGGAACTTCAAACCTTGGCGCTCATGCACATTTGATGTGCCCAATACAAGAGCCTACGTCATTTTGCTTTGAAGCGGAACTTCAGAATCTACTTCAGAAGTTGTCATGATCGAAAAGAAGACAAGAAAAACATTCTAGTCGCAGACAAGGATGCGGAGCTAGAAAAAAGCTAAGTATTTACTTTCAGAATGTTACGGGGTTATATAGAAAGATGGAACAGGTTCGTTTGTTCACAGAAACTAATAATTTTGATTTAATTCTATTGACAGAAACTTCACTGAGCCCAAGGTTTTACTTTACAGAACTATTCGAAATAAATGGATATATATGCTACCGAGATGATAGAATAGAGAGAAGTGGTCGGGCAGCTCTTAAAGCACTATATACATATTTCAAGTATATGGAAATACCATCGACTAGTTTGAAAAATCATTGTCTGAACATAAATAAAGTTGCTACGAAAATATCTAAATACTTCTTTTCTCTAATAATAGTTGTTCCACATACACCTCCGTCATTGAAGTTTGACGAATTTGTATTATTTACAGAGGAAATGGCTTTGTTCGAATCATCATATCAGGCGATATTTATTATTGCTGGAGATTTCAATATAAGAAACAACAATGTTTCTTCTGAAGGTTTTCTTTTAGATATTAGGAAGGATCAACTATGCGAACTTGCTGGATCTATGGATTTAACCCAACACAACAAAATCTTGAACAATAACAATAGATGTTGAGACTTAGATTTTACAAATATTATCTGTACAGTAAAAACCACTTCAAATACAATCATGAAGGCGGATGAGCGCCATCCCTCCTTACCAATAGATTGTAACTGCTTGACAAATTATGCTCATCGTAAGTTTATGTTAGATTGTCAAAACCGCTTTGATTTAAGGAAAAGAGACTATTCATGCCTATACTTAAACTTAGCTGCAATTTATTGGAAAGAGTTGTATAAGAATAATGATTCGGAGGCAACGTGCAAACATCTTTATGATGTAATACTTAAGGAAATGTGTGAATCTATTCCTACTCTCAAGTTCAACTTATCTGCCAATCGTTACCCTATCTGAAGTTCTGATACATTACAAAACTATTCAAAAATCAAATATAAATTGCAAGGTGAAATGAACAAATAGGCTGCAAATAAAGAAGCTTTCGATTAAACTTGCGAAATCGTTTTGAAAAATGGCCAAAGATGATCATAAAAATTCTTTAGCACATGCAGAAAACTCTGCAGAGTGATCCTGGGAAGATTTGAAACACTGCACTAAAGTTGAAAAATAAAACAAGGATTCCTAGAATTTTTTGAAAGTTCGTCTTTTTGTTAGAAAACTTTCGAGATTTAATAAAATTCTTAAAATCTTGTAAAATTCCTTGAAATATCTTGAATTTGCTTGAAATCTTTGGAACCGCTAGGAATCCGTTTAAATTTGAATTAATTTATTTTCCAAAATACTCTAGACGTTTGTTGGAATCGTTTGAAATTCTTCGAAGCCTTGTACAATGTTCAAAAATCTACGTTATATAAACAAATCATTCGATTGTTCTTTCCTTATTTTTGCATCTCTTTTAATATTTCAACAATCTTTATTTCTATACTGATTTTCTTATAATGATTTTGTGTCATAATTTTTCTAGAATCGCGAAAAAAATGTGAGAAATTCATTATAGGAAAATTATTATGATTCAATACTAAATTTCCTATAATATTTTCTATGTAAATTGCTAGAAATACAGATTTCTGGATCGATAAAAAGAATAGAGATTCGATAGTGTGTAATTTTTTTGCACTAGTAAAGAATGTTTGAGACTCAGAAATAAAATTTAATTTTTTGAAGAATTATGAAGAGATTCGCGTGCTATAACATAAGGTCAAATTCATATCAGTTATCGGGAAGCGATAATTTCGTATCTAATGAAAATTTAATAGAGTATATTTTAGAAGAGCTTAAAAGCGGTAGTCATGCAACTAATGTAAACAAGGATATTCAGTAAGTATGTAAAAGAGTGCGAGGTTACTGCGCAATATGAATGTTTCTTTTTGTTGACATTTGAATTTATCTGATTGAGCTCACTCTTCGTGAGAAATGATTCCGAGACAGAAAAAAAAAATTACAACAAAAAATTTATAAAAATGGTAAGATTTTAATTCTCTGAATCAAATGACCAAATTTGGACCAGCACACATAAAAAATCCTCTATTGAACATATTTTAAAAATCTAAATAAAAAGTAGGTTAGAAAAAGAAAGTAGGCGCCCCCTTCCTACTTTTATTTCTTTCTGGTATTTTTTTTATTCCATCTTTTCTAATATTTGAACAAAAGATATTCGCGAAAATTGCTGCAATCGAATAAATTTTCCTTGAATCTAACAAATTTTTGAATATTTTTCTAAATGCACAAAATTCAAACATTATTCTTTTTTGGTGGCTTTCAACTTGAATGAAACATTATTGATTAATGATGATTCAATCGGTTCAAAAATACGACATCTGAAACTTTTGAACTTTTGGAAAATTCGAAGGAGAGAATGTTGCAAAATTCATACAAATGATGAAGAATCAAGTTCTAGTTGAATGGAAGTGATTAGGAATTTTATATTTTGTGTAAATAATAAAACTGAAAAAAATTTAACATTTACTAATGTACTATTTTATTATTTAACCAAAGCCAGGCATATTCACCAAAATTAAAATATGTATTTGACATGAGCGAAATTAAATTTTTTGTCAGAGACAAATTATTTACAATTTAGAATCAAAAATCGAAGAATTACATTTTCAGTTAGAACAGTTAAATTTTTGCTCAAGGGGATAAATCTTCAATGAAAAAATAAATTCTCAGCAAAAGTAAAATAGCTGACATACACCAAAAAAACATTTTAATTTTCAATGAAAAATAGTTGAATTATTAGAAAAAAACCCAAAACAGAGTCATTTCCAAATTAAAAAAAGAAATTTTCAAAAAAAATAGTTGAGTTTCCGACCAAGAAGATTTCTTACTCAATGAAGAAAAAAAAATCTTATCCAAATTGTTGAGTTTTCAAGACAAACAGACGAATTTTTAACAGAAAAGTTAAATTTATAACCCAAAAATATGGACTTCCGACCAAGATAATTAAATTTTACACTCGAAAAAGATGAGTTGTTGACAAAATTAGTGCATTTTGAACTAAAGAAATCAATTTTTTATCTTAAAATACTAAGAACTGTTTCCAAGTATCTAAAATCCTCTAAAATCCCTAGAAATGTTTGAAATCCTTCGAAATCCTTGGTCATTTAGAAAAATCCTTAAATCTTGGAAAATTCTTTGAAGTTCCTCAAAATCCCGTATATTAATTGGAATTTTTTAAATCTTTTTAAATTCTCTGGAATTCCTTAAAATCACCCAAAATGTTTAGAAATCTGATCAATTCTCTCAAATCTCTAGAAATGTTTGAAATCCCTGGAAATCCTTCGAGATTTCAAAAAATCCTTAAATCTTTCAAATTTTCTCGAAATACCTCGAAATCACTTGAAATCTTCGAAATCCCTACGAAAATTTGAAATTTTATTTAATTTCATTTATTCTCGAAAGTTCATTAGAAATATCTTGAAGTTCTCAAAAATCCTACCAAATTCATTTAAGTCCCATAAAAATTTTCAAATCTTTCAAAATTATTTGGACTTCCTTTAAATCCCAAGAAATGATTTCAAGTCTTTAAAATCCTCTAAAATCCCTAGAAATGTTTGCAATCCTTTGAAATCCTTGAACATTAAAAAAAATACGTGAATCTTAGAAAATTCTTTTAAATAATTTAAAATCCCTTGAAATCATTGGAATCATCAGGAATCCCTCGAAATCTCATTCAATCTACTTTTTAAAGTTTATCAGAAATATCTTAAAATCTTTAGAAATCCTACCAAATGCTTTGGAATCCCTTGACATTTTTTCAAAATGTTGAAATGCTTTGGGATTCCTTAAAATCCGCCAAATGTCTGAAAATCTCTAAAAACCTTTGAAATCCCCGAAAATGGTTAGAAATTTTTAAAATTTAAAAAAAAAACTTGAGAAGTATTTGAAACCTCTTGAAATCCTTGGAGATTCAATAGAATTCTCAAATCATACGAAATACCTTGAAATATCTTAAAATCCCTTGAAATCATTGCAATCGCTAGGAATTTCTTTAAAATTAATTTATTTCAATTTTTTCATCAAAGTTTACTAGAAGTATCGTAAAATCTTGGGGAATTCTACAAAATTCTTTAAAATCCCTTAAATTTTTTTTAATCTCTTCAAATACTTTGGAATTCTTTAAAATTCTGAAAATGTTGTTAAATCTTTATAAGATTGTTTCAGAGGTAATCCTCTATTTTCAACTTCTCCACGAGTTATATTTAAATCACTCAACGTCTTCGATGTTATTTCAATCGTGTCTTGGGTAAACCACCACTATTATTTCTCCAGAATAAGAATTCTCTTTTGCATGAGAAAATCTCCTTTCTTTTTACTGCGCGTACTTGAGCTCCTTTTAAAGTCAAATCATCCTATGTTTTTGCAAAACTTGATGAATTTTCAAATTACATTAGGCAGTTGAGATGCTGCAAGCTTACGACAGAAAATTTTATTAAATTGTGTTAGTACAGTGTTTATAAATTTTAAATGATACATATTTTTCAATTCAAAATCTGAAAGGATTAAAAATTAATCTATAATAATTGATTATATCATTAATAATAAAATGAAAAAAATTTTAATATCAAATGTCCCAATCAAAAAACGTTTACAGGATAATTGTTAAAAATTGACATGTTAAACATATAACATTCTTGTGCAATATATGGCAAATAAATTTTTATTTATAAACACCAATTTTCGACAGAAAACACCAACTTGGCCCAGAGTTCAAAATTATATGTTTAATTTTTGAAACCAAATTATTTTTGTTGAAAAAAACGACATTCAGTGGAAAATGCTGAAATATACCCTATTATTTTTTAAATATTGTAAAGATTCTTTGAAATATAATGATTTTTTATTAGCAATAGCAATTTTAGATGAAGAATTGTAACATAACATAATAAACAATGTTTTAGGCTTGTAAATCTTCCTTTATATATTATGCATTTTATTTAACATCACCGATTTCGGATTAAAAATGTAACATAACTTTTGTAAATTTAAATGAAAGTGAAAAAAAATTGAAAAAAATTAATTCAATCAGTTATTTTCAATTTGAAATAACTAATTTACAGCTGGTACACAGTCATTGATTTTTTAAATTAAAGACACCAATTTCAGATGAAAGGCACAAATACTTATGGTATGAAACAATAAAATAACCAAAAATTGTTAAAGAGTTTTAAATCTATTTTGAAATGATTGAAATCTAATTTTTTTATATAAAAAATACCAATTTTAAGAATCCTTATGAGGCTCTGAAAATTTCGAGGATGGGTTCTTAATCAATTGTTTGTTTTTAACAAAAAACGTGAAATTGCAACATTTTCTTAACACGTTTGCTTGGATTGTTACTTTCGATCAAAATAAAAGTAAAAAGTGTATGAAATTTTTCGTAATCATAAAATAAGCTTTGAAATGAGGTATTAATTTGTTAATTAACACTGTGCAATTTTAAATGAAGACAAAACCATGATGAATTTTCATTGTTGCAAAAAAAAATATCGGGTGTTTGCTACTGGATTCTCAAATCGGATACAGGAAAGTATTAAAAAACTTTTTTTATTTTAGAATCCAAAAATTACAGAGGGGCTGCGAAGCACCTTTTTTTTAAACATTCATATTTTGTAACAAAAATTTATCAAGTTCAATTTCGCTAAAACATGTAACAGATTGTGCGTCTTCAGATAAAAGTATGTTTATGACAACAAAAATTTTCAGATTCCTCATAACAAATTGTTATAAACAATAATTTTTTTCCATACTCACAGCTGCCAGAAAAATCTGAAAAAAATTGTGTATAAACAATCAGGAAGGTGGATTTTGATAATTATCCTTTACAAAATCCTACGTGTAATATATTCATTGCAACAAAATATTATCTAAGAAACTTTTATAAACAATTTCACATGGCTGCGCTGGCTAAATCTAATGAGCTTTGAATAAAAATGTCAATTACCGTCGAAAAAAACTAACATAACTGTTATGATTTTTGTCTTAAATTACCAATTTTTCTTGTAAAACGCTAAAGTAGCCTAAAATTGTTAGACCTGTGAAATCTAACATTTTTCATTAGAAATCGTTGAAAATTTTGAATCTTGATGGTCTTCTTCGAAACTATATGATTTCATATTAAATTTGTTCAAATATTTATTTTTTTGAATCAACGCTGGCACACTTGGAGGCAAATATATGACTTCAAAGTTTTCATTTATCGCGTTGAGTTCATCCAAACTCGGGTGGGATGGAGCATCATCGAGGAGCAAAACAACCTTTCCCGTTATTCCATCCTTTCTTTGACGTTCTAAAACTTGCGGAATAAACTCATCCTTGTACCTGAAAAAAATTATTGTTTAAAGAAAAGGTAAATTATCCCGGTTTTTCCAAGGTCAAGTTTTTAAATTTTCGCGGTCAACTAAAAGTAACATATTCACATTTGCCGCTGAGCGCAAAAATTTACTTTAGTTCAGGTCGTTCATAAACATCCTTTAATACAACAGAGCAAAAAATTGCAAAAGAAATGAATTTTGAAACAAATACTTGAATTTTCCACTAAAAAATATTAATTTCCAACAACAAATGAAATAGTTCAACTTTAAATTGGAAAATTAATTTAAAAAAACGGATTTTCAAGAAAATGGTTCAATTTTCAACCTAACTGATGAATTTTCAACTAAAATGATGAATCTTCAACTAGAATAGTTGAATTTTGAACCGAAAAGTAGATCTTTCAACTAAAAAAATGAATCTTCAACACAAAAAATTAATTTTTACCAAAAAAGGTAAATTGTCAATCAAAACTTAAATAATTAAATTTGAAATTCAACAAATTAATGTTCAACCGAACAGAAGAATTTTCAACTAAAATGATGGATTATTTAATTGGAAGAAGTCAAAGTTTCAGTTAAAAAAATTAATTTCCACACAAAAAAAACTTTGAAAAAAAAGTTACATTTTCAAACAAAGTGATGAATTTTCAACTAAAATGGTAAATCTTTAACTGTAATGGTTGAATTTTAAACCAGAATGATTATTTTTCAATTAAAATGATGAATCTTTAACTAGAATAATTAAATTTTTGACCAACGATATGAATTTTCAACCAAGAAGATTCATTTAAATCAAGAAGATTAATTTCTACCAAAAAATATGAATTTTCAACTAAAAAAGATCATTTTTCAACCAAAACTTGGATACATTAATTTTTAGTCAAAAAATAAATGTTCAACCAAAGAAATGGATTTTTATCTAAAATTGTGGAATATTCAACTGGAATAATAGTTACCATTTTAGTTTAAAACACAAATTAATTTTCAACCAAAAAAGAAACAAATTTTCAACAAAATAGTTCAATTTTTGGCAAAAAAAAATCTTTATGGTTTAAAATTCAACCATTACAGGTTGATTTTTCAATTTAAAAAGACAAATTTTCATCCAAATTGTTGAATTTTGAACAAGATAAGATCAATTTTCACCCAAAAATAAACATTCCAATTTTCAGTTGAAGGAATTCATTTTCAACGAAACTCATGAATCTTCAACTGGAATTATTGAATTTCATACCAAAAAGATTAATTTTCTACAAAAAAAAGGCGAATTTTTCACAAATTACATAAATTTTCAAACAACTTGTCTAATTTCTAAATAAAAAATATCAATTTTCAACCAAATAGTTGAATTTTCACCGAAAAAGATACATTTTCAACCAAAAACAGAATAATTAAATTTTCTGTTAAAAATCTAATTCTTAACGAAAAAAAAAACGGATTTTCAGCAAAAAAGTTACCTTTTTTACTAGAATAGTTAAATTTTTAGTTAAAGAAATTAATTTCCACAAAAAAAACTTGAAAAAATAGTTACATTTTCAAACAAAGTAATGAATTTCCAACTAAAATTGTAAATCTTTAACTGTAATGGTTGAATTTTAAAACAGAAAGATTAATTTTCAATTAAAATGATGAATCCTTAACTAGAATAATTACATTTTTGACCAAAGAGATGAATATTCAACCGAGAAGATTAATTTCTACCAAAAAATATGAATTTTCAACTAACAAAGATTCAAACAAAACTTGAATAAATTAATTTTTAGTCAAAAAATAAATGTTCAACCAAAGAAATGAATTTTTATCTAAAATTATGGAATATTCAACTGGAATAATAGTTACATTTTCATAAATGATAATTTTCAATAAAAAAAGAAACAATTTTTTAACAAAATAGTTGAATTTTTGGCAAAAAAATGTCTTTTCTTCCAAATAAAAAAGAAGTTTTCAACAAAATAGCTCCTATTTCATCAAAAGAAATGAATTTTTTATTAAAATGATGAATCTTCAACCAACAAAAATTAATTTTTAACAAAAGAGTTTATCTTTCAACCAAGTAATTTTATTTCCAACCTAAAAGATGAATTTTCAACTAAAATGATAAATATTTGAATGGAATACTTCAATTTTCAACCGAAAAGAAGATTTTTTAAACAAGAAGTTTCACTTGCAAAGAAAAGATAATTTTCTACAAAACAAATTTGATTTTTTAACCAAATAAGTGGATTTTCAACGAAATAGTTTAATTTTCGATTAAAAAAGACAAATTTTCTGTCAAATTGTTGAATTTTGAACTAGAAAAGGTAAATTTACAACAAAAAATGTAACAGTTAAGTTTTCAGTAGGTGAAATTAATTTTCAACCAAACTGATGAATTTTCAACTAAAAATATGAATATTCAACTGGAATAGGTCAATTTTATACCTGCCAAAAAGATGAATTTTTAATCATAAAGATTAATTTTCTACAAAAAAAAATACAAATTTTCCATACGGTACATAAATTTTCAAACAAATAGTTTAATCTTTAAATAAAGAATATCAATTTTTGACCAAATAGTTGAATTTTCATTCAAAAAAGATCAATTTTCAACCAAAAATAGAATAGTTGAATTTTCCGGTAAAAATCTAATTCTCAATTTAAAAAAACGGATTTTCAACAAAGTAGTAACATTTTCAAAAAGAGTAACTTTTAATCGCAAGTAGTTGCATTTTCAACGAAAAAAAAAGATAAATTCGCAACGAACAATGTAACAAAATTTTCTGGGAAGTTTAAAATTGTGACAAATTCTGACTTGGAATAGGGATTTAAAAAAATTCTTTCTTCTAAATCCGAATTATAATTCTTTTAAAAAATTTCCGTTCCACATAAAAAATTCCCTGTTCCAAGTGAAATTATATTTCTTTACGGAAACTCCCTGTCCTAAAATAAAAACGATAACTATTTTCTAAAATTCCCTTCCTTGGGCAGGAATATATTTTTGTAGATGCTCAAAAATCTATTCGAATTCATACAAAATACATCTTTTCTTTTTAATGATATTTACAGGTCCCTCAAGAAAAAGACATTATTGTAGATTTTATTCATAATCGTCAATATCAGGTGAATCGAGTTGAAACTCAACATTTCTCTTCACAATTAGCTATAGAATACAAATGAAATATTACATGCACATTATTTTAATTTGCATATTATATGCATATTGTTTCTGATACATATGATACTACTTTCAGCCGATGATTTGATGTTTATATAAATTATCTATAGAATTTATTATTGTTTTTAGCCATTCTCTTTTAGAATAGAGTTAGAAAGTCGCGGTTTTTCAACAATTTTTCACTTTTTGTTCAATTATTGATTAGAGTAAGGTGATAATTAATGTTAACGATTGTAATTGTCTGAACAATTTATTATTATTTTTAATAATATTATCTTAGAATAATGCTGAAAAATTCCAGATTTTCAAAAAATTGGCACTTTTCGTCCGATTCTCAATTAGAGCGAGGTTAATAACTAATTAAATTCAGCAACAAATATTATTAAAAAAATGATTGTTCATAACTATATTCTTATTTATGAATGCTAGATAGTTGCGGTTTCTTCTGCAACTTTCAACTTTTGAGCCATTTTCTACTTATTGAAGTAATAAATGAAGCTAGTTGACATACATGTTTGCTTGAACAATTTATAATTGTTTATAACTATCTTCTCTTAGATGAGTGCTAAAACGTTCCGGTTTTTTCTGAACTCTCAAACGTTTGGACCATTTTTCACTTAGTGATGTAATAATTCATGCAAGTTGACAAACTTGCCTAATTAGACAATTGCTTATTGTCAAATACTATCTTTCCTTAAGGTAATACTATCAAGTTGTTTTTTTCTGAAATCTATAGTTTTGCTTCGAGTTTCAAGTTATTAACAAATAATAAGTGAACCTCAACAGGAATCATTCTCCAAATATTATTTCACTTTCTGGGTGAATTATTTTTGCTCTCTTAAAAGCGTAAAATAAAAATTTGGTATCGCACTAATCTTAAGATTTGTAGCATATTTCAAATATCTATTTATTTCAAAAAAATATGTTCACCAAAAAGGAGGAGATTGTTCAAAATATGAATAATCCGGAACTTTCTAGTACTCATCCAATAGAAGATAGTTATAAACAATAATAAATTGAATTAACAACTTTATTTTTAACTTGCATTAATTATTACTATAATAAGTAGAGAGTGGACAAAAATTTGAGAATTTCAGGAAAAAACCGCAAAAATACTAATTGGTTTAAGTAACTATGTTTGTTAAGTTTCATTAATTATTATTACCTCACTCTAAGTACCAAGTCGAAAGAAAGTTAACAATTCCAGAAAAAAATGAAATTTATAGCATTAGTCAAAGAAAATATTATCAACAATTATAATAAATTGTTTAATCAATTATGTTTGTGAAAATTGAAAAATCTTACTCTAATTAGAAATTGGACAAAAAGTGGAACATTTTCGAAAAACCAACGACATTCTATCTCTATAGGAAAAGAAAATTGCTAAGAACAATAATAAATTGTTTGAAAAATTCATGGGAACATCTAATTAGCATTATCATGTAGTATTTCATGTATGATAAACAACTTTAATTTGAAAGAAATGCAAAAAATCATTATTATCACGAAAGCTGCCAAAACCAATTGTTTCAAATATATGGGTTTTCGGAACGCTATAAAACAGACTTATCGGGGTGATATTGAAAAAGTAATATTTTATGCATATTTTTTGGCTGCTGCTTGTGAAGAAAAATGTTGATTTTTATCTCGATTCAGCTGATATTGACGATTCTAAATGAAGTGTACGAAAACGGCTTTCTTTCTTATGGAAAATACGTGTTAAACTTCATGGTTTCATCCTTCAGGATTCATTTGAAAAATTCTCATCGCCAAGTATCTTACCTTTATTTCGTACATTTCTTGAATTTAAAAATACGGTTTCTTATGTATGCACAGACAATTTCAAATTTATTTGTTTAACTTTTTGCAATCTAAAAATTTTATCAATTGTATACATCTAGTTTTTCAAATGTAAACAAAATTGAATTAAAGATTTCAAAAATATAACTATTTAAAATTTTTGAATAAGAAAAACTCCAGCAATAGACAATTGTGCTTTCGAGTCGGCACATTTTCTGAAATAGGCTGATTTTTCAGGAAATCATTACATTTTTATATTCATTCAGTTAAATTTTTTTGCTTTTTCAGTACCTAAATTTGAATTACTCAATGTAAAGCAGACTTCTGGGTTGACAATACAAAATATATAATATATAAGTTAAAGCTGGATACTTTAGAAACAAACAATTCAAACTGAAAGCTCTTGAATGAATTTTAAACAAAATATATATGCCATATATAACAGTCATATTAATTTTAATATTATTTCACACTTTCGTTTCAAATGCTGCAATTCAACCAATGTAAAGAACAGAATTTCAGTGAAAATCTTCATTTTTGCTGAGCAAACACATTGATAAAAAAATGAATCAGATTTTTTAAACATTTCGTATGAACTGACACGATATACTAAATTTTATGGCTTTGACAAATAGATTTGAAGAATTAATAATTTTTCTTATTTTATAGATTCTACACTCATCGGATTAAAGATAAATTGTTGACTTTTCATGATTGATGGCTTGTTTTCTGGGTTGGGAGAAAGTCTCAGCAACTCTAGTTTTTCAGTTCTAAAAGTAAATTTTTCTATGACGGAATCGAGTTACATGAAATGTTTCCCCGAAAATGTAAGCCATGATATTTATTAAAATAAAATCATTTTTTTCAATTATTAAGAAGTGACAGCAAGAAAAAATTCAATCACAAAAACTGTTCTTAAAATAATTATTTTTCGTGAATATTTGACTTTTTTTACACAAAAACTAGATTGCAAGATAACAAGATTACATGAGAAATTCATAATAAAAAATCACTCAATGTAAAACAATCACAGGATAATCAGCATTTGCATAAATAATGGTAGAAATCCATTTCAATAAAATTGAATTTCGTCGGTAAGATATAAATCATTTGAAATCCATCGAATATAGTTTCAAGAAAACAAAAAAAAATGTCTTGAGATTCCTGGGAAAATTTTGAATTACTTTTTATTTAAAAAAATTAATTTTTAAAGAAAATTTGAAAAAGTTTCAAAATATTTCAAAATATTATTATATTTTCAAAATATTTCTACAAATTTCGATAATATCTGGAAGATTTCAGGGCATTTTTTTGAATTTGGAAACATTTTTCAAAATTCTGAAAAATAAAAAATTGTACTTTTTCAACATATCTGGAAGCTGCAAACAAAATTTTGAATTTTCTCAAGAATCTTAGGAAAATTATATATTCATTTGACTTTAAAAAAAATTTAACAAATAAACATTAAAAAGAAATGTATGGTAGATATTTCTATTTTCTATTTTAAATTATTTATCCCCCAAAGATAATAATTTGGGTGATTTTTTCCCTACATGACTGAAAAATCTTTTTTAAGTTAAAATTTGAACTATTTGGTTGTAAATTCGTCTTTTTGGATTGAACATTAATCTTTTTTGGTCGAGGATTCAACTACTTTGTTAAAAATTCAGTTGTTTTTTTACTAATAATTCATCTCGTTGGTTAATAATGTCACTATTTCGTTAAAAATTCGTCTTTTTTGGTAGAAATATCATTTATGTTATCTAAATAATATAATTAATAATTTAATATTAATAATCAATGTATTACAGGTCTTCAACACTTTGAAATATAAAAGTTGATGTTTTCCGTTCAAGAAATATAACGTAGAAAAGTATCTGTTAATTGCTAAAGTTTTCTTTTTTTTTTTAGTTACAAATATTTTAAACACATTAGAATTTCAGGTTTATGAAAAATTTAAGGTCATTTAAATAATATATTTAATATTAATAATTAATAGAACAAGGTTGCCCAGCACTATGATATACAAAATGTAATGTGTAGATTTTTGAAGATTTCAAAAATAAAGGAACTCTTTAAGAATTTTAAAAGTTTTTAAAATAATAATTTTTTTTTTAAATTCCTTGGAAAATTTTAACTGATTTTTTATTTGAAAGAAAAATAATTTTAGGAGAAAACTGTCGAAGATTTCAAAACATTTCAATTTTAAATTATTTCTTAAAATTTCGAAAAATAATATTGTCGATTTTAGAGCCAAATTTTTCAATTAGCAAGATTACAAAGATTTATACAAAAAATTCTATCAAGTTTAAGAGATATTTAGAAGTTGTAAAGAGATTAAAAATTAATCAAAAATTGGACAAGATTTCAAAAAAGTTAGAAGAAACGTACAATTATGAATATTTGTAAATAAAAATTTTGAAACTTCTGAAAGATTTTGAAAGTTTTCACGATAATAAACAAATCTTAAAATTCCTTGGAAAATGTAATCTGATTTTTTATTTTGAAAAATAGATTTTAAGAGAAAATTAAAACAGATATTTTAAAATATTTGAAATTATTTCCTAAAATTTGGAAAAATAATGTGGACGATTTTAAAGCAATAATTTTCAGTTGACAACAATACAAAGTTTTATAAAAAAAATCGAGTCAGTTTAAGAGATATTTAGAGGCTTAAAAGAAATAGAAAATTAATTAAAAAGTTTAAAAGATTTTTAGAAAGTTGAAAAAATGTACATTTTTGAATATTTAGAATCAAAATTTTTGAAGCTTCTTAAGGATTTTGAAAGGTTTCATTATAATAAAAAATTTTGATTGAAATTCATGGGAATATTGAAACTGATATTTTATTTTGAAAAATTAATATCAATAGAATGTTTAAAAATATTTTAAAATATTTTAAAAGATTTCTAAAATTGTCATAATGGAATCTGGAAGATTTGAAGGAAATTTTTGTAATTTTCTAAATGAAAAAAAATTTGGAATACTTCAAATAATGCTCAAAGACTTATAGAAAGTTAATAAGTTTTCGAAATGGTTAAGAAAAATTTGAAATTTGAAAATATTTCCAAAAAAATTAAAAAAAAAAACTTAAATTTTGAAGATTTCGAAACTTTTTATGATGTTTGAAAGAAAAAGAAATTTAAAAAATCTTGGAAAAGAAATTTTTAAAGAAAATTTAAAAAGATTTTAAAACATTTAAAAAGATTTCTACAAATGTCTAAAAAGATCTGGAAGATTTAGTGGCAATTTTGTTTCAATTTTCAAAATTTTAAGACTAAACAGATGAATTTTAACTAAAAAAGATAAATTGTCAACAAAAAAAGAATAGTTTAATTTTAAGTTAGAAAAATAAGTTTTTAATTGAATAAAATACATTTTTAACTAAATAGTTAAATTTTCAACCAAACAGCTGAATTTCAATCAAAAATATCAAATGTCTATCAAAAAAGAATTTCGACAAGAAATGGAATAGTTAAATATTTAGTTAAAAAAAATCTCTGCCAGAAAAGAATAATTTTCAACAAAATAGATGACATTTTAACCAAATATTTTAATTCATAATAAAATTTCCAATAAGAAAGGTTTATTTATAATTTTCTACCCAAAAATAAAAAGGAATTTTTTACCAAAGAAATTCAATGTCTAATAAAAATAGATTTCGAAATGGTTAAAAAAATAATTTAAAATTTGAAAAGATTTCCAAAAATTTCAAACAAAATATAAATTTTGGAAGATTTTGAAAAAAATTTCAAAACATTTAAAAAGATTTCTTCTGAAGTCGAAAAAAATCTGAAAGATTGAAGGCCAGTTTTTTTAATTTTAAAAGATTTTTCAAAATTTTAGGAATAATTCGTGACAGTTTAAAATATAATTTTCCAAAAGTCCTAAAAATCTTTAAACTACTCGAATTTTTCCTAAAATTAATTCAAAGTATCTGGAAGCTTCAAACATTTTTCTGAATTTTCTCAAGAATCCTAGGTAAATTATATATATTTATTTGACTTTAAAAACAGATGAAGAAATGAAGTGAAGTTAAAATTTTTAGTTAAAAATATTAATTTTCAACAAAATAAATGAAATTTTAACCAGAAAGGTTATTTCTCAAAAAAGGGAATAATTTTTAATAAAATACATGAATTTTCAACTAAATATTTTAATTTTTCATCGAATTTATAACCTAATGTGATATCTACCCCCGTGATTTTTTTTGTTTGTTTATTAAGGGGGGAAGAATGATAATCAGTGCTCAAGTGGTGAATCAATTTGTCGCTTATTCTGCAAAAATTATTCATGATAAAATGGATTTCTTTTCAATCTTAATTTATAAAAAAATTTAAAAAGAGTTAAAATGGGAGAAAGAATTACAATAGGAAAACTGACATTCGTGGTTAGAAGACTATGGCTGCTATCGTAAAATCTGTTTCATGAAGTAATTCTCGGAAATTGTAGGGTCAGTGCAGCTGCAATTCGATTGTTTATGAATTTTATTTTTGGAATTGTTTTTTCAGCGTCTTCAAGACGGAATTTTTATTTTTATTGACACTGGAAAATAGAAAGCTTCTAAGATTTTTTATTTAAAATGATTTCTTTACATTTTCCACAAAAAATACCCATTATTATGCAGTGCAAAATTAGGGTCTTTAGGTGTGAATTTTATAAAAAGAGTTCATTAATTATTTTCAGCGAATTGTAGAAATAGGTTATAAATTAAAACTTTTAATTAATTAAGAATTAAACTGATTTTAATGAAGACATTGAAGAAAATATCTTAATGAGTTCTTTAAATAATTTCTATCTATCTAATCTATTCATAATTCATTTTTTTAAATTGAAAAATCAACTATTTGGTAGAAAATTCAATTACTTTGTTGAAAATGCCACTATTTTCTTAAAACGTCATCTTTGTTTAAAATTGATTTGATTGGTTTTGGAAATTTACCTGTTTTGTGGAGAAATCGTCTTTTTTGGTAGAAAATGTATCTTTTTTGGTTGAAAGTAATTTGTTTTTATATAAAAAGTCTACTATCATATTTTTGGTTCAAAATAAATCTTGTTTGATTAAGACTTCAAATATTTGGTTGGAAATTTAAATATTTTTTTGAAAATTCAACTGTTTTGTTAAATATTCGTCTTTTTGGATAAAAAGGTGTCTTTTTGGATTGAAATTCTTTTTCATTAAAAAGTCTGCTATTATATTCTTTGTTTATAATTCACGTTTTTTTGTTGTTAAAATTTAAACTATTTTGTTGGCAATTTGATTATTTTGTTGAAAATACTAATGGTATTTTGTTAAAACGTCATATTTTTGGTATAGATAAATTCAATTACTTGGTTGAAACTTAAACTTCTTTGTTAAAACCTCCTTTTTTTTGGTTAAAAATGTATCTATTTTGTTGAAAATTCGTTCTTTTTTTTGGTTGAAAATTAATTTCCCTAACTAAAAATTTAACTATTCCATTTTTGGATGAAAACTGATTCTTCTTAGTTGAAAATTTAATGATTACTTTCTTCGTTGAGAATTCATCTGTTTTTATTGAAAATTCAACTGTTTTGTGGAAAACTTTGTTTAAAATTTATTTTATTGGTTTTGGAAATTTAACTGTTTTGTGGAAAAGTCGTATTTTTTGGTTGAAAATTCATCTTTTTTGGTTGAAAGTAATTTGTTTTTACATAAAAAGTCTATCATTATATTTTTGGTTAAAAATAAATCTTTTTTGATCAAGACTTTAAATATTTAGTTGAAAATTTAAATATTTTGTTAAAAATTCAACATTTTTTTTTAAATTTAACTATTCCATTTTTGGATGAAAACTGATCCTTTTTAGTTGAACATTCAATGATTACTTTTTTTGTTGAAAATTCATCTTTTTTATTGAAAAATTAACTGCTTTGTGGAAAACTTTGTTTAAAATTGATTTGATTGATTTTGGAAATTTAACTGTTTCGTGAAAAAATCGTCTTTTTTGCTTGAAAATTAACCTTTTTTGGTAAAAATTAATTTGTTTCTATATAAAAAGTCTACCATTATATTTTTGGCATAAAATAAATCTTGTTTAATTAAGACTTCAAATATTTGGTTGGAAATTTAAATATTTTGTTGAAAATTCAACTGTTTTGTTAAATATTCGTATTTTTTTGGATAAAAATGCGTCTTTTTGGATTGCAAGTGAATTACTTTTTATTGAAAAGTCGACTATTCTATTTTTTGTTTGAAATTCATCTCTTTCTGTTAAAAATTCAACTATTTGGTAGAAAATTTAATTATTTTATTAAAAATGCAACTTTTTTGTTAAAACGTCATCTTCTTTGGTCGGCAATTTAACTACTTGGTTGAAAGTTAAACAACTTTATTAAAGAATTATTTTATGAGTGAAGATTTATCTATTTGGTTGAAAATTCATTTTTTTTTTGTTCGAAAATTAATTTTCTTAACTGAAAATTTAACTATTCTATTTTTGGCTAAAAACTAATCTTTTATAGTTGAAAATTAAATAATTATTTTTTTCTTCCAAAATTCATCTTATTTGCTTGAAAGTGATTTGTTTTTATTTTAAAAGTCTGCTTTTATATTTTTAATTCAGAATTAATCTCTTTTGGTTAAAAATTCGACTATTTGGTTCAAAATTTAATTATTTTATTGAAAATTCGATTATTTTGTTAAAATTCATCATTTTTTATACAAACGAAAAGAAGTTTTTTTGCATTGAAAGTGAATTCTTTTTCATTGTAAAGTCTACTATTATATTATTTGTTCATAATTCACCTTTTTTTGTTGAAATTTCAACTATTTTGTTGAAAATTTAAATATTGTGTTGGAAATACTAATGGTATTTTGTTAAAACGTCATATTTTTGGTATAGATAAATTCAACTAATTGGCTGAAAGTTGAACTACTTTATTAAAAATTCATTTTATTTTTTGAAAATTGATCGATTTTGTTGAAAATGTGTTATTTCCTTGCTGAAAATTCATTTTCTTAAATAAAAATTTAACTATTCCATTTCTGGTTGAAAATTGATAGGTTTTAGTTGAAAATTCAATGATTACTTTATTCGTTGAGAATTAATTTGTTTGGCAAAAAAAAAACTACTTTGTGAAAATACTTTGTTGAAAATTCATTATATTGGTTAGAAATGTAACTACTTTATTGAAAATTCATGTTTTTGTTGAAAATTCATCCATTATGATTGAAAGTAATTTCTTTATTACCATTATATTTTTGATTCAGACTTAATCTCTTTTAGTTAAAAGCTCGACTATTTGATTCAAAATTGAATTATTTTGTTGAAAAATCGACTATTTGGTTAAAAATTCTTTTATTTTTATTTTTTTTTGTCGAAAATTCAACTGTTTTGTTAAGCATTCGATAGGAAATTGAAATTTATCTATTATGAAAAAAACTTGTTGTTTTTTCATTTAATTCAGCTGGTTGAAAATTTGTTTCTAGTAGAAAATTCATCTTTTATGGTTGATAATTCATCTTTTTGATTAAAAATTCAACTATTTTGTTAAAAATTAATCTTTTTGACTTTAAAATTGAACTATTTGGTTGAAAATTGACTTTCTTGTTAAAGATTCATATTTTCGTGTCGAAAATTCCAGTTTTGTTAAAAATTCGTTTTTTTCGTTAAACTTAACTGGTTGAAAATTTGGTTTTAGTAGAAAATGCATCTTTTATTGTTGATAATTCATCTTTATGATTAAAGATTCAACTATTTTGTTAAAAATTAATATTTTTAGATTGAAATTTCAACTACTTTGTAGAAAGAACATCTTTCTGACTTGAAAATTATACCGTTTGGTTGAAAATTTACTTTTTTATTGAAAATTCATATTTTTTGATTGAGAATTCAACTGTTTTGTTACAAATTCGTCCTTTTGGATTAAAAATTCATCATTTACAGTAGAAAAGTCATCTTTCTTAGTTGAAAATTCATCTTTCTTGGTTTGAAATACACTTTTTTCTTGAAAATTCCACTGTCTTTAAAAAATTCGTCTTTTTTGCTTAAAAATTTAACTATATAGCTAAAAGTTAAACTATTTTGTTGGAAATTCGACTTTTTTGTAAAAAAATTCACTTTTTGGGTTCAAAATTCATCTCTTTGGTAGAAAATGTTGAAATCTTAGAAAATTAAAGTGTTTGATATTGAGTGCAATATAATTCATTTTATTTAAAAAATTTGATTCCCCTATTATTTCCCTATTTTGCTAAAATCGCCCATTACCCCTATTTTGAAATAATTCGGTTGAAAATTTAACTTTTTTGTTGGAAATTCGTTTTTTTTTTATTAATTTCTTTATCTGAAAATTTAACTATTCCAGTGCTGATTAAAAATTTACACTTTATGAGTTGAACATTCATTCACTTGGTAGCAAATTCATCGTTTTGGTTGAGGATTCAACTATATTGTTAAAAATTCGTTTTGTTCATTTAATTCTAATGGTTGAAAATTTGTTTTTATTAGAAAATCCACCTTTTATGGTTGATAATTCATCTTATTGATTAAAACTTCAACTATTTTGTTAAAAATTAATCTTTTTGGCTTTAAAATTAAATTATTTGATTGAAAATTAACTTTCTTGTTAAAAGTTCATACTTTCGGGTCGAGAATTCAACCGTGTTGTTAAAAATTTGTTTTTTTTCGTTTAATTTAACTGGTTCAGAATTTTTTTTTACTAGAAAATTCATCTTTTATGGTTGATAATTCATCTTTTTTATTAAAGATTCAACTATTTTGTTAAAAATTAATTTTTTTAGATTCAAAATTTAATTGTTTTTTTTTTAAAAAGTCTTTTTGACTTTAAAATTGAAGTATTTGGTTGAAAATTAACTTTTTTGTTGAAAATTCACATTTCCGGGTCGAGAATTTATCTGTTGTGTCGAAAATTCTTTTTTTTTCATTTAATTCAACTGGTTGAAGATTTTTTTTAGTAGAAAATTCATCTTTTATGGTAGAAGTCATCCTTTATGGTTGATAATTCATCTTTTTGATTAAAGATTAAACTATTTTGTTAAAAATTAATCTTTTGGATGAAAAATTGAACTGTTTTATAGAAAAAAAAGTCTTTTTGACTATAAAATTGAAGTATTTGGTTAAAAGTTAACTTTTTTGTTGAAAATTCATATTTTCGGGTCGAGAATTCAACCGGTTTGTTAAAAATTCGTTTTTTTTCTTCATTCAATTCAACTGGTTGAAAATTTGTTTTTAGTAGAGAATTAATCATTGATGGTTCATAATTCATTTTTTTAATTAAAAATTCAACTATTTTCTTAAAAATTAATATTTTTGGATTAAAAATTCATCTGCTTTGTAGAAAAAAACATCTTTTTGACTTGAAAATTATACTATTTGGGTGAAAATGGACTTTTTTGTTGAAAATTCATATTTTTGGATTGAGAATTCAACTGTTTTGTTACAAATTCTTCCTTTTGGATTAAAAATTCATCATTTACAGTAGAAAAGTCATCTTTCTTAGTTGAAAATTCATCTTTTTTGGTTTGAAATAAAATCTTTTGTTGGAAATTCCACTGTCTTTAAAAAAAGTCGTCTTTTTTGCTTAAAAATTTAACTATATAGCTAAAAGTTAAACTATTTGGTTGAAAATTCATCGTTTTGGTAGAGGATTCAACTATTTTGTTAAAAATTCGTTTTTTTCATTTAATTCAACTGGTTGAAAATTGGTGTTTTCGTAGATAATTATTCATTTATGGTTGATAATTCATCTTTTTGATTAAAAATTTAACTATTCTGTTAAAAACTGATATTTTTGGCTTTAAAATTAAACTATTTGGTTGAAAATTAAGTTTCTTTTTAAAAATTCATATTTTCGTGTCGAGAATTCAACAGTTTTGTTAAAAATTCGTTTTTTCCGTTAAACTTAACTGGTTAAAAATTTGGTTTTAGTAAAAGATTTATCTTTGATGGTTGATAATTCATCTTTATGATTAAAGATTCAACTATTTGGTTAAAAAATTAATATTTTTAGATTGAAATTTCAACTGCTTTGTAGAAAAAACATCTTTTTGACTTGAAAATTATACTACTTGGGTGAAAATTAACTTTTTTGTTGAAAATTCATATCTTTGGATTGAGAATTCAACTATTTTGTTATAAATTCGTCCTTTTGGATTAAAAATTCATCATTTACAGTAGAAAAGTCATCTTTCTTAGTTGAAAATTTATCTTTCTTGGTTTGAAATAAACTTTTTGCTTGAAAATTCCACTGTCTTTAAAAAAGTCCTCTTTTTTGCTTAAAAATTCAACTATATAGCTGAAAGTTAAACTATTTTGTTGAAAATTCGACTTTTTGGTAAAAAAATTCACTTTTTGGGTTTAAAATTCATCTCTTTGGTAGAAAATGTTGAAACCTTAGAAAAATAAAGTGTTTCATATTGAGAACAATATGGTATTTAATTAATTTTTTTTTTTTTTTTTTTGGTGTTGGTTATTGATTGACTTTTTCCCTTTTTCTCCCTCTTTTTTCATTGTGTTATTCTTGTCTCTAAAAATGATCATACAAAGTTCGAAGTAAGAGTTATTCCAAACTTTATTCTATAAAAGTAGTGCACTCAATGCATACCGAGCCACGGCGAACGTCACACATACGCTTTAGGCAGTTTGGACATCTCATTCGCACACGCCCACTTGAATTTGGATCACAAAATGCAAATCTGGCTCTCGTTTCTTCGCGAATCACCTCTAAAAATTTTGGCGCTGGTAGATCAATTAAAATTTTTTTGAAATTAAGTGCTTGATACTTTGGCGCATGGTTCGAATTTTTAAGCGACGTTGCAATTGCTCCTTGATGAGCGCAATACCCAAACTTCTAAAAAATTTTGAGCGGATAAGGTTTGGATTTTCAGAAATCAAATTGTAAAGGATGTACGCATTAATGCCATATTAATTGAGCATGTTGTAAAAAAATGTTGAAGGCCATCGGCGTGTCTGCCTCGCAGTATATAATACGTGTGACATTTTTGATCAAATGCATCCGTGGTGCCTTTGAACGCATTATAAGACATTATTATTAACCTCTAGAGAAAATGAAGTCGAAAAACCGATTATCTGGCGAAATTTAATTCTTTTCCAAGCACTCACTTTGCAACCGTAAAGTACCAAACTGGTGCGAATTCGCACCAAGCCCAACCTTCAAACTGAACCTCACGGACAATTAAGGGCGACAACGCTGGGCCTGATGGGGCATGACTCATTAAGGGACGGACATATTTAATATGGGGGAGAGAGGCCCTTTTACCTACCGGGTGACAAACGACACTTGTTTGAAAATTTTTCTGGTGCGAATTCGCACCAGTGTAGTATCTACGGGTTAATAATAAACCTACATCAGGGATTTACGAAGGAAGAATGTGACTTCTACAGAAAAGGATTTTCTGAAAGGGATTTGTGACTCAAACGAAAATTCTACGGGTATCTTGTACCGAGATAAATTTATAAATTACTATTTATTTGAAACTGGATGTTTTGTTTGGATCTTATGCTTTTCTAATTATTGTTATTAGAATTGTGGAAAGCATAGTTTGCGAAATAGTGAGTGAGCGATTTCAGAAATTGTAATTTGCACGGAATTTAATTTTACTTCACATGTGATTGGGAATTTAGTATTGATCTGAATGTATGAGCGATGTTAAGATATACTATAATTTGTTAGATAAATGTCATGCATACAGAGATAAATTTGCCTAAGTGAAATTTCATCGATTTCTCAGATTTCTGTAAGTAAACAATCCATGAAGTTATGTGTTTTTTTAAACAACAAAATTTTAACTTGCAGTTGATTGTGAATGAATCTCATTTGCCGATAATTCGAGCTTTATTTGGTAATGTCTTTACATCATTTCCCACCATCAAATGAGCATAAAACATCTCAAACAAAATTAATATAAACGAACCAGATAGATCAACAAAAAAGAAAATTAGTACAAATTACTTACCACACTGGTTAATAAAACTAACATGGAAAAAATCATACAAGGTTCGAATATACCTATAGCAATAGAAATTTTGTTGAAATTCTTATGCAGGGGGTTGTGTAAAAGATGAAAACGGTAAACCCAACAGTTTCCACGCTAAATTTTGCAGAGTATATTGTAAGGAAAATTTAGAACTACCCGAACGGCACCAGATTCTCTGATCGAATCAGAAAATCCTAACGATCCTGTACAAGAGCCTCCCAAGAAGAAGCGTTGCTTTTGAATTTGGTTTCTTTAGAATAAAGTTTATGTTTATCTTGTTATAAATTGAAGTGTATAGCATATAATAAGTTTGATTAAATCTACTTGTATTTTAATTTGCGGAAAAATACCAAAAATATATGTGAACAATTGTGATAATAAATACTAAAATTATTGATCGAAAATAATATATATATTTTTTTTTCATAAATTATAAGGAACAAAATTTCAATTAGTACAAAATGACCTGAAATTCAGAACTACCCGTTTTTTTCGGAACTAACCGATTTAGCAGAGCTGCCCGTTACAATATACTCTGAAATTTTGCATGTTTTGGTACAGCAACGCTATGATGAGCATTAAACTCAGGATTCTCAGTATTTTTCCTCCTCGCATTAGACACTTGAAACGCATCACCATGCAAAAAATGAAGTCGGTAGACCTAATCGTTTTTGCACTAGGTGTGCTAACGGACGGACACCCATTTTACCGATATATGCATAAGGGGTTTTCCTACGAAACCGTAAAAAACAAGAAAATCTTCTTTTTAACAAATAACACAAAATGAAAGGGTGAGACGTCAAGAAATCCAAAAAAATTTCTTTTACCACCTTAATGTAAAACGGTTTGCTTACTATTACTTCGACAGTTACGTGCAGAAACACACCGAAAAACAAGTGACTAGAAGGTAACTGTATAGCACCGAGCCGTTAACTAGTGAAATCTGTAGAAAAATATGCTTATCTTTATGATATAATGTATGACAACTAAACAAATTATGTTTACTTTATTACAGCGGTGTAGTCGAGGCATGGCGCGGAAAATTTTTCTAGTCAGCATGAAAAGGACCATTTACACAGTATTCAGAATTTAATTTTAAGCCAGTATGGAACCCTCTTTATAGCAACGATAGGTTATGAAAGTATATTTATGGTAATGGAACATATGTTAAGTTCTGCAAGGAAATGGCCTAACTTTGTCGATCTTAGTTTAAGAGATCTTCGTGTTTTTTGCGAACAAAGGTCAACAGTATCGATTTTAGGGTGTTGATGGGATATCATACTTGAATCTGTATCCTATATCTTTGGCATTATAATTATATCCCGGAAGTGAGCGAAAGTGTGTAATTTTTAGGTTTGAAACAAAATTAACACGTGAGCAATTTTTCAAAGCTGCAACTTCAAAAGTGCCCAGCGACTCGTTTTTCAAACAACAGGATTCGACCTGAGCTAAAAATGCGGGAATTTCCCCTTTTGGATTTTCCTTGCGGAAGGTCACATATTATGATTCGGAATCCCCTGACAACAGTAAATCATGTTTGTGGAATTTTCCCAAGTTGTAAACTGATTTTGTTACAGTTTATAGAAAGAAAACAACAAAAACGAAACAAACGCGAATCAAGATTGAAAATTTACAGAAACCGGAAGTGCGTATAGATTTATTATTTTCTGAGAAAGTCACATCTGCGAGGTACCAAAGAGTTGATTTTTAATATTAAGGGTTGGGGCCCAAAAATCGGAGTGGGTATTTTCGAGGATAATAAAAATCAGAGACTCTATCCATACTATGAAATTCCAGAAAAAATTATTTTCTGAGAAAGTCACATCTGCGAGGTACCAAAGGGTTGATTTTTAATGTTAAGGTTCGGAGCCCGAAAATCGGAGTGGGTATTTTCGAAGAGCCCGAAAATCAGGGACTCTATCCACACTATAAAATTCCAGAAAAGATTATTTTCTGAGAATGTCACATCTGCGAGGTACCAAAGAGTTGATTTTTAATGTTAAGTGTTGGAGCCCGAAAATCGGTGTGGGTATTTTCGAGAAGCCCGAAAATCAGAGACTCTATGCACCCCATACAATCCCAGAAAAGACTATTTTCTGAGAATGTCACATCTGCGTGGTACCAAAGGGTTGAATTTTAATGTTAAGGGTTGGAGCCCGAAAATCAGAATGGGTATTTCCGTGGAGCCCAAAAATCAGGTACTCTGTCCACAATATAAAATACCTGAAAAGATTATTTTCTGAGAAAGTCACATCTGCGAGGTACCGAAGGGTTGATTTTTAATGTTAAGGGTTGGAGCCCGAAAATCAGAGTGGGTATTTTCGAGGAGCCCAAAAATCAGAGACTCCATTGACACTGTAAAATTCCAGAAAAGATTATTTTCTGAGAAAGTCACATCTGCGAGGTGCCAAAGAGCTGATTTTTAAGGTTAAGTGTTGGAGCCTGAAATTCGGGGTGGGTATTTTCGAGGAGCCCAAAAATCAGAGACTATATCCACCCTATACAATCCCAAAGAAGATTATTTTCTGAGAAAGTCGCATCTGCGAGGTACTAAAGGGTTCATTTTTAATGTAAATGGTTGAAGCTCGAAAATCGGGGTGGGTATTATCGAGGAGCGCAAAGGTCAGAGACAATTCACACTATAAAATTCCAGAAAAGATTATTTTCTGAGAAAGTCACATCTGCGAGGTACCGAAGGGTTGATTTTTAATGTTGAGGGTTTGAGCCTGAAAATCGGGGAGGGTATTTTCGAGGAGCCCGAAAATGAGAGACTCTATCCACACTATAAAATTCTAGAAAAGATTATTTTCTGAGAAAGTAACATCTTCGAGGTACCAGAGGGTTGATGTTTAATGTTAAGGGTTGGATCCCGAAAATCTAGGTGGGTATTTTTGAGGAGCCCGAAAATCAGAGACTCTATCCACACTTTAAAATTCCAGAAAAGATTATTTTCTGAGAAAGTCACATCTGCGAGGTACCAAAGGGTTGATTTCTAATGTTAAGGGTTGGAGCCCAAAAATGAGAGTGGGTATTTTCGAGGATCTCAAAAATCAGAGATTCTATTCACACTATGAAATTTCAGAAATGATTATTTTTTGAGAAAGTCAGGTCTGCGAGGTAACAATGGGTTGATTTTCATAGTTAAGGGGTGCAGCCATATAATCAAAGTGGGTATTTTCGAAGAGACCAAAAATGAGAGACTCTATCCACACTATAAAATTCCAGAAAAGATTATTTTCTGAGAAAGTCACATGTGCGAGGTGCCAAAGAGCTGATTTTTAATGTTAAGGGCTGGAGCCCGAAAATCGGGATGGGTATTTTTGAGGAGCCCGAAAATCAGAGACTCTATCCTCACTATACAATTCCAGAAAAGATTATTTTCTGAGAAAGTCACATCTGCGAGGTACCAAAGGGTTGATTTTTAATGTTAAGGGTTGGAGCGCGAAAACCCGGTTGGCTATTTTCGAAGAGCCCGAAAATCATAGACTCTATCCACACTATAAAATTCCAGAAAAGTTTATTTTCTGAGAAAGTCACATCTGCGAGGTACCAAAGTGTAGATTTTTACTGTTAATGGTTGGAGCCCGAAAATCAGAGGGGGTATTTTCGAGGAGCCCGAAAATCGGAGACTCTATCCACACTATACAATCCCATAAAAGATTATTTTCTGAGAAAGTCACATCTGCGAGGTACCAAAGAGTTGATTTTTAATATTAAGGGTTGGGGCCCAAAAATCAGAGTATGTATTTTCGAGGAGCCCAAAAATCAGAGACTCCATTGACCCTGTAAAATTCCAGAGAAGATTATTTTCTGAGAAAGTCACATCTGCGAGGTACCAAACGGTTGATTTTTAAGGTTAAGTGTTGGAGCCTGAAATTCGGGGTGGGTATTTTCGAGGAGCCCAAAAATCAGAGACTACATCCACCCTATACAATCCCAAAGGAGATTATATTCTGAGGAAGTCGCATCTGCGAGGTACAAAAGGGTTCATTTTTAATGTTAATGGTTGGAGCCCGAAAATCGGGGTGGGTATTTTCGAGGAGCCCAAAAATCAGAGAATCCATCAACACTATACAATCCCATAAAAGATTATTTTCTGAGAAAGTCGCATCTGCGAGGTACTAAAGAGTTTATTTTTAATATTAAGGGTTGGAGCCCAAAAATCGGAGTGGGTATTTTCGAGGATATTAAAATCAGACTCTATCCATACTATGAAATTCCAGAAAAAATTATTTTCTGAGAAAGTCACATCTGCGTGGTACCAAAGGGTTTATCTTTAATGTTAAGGGTTGGAGCTCAAAAATCAGAGTGGGTATTATCTAGGAGCGCAAAAGTCAGAGACAATCCACACTATAAAATTCCAGAAAAGATTATTTTCTGAGAAAGTCACATCTGCGAGGAACCAAAGGTTTGATTTTTATTCTTAAGGGTTGGAGTTCAACAATCGGAGTGGGTATTTCCGAGGAGCCCAAAAATCAGATACTCTGTGCACACTATAAAATTCCAGAAAAGATTATTTCCTAAGAAAGTCACATCTGCGAGATACCGAAGGGTTGATTTTTAATGTTAAGGGTTGGAACTCGAAAATCGGGTTAAGTATTTTCGAGCAGCCCGAAAATCAGAGACTCTATCCACATTATAAAATTCCAGAAAAGATTATTTTCTGAGAAAGTCACATCTGCGAGGTACCGTAGGGTTGATTTTTAACGTTAAGGGTTGGAACTCGAAAATCGGGTTAAGTATTTTCGAGCAGCCCGAAAATCAGAGACTCTATCCACATTATAATATAATGATCAAATTAAGATCTTCCTGTATATTCATATATATTAAGATCGTTGTAGTGACGAAATCAGCATCCCCACGTCTCGAATTCCATAGCGAGACGGTTAATTCGTCTCTATAGGTACCTGTTGTACAAAGCTGGGCCAGACTGTAGTCTAGACGACTGTCTCGATGATGATGATGATGATCATAATGCTTGTGTTGTATTATGCCAGGCGACCGTAATAAATATTGCTAGATCTTTACAGAGTATATATTCTCCTCAAATAATCGCTAGGCTGACTGTTGTCTAAAACTTTTGCCTTTATTTTGAGATTTTATTACTTATGTGCAAGCTTTGACGATGGTTCCCATGATAATTGGAGGTGTGGCAAACCATCTGATTGGTCAAAACGCCCTTTCAAATAGGATTTCTCAAAATGCAAAAATTATCTACATCTCCCACTATTTCAGAATTTTCTTAACGATGATAGGTAGTCATAGTAAAAGCCTAATTTCTCCCCCTGCCACACCATCTATCTTTGGTTCTTTGATATAGCCACCCTACACAGCCTTAAAAGCACAGTTTCTCTAGATCTACGCTAGAAGTAACTTCGCTTGCTATTCTTTCTCTTTTATCAAACTTCAACTCAAAAATGTTTGCTCCAGCACTTTTTGCCCACATCATCGCGATGTGTGGTAGTACGAGCGACTTAGCTGATTGGCAATTACGGTTAATTTTTTAATTTATGGTGGGTTATCTCGATGCCGCGGTTATTGATCGGGTTCTACGAATGCTTGGTAACAACATTACACTCCGCGAGTTAATGATAGTTCGGAGGACGGAGATTGCTGCCGAGTCGATTCGTTTGAATAGACTTCTACAGTTTTATACTGATGGTGAGTGAAAATAATAATCTAATAATACTAATTCACCAATTTACTAATTTTTAGTAATTTTTAGCACCAGAAGAAGTACAATCGACACCGGCTGCTCCTACAACAACAACAACCGAAAGTTCTGATGATCGGTTCAGTCAGATCTTGGATCGAGATGGTGATGTGGCGATGATGGAAATATCAACATCACATTCACCAGTATCAGTACCGTGTGCTGCATCAACATCATCGACTCCCGATGTCATCGTCATTCATGACAACGCGGATGTCAACGATGTCACTTCAGCACCATCACCAGCAGCAGCAGGCTCTACGGAAAATGCTCAGACTACAGTGTTGAACTATAATAATAATGACGACGTGAGTACTCGCTCAATTGAAATGGTTGATCTGTGCAGTGATGACGAGGACGAAAACAGGGGCGACAGTGGAAACGAAAACGGTGATAATGTTAGTGAAAGCGGTGTTAATAACAGTGATAATGAAAATGGTATTGATATCAGTGATAACGACAGTGACGATGGAAACGATAGTGATGACGGAAACGATAGTGATGACGGGGATGATAGTGAAGACGATGGCAATGAAAGTGAACACGTGATTTACGACGACGATGACTTCGACGAAAGCTTCTATGGAAAGGTGGTGACGGTTGAAGATAATGATGATGATGATGAGGAAATGACAGAGCTAACAATAACAAATCTTGAGGAATTAGAACGAGCAAATGGTAAGTCGTTAAAAAATTTGTAAAATTTAAATACTTCTCACTGAAGATAATTGGCTTTATTTTAACGACCGAAATGTCTCAAATTATGTAAATTTGGAAGAAATAGTTGTTGCTTGACATTTTCCCACCTTTTTATCACTTTTCACTTAAAATTGAGAGAGATCAGATGAGAACTTCTTATTTAAATTTTTCTGCAATGTGAAAAAAAATGTGAGAAGACGTCTTATAATAATAATAATGTTAATATTATATTAGTTAATAATTAATGATTATTCCAATAATCATTCAAAAATAATAATCAATGATTATTTCAATAATTAATCACTAATCATTAATAATTAATAATTATTCCAATAATCATTCATTAATAATAAATAATGAATTGATAATCAAGGATAAATTATTAATAATTAATGATTTTTTTGAATTAATTATTTAGTATAAATAATAAATAAATAATAATTAATAATTAATCACCGATCATCAATAATTAATAATAATTGAATAATATTTAACGATAATTAATAACGATTAATCAATCATTAATAATAATTAATACTTAATAATTTGTCATTATTCATTAATAACTTTCATGATTAATTTTAATTAATTTTATCAATTTATTTTAATTTCATTATTTTAATTTAATTAAAAATTTAATTTCGTTTTATTTAATCAATGAATTGTTATTATATTAATAATTTGACAATTAATATAATATTATCAATGTAGAAAAAACAGTGTCGAAACTGTCTCGCTGTTACTGAATCGATTTAGTTTTGGGATTCCTGGGTCATTTGTTTTATAAACAATATAAAAGTATTAGTTTATTTGAGACTTATTTTGAATTACGTGTTTTACACGTAGAACCCTATCCCTCTACGAGTGTCTACATTCAACGAGCGGGAGGACAAAAGAGGCAACGCTTGAATGAGAGCGACGATCACGAGTCTGAGAATAGAAAATCTGGCCACCCCGTCTGAGGACCAAGAACGACTACGTAATCAGAGTAGTGTTTCAAATGAGGGTGGTCAAATGGCGATGAACTCAAAATTTCTAATTACAAATATAAAACATAAGTATTATCCGCGTTTTGCCTTAAATGGTACTGAAACCGAATTGAGATTCCGGTATAACCCTGATGAAACAATTTGCCCGATCAAGTGGCTTAAATCGGCGATTAAAGAACTTTTTCAGTATTTATTAAAACCTTATGCCCCTCTTGATTTTATCGCAATCAACTTCATTACGGATAGTTTCACCCAAGATGATGCAGCGTTGTCTTTCCGTTACGTACGCGATTGTCACTTTGAATCCCTATGGAATTTGATTTTTATAGTTACACAGAGTGTCACCGAATTTCGAATAGATGGCAGCTTTAAAATAACAATCGATTGTGTTCATAATCCTACAGGGCTCGGTTGGGGGGTTTTAACTAGAGGTGTGATTAACAAAAGGTCAGTTTTAGCAATTCAAAATCGCGATAATTTATGTCTCCCTCGATCGATTGTTTCAGGTAAGTATCTCAGCCTTTTTATATTAAATCAAAGTTCAGCGTCATTGCTTACTTTTATTTCGCAATTCCTAACTCTCTATCCCAACAGGTTATGGGCGCAGAACCGTGTGTTTGAAGTGAAAAGGCTAATGCCGAGAAAGTGTTGTATTTGAGGGGAAGCGTCAGAATCATTGTGAGTTCCTTCGTCAGTTCGTATAAGTGTAAAAATGAGTTCTGCGTGCTCGGCACAGATTGAAACACTTGGCAAAAATAATTTTGATACGTGGAAGCTTCAGTTCGAAGCTTTGGCAATAAAAAGTGAATCTTGGGAATATGTGTGCGGTGAAAAGTCTAGGCCAGCTGTAACGGCAGGAAATGCTCCATCGGAAGCATTGGCGAAAACATGGGATGTCGCTGTTCGCAAGGCGCGCTCCTATTTAGTTTTCGTGATTAATACTTCTGAACTGAAACAGATTAAAGGTTGCGCAACAGCTAACGAGATCTGGAAGAAGCTGCATTCGATTTATCAATCGACCGGGCTGGCCAGAAAAGCGACTCTTCTCAAACAGCTTACGCTACACGAAATGGCTGACGGTGAAGATATGCGCGAGCACATTCGAAAGTTCATTGACGCAGTAGACAAACTCCACGAAATGGAGGTAGAGATCAACGGTTATCTCTTAACAATTTTATTGTTGTGTAGTCTACCAGCTAGTCTTGAAAACTTTCGTTGTGCGATTGAATCGCAAGATGAGTTGCCAAACCCCGAAAGTTTGAAAATTTAAATTCTGGAGGAAAGTGACGCAAGACTTTTGAAAGAGCGAGAATCTTTATCTGGTGCCATGATTGCGAGTCATAGTCATGCGCAGAAGAAGAGCGAATGGAAGAAGAGAAACTCCGGGAGTGGGGCGGGCAGCCGAGAAGGACAGAAAACAGAACCTCCGTTTAAGTGCCTCAAGTGCAAGAAAGTGGGGCACAAACCATCTGAGTGCGGCAAAGATCCGAAACAAAGTGCGGCTACAGCGGAAATGTGTTTTCTTGCATCGAAAAATGAAGCATCAGCTTTAAATGTAGTGCATGAGTCAACGGAAAGATAGTGGTGCCTTGAGAGCGGGTGCACATCGCACATGTGCAACGATGAAAAGAAATTCTTGTGTAGGAAAAAGTGCGATAGTGAAAAGCTGAATTTGGCAAGTAATGCCACTAAGAAAGTAGAAGCCAAAGGCACCGTGAAGTTGAACGTACCAAGTGACAATGGTACCGCAGTAGTGAATCTGGGAAATACATTACATGTACCAGACCTTCGCACGGCTCTGATGTCTGTATGCAAAATTACCGACAAAGGTTTCGAAGTAGTGTTTCGAAAACATGAAGCTGTGGTTGCGGATGAAACCGGTAACGTGAAAATGCTTGCAGATAGAATTGGGGATTTATATTTGATTCGTGAAAGTGGGGAAATTGCGGGTACAGTGATCGAGAATCGCGGTGTAGAAAATGTGAAATTGTGGCACAAACGTCTCGGGCACATTAAGAAAAAGGATTTGAGAAAAATCGCGACCGAAAGCAAACCTTTCGGTATAGAGCTTAGTGTAAAAGCAAAATTACTCGTGTGTGAGCCATGCGTTAAGGGGAAGTTCGCGCAAACTCCTTTTCCGAAAAGCTCGTCTCGAAGCACAGAAGTGCTTAATATTCTTCACACAGATTTGTGTGGCTCAATGCGTACGCATTCGATGGGCGGGGCAAAGTACTTTTTGACTTTTTTAGATGACACGACGCGATGGTGTGAGGTGCGATTTTTAAAGAGCAAGGATCAAGTTCTTGAAGCTCTTAAAAGCTACAAAAATCTAGTGGAGAACCAAAAGGGTAGGAAGATAAAGCAAATGCAATCGGACAACGGCAGAAAATACTGCAGCAATGCCTTCAAAGAGTACCTGGATAAGTGTGGTATCAAGAGGAGACTCACTGTACCATACACTCCCCAGCAAAATGGAAAAGCGGAACGGAAAAACCGCACGCTAGTTGAAATGGCGAGGTGTATGTTGTTCGAGGCCGATCTTCCAAGAACCTTTTGGGCGGAGGCCGTATCAACGGCAAATTATCTTTGAAACCGATGTCCTTTCAGAAGTTTAGATGGCAGGATACCGTTCAAAAAATGAAGTGGGCAACAGCCGAATCTCTCTTATCACCGAACCTTTGGGTGCAAGGCATTTGCACTGAATAAAATAACAGGAAAAGAAAAATTTGACGCACGTGCATGACAGTGCATTTTCGTTGGATATTCAGAGGAGTCGAAGGGGTGTAGGATCTGGCTGCCAGCTGAATGAGGAGTAGAAGTCAGCAGAGATGTTCACTTCATAGGTGAGATCTCACTAAAAAGTGAAAGTGACGATTTTCTTTCAGATAAACTTTTCCAGAAAAAGGTAATTGATGAGCTCCGTGAAAATAAATGGGTAAATGTCAACGTAAACCCCATTCAAGAACCATCTCCAAGGGTCGATTACGTCAATGAAAGTTCATCAGAAGGAGATGAATGGGAAGAAGCAGATGATGCCACTGAATCTGCTATCGATGAAAACGTTGACGAGAACGTCAATGAAGAAGGAGCCAACGAGGAAGCAGAGCCAAGAAGATTAGCAGGACGACCTGGAGTTGTACGAACCGGCAATCCTGGGAGACCTTCAAAGGACTACAGGGTCGCAGATGGAAGAATAGCTTTCTATGAACCTGAGGATTACGCGAACATGGCTGAAGTGTCACTGAAAGAAGTACTTTCTGGAGATGCGTTCGGAGTGGACAGCAGCAATTCGTGATGAGTTTCGTGCCCTAATTGAGAACCAAACTTGGGAATTGATGGATAGGCCTGCGCATCGAAGAGTAATCGGAAGTCCGATCGTATTGCGAAACAAGTACGATTCTGATGGGAAGCTGGAGCGCAGGAAAGCGCGTGTTGTTGTAAAAGGTTATTCTCAACGTCCTCGTGTTGACTTCCAGGAAACTTTTGCACCAGTAGCACGATTAAGCTCAATCCGATTACTGATTGCTCTTGCCGTCGAAAATAATATGGAAGTTCACCAATTGCCTAGGTTTGGAATTCACTCGAAATAATGGTGGAACAGAAATCTCTCAAAGCAGCTATACGAAGGAAGTCTTAGGCTCGAAATCGACGTTATGTGCCAAAACTGGTAGAAGCAAATAATTCCGTATTCATCATGAAAGTTCATTTCCTAATGGTTATTTAGGTCGTTGATGACGAATCCGCGGTCAAAATTGAAAAATTGAAAAGGGCGGATCCAATATGGAGGACAGAAATCCAAAAATCATGTGATTTGAATGAAGGGCAGTACTAAAGAGTTTTTTTTTAAATTGCTGATAAATATTCTACTATATTATCAGCTATTTACATTTTTTTAAATTTTGACTCCAAGTTCGTCATCAGCGATAAAAAAACACTTACTACTGACTTTCATTCAAATCACGTGACGTTTGCATTTTAGTTTACCATATTGGATCCGCCATTTGGAATTTCTCAATTTTGACCCAGGATTCATCATCAGTGACCAAAAAAACTAGGGCATATCAAATATGTATCCAAATCCATTGAGTTTTGTGGCAGTTATTCCAAGTGCGCATATAGACGTCATTACCAGTTTTGTCACAGATTTTTTCTGCGCATATATGCGTCGTTACCAGTTAACTGGTTAAATTGAAATTCGAGTGTAATTTTAACCTGTTATACTAAGGTTTACGATTTTATTTTATTCTCAGTTGTATAGAACGATTTTAGTCATTCGATATTTTGTCAAAAGTACCATATTCTCAGTTGTTTCTATTCTTGTCTCATAGGTATACCTTCGTAAAGTTCAAAAGTAGTTTTTCATAGTACCCTTCAATTTGGCACAAAACGATTTCACTTTTTTCCTGTATATAGTGTATATATGTTTCGTTAAATTATTAATATGGGATGTATATAGTTGTATATAGTGTATATAAAGTAAGAGATGCTAATTTGACTGACGACCTCCACGTGGTGTATCCTGGGCCATTGCATACATATGAGGGGCCATCAAGTAGTTTTTATTTTTTTTAACTATGAAGTAATGCTTCGATCATTTGCGCAAAAATATATATTGCAACTTTGAATGTGAGCATGATATAGTGAAAAAATGGTTGGTGTACGAAAAGCACTTCCTTTAAAAAAATTATTTAAAAATCTTAATAGTTTTTTTTATCCCCTTATAATCAACAGAATGGGTTTTTGAATTTTTCGCAGAACCTCTTTAGTACCCTTTATAACATATATTCAAACCATCAACATGAGTCAAGCCGTTTTCGAGAAAATTTGATTTTTTGTTTTTCCAAAATTTGTTCATAACTTTTTAAATTTTTTTTTAAATTGATACTAATGGTAAATTTTTCGTATAGTGGTAGCCACTTACCCCCGCAATATGGATCACATCCGAGCGGGGGCACGTAGACCATGCTTATCCTGCTACGGCCTTTGTGCTGCGTGCAGTTTGTGCTGCGTGCAGTTTGTACCGCGTGCAGTTTGTGCCGCGTGCAGTTTGTGCCGCATGCTAGCCTTCTTGAGAGACTTAAAGATTTATCTCAGCGAAATCAATCAGATATTAAATATAATTGGTATCTACTAATTAAAACTTTTTTTTGAAGACTGTGGAATGATCAATACATGACACTCTCTCTCGTTCGACGTCCTTGAGACTGACGCGAACGATCTTCGGGAAAATCATAAGCTGTTTTTATGTAATCGCGACCTACGATGCTGTGAGAAATCAAGAAGTCTTCAAATTTACCCGAGTATTGCACTTTCAACTGGAACGCAGTCTTACTTACTTCAGCAATTTCCGATGTTCTTGAAACGTATTTTTGCTCAGTTCAGACTATTAAACAAACATGTCCTAAAAATATACATTAAAAACCAAAAATTTGATCTTTCCCTTGGTTTTGAACTGTGTGCATTCTGCAAACTTGGGTTTGACGACTCCTTACATATGCTTGTCATTTGTTCGGCTTATAATCACATTCGCAGTACATACTTTTTAATTAGTGGCAATGAAGACCCAAGGAATGCCTGGTTAACTATCTTGTTATCTTACGACTCTAACACCGTTAATAAATTTGTACAAATGCTTCATGAAATTTTAAAATTGCGTGCCCATATCTTTTATACCAGTTCTATCTCTTAGAAATTACGTGCCATATATATGTATGACTGTTTTACTAATGTTTTATTAATTTAATCTCGGATCTCCACTTGCATAGACCGATTGGTCACCATCAAGTGTTTTGATTTATTTATTTTTGTGTGAAACTTATATGAATTTTGTTCTTGTGTTTCAATAAATCTACTACTACTACTAAAAAAAAAGTATTGAAAGCAAATAAGCTAAGAATGAAGTAAAAATTCAAGTCTTTGAGAAACCACCAACGTGGATCTTAACCTTTTTATTCCTTAACCACTTCCAAGAAAAAAAATTATCATAGTAAATGCATGTAACATAAGTAGGAACGCCACACTACATCTACACTCTCCCCCTCTCTGTAGTGTGACAAATAACAATATAAAAATATAGATGTATTCGAAATATAACATTACAAGTTACAAGAGTCATGGAAAAATCACACTAATGTATTGGGATTAGAAATGTTGAAGATTCTGAAGTCGAATAGCCTTCTTGTCGGGCATGGGTTTGAATGATGTACATGGGCGTTTAAATTCCAGGAACTTTTCGAACCTGATACTGGTAAGCGTTTCGTTCCGGGTTCATAACCGGGCGCAATTTTCTGAAACGCTTTACTGGAATTTCAGGTCTAGAAATACGCTTCTGTAACCGAAAGTTGTCTCAAATATGGAAGTTGAAATTCTTTACACACAATAGAGAATTTCATTGATAAAATTGTATTTATACGAGGGCTGTTTGATAAGTCAGTGACTTTTTGAATTTCCCGCGCAGTAACTTTAAATGCAACACAGGTCCCGTCAACGCCATCTGTGAATAGACTACTGTTAATTTTGAGCAAGCTGGGTCATTTAGTTTGTGGTTGACAGCCATTGAAAGCAGAGAACCTCGTGAATGTTAGCGAAAATGGAAAAAAGTGAATTTCGTGTGCTGATTAAACATTATTTTTTGCGTAAAGAAACCATCACTGAAACCGAAGAAAGGCTTGATAAATACCATGGGAACTCCGCACCATCAATTTCAATGGTTAAGAAGTAGTTTACTGAGTTCCGTTGTGGTCGTACCAGCACAAGTGACGCAATATTTTGGTGAAAAATAAAGATATCCTAATAAATCCAAGTAGGTTTGAAAGGGGAAGATTAGTACTTTCAAATTCTATATTAGCTTTTGTGGTAGTCATTTTTCTTGTTCGGTTACATAACCTCAAAAACAGCTAAAAAACGCGTTTTTTTCACTTTTAGGTTAGGACATCTTGAAAACCTGACGCACAGGAGCAATTTTAAGCTCGGATTCGGAGTCAGCGCATCAAAATCCTTCGGAAATGTTAGATAAAAAATAATAATTAAAAAAATGTCTCATTTTCGCTCGTTGTTTATTCATATAAAAAATAGAAAATGGCAATAATTAAAAATCTGACCCACAAACTCTTTTGTGCAACCATCGCTGATCACTTCTGAACGAAAAAATTGAAAATCGATTGAGAATTGTAGGCTTTATGTGATTTTGAATAGTAAATTCCCGATTCAGCCCACTGTGCGCCGACTTCCTTTTCCAACGGCCAAAAAAACTGCGCGTCCTAATCTTGAGCATTAAATGGCCCAAAACCCCTCCCACCATTCATGCCGACCCATTTTCCAACGCCCCGTTTTCCAACAAAAAATCTGAAAATTCATTTTGGTCATTTTTCTCGAAAAACATTAATTTCAGAAAAAAGTATAAATAGAAAAAATATGCGCTTCGATGAGATCTAAAACTTTTGTGGATACATTTTTTTTCAAAATCAATAGTTTTTTAAATTTTGAAAAAAAAACTATTTTTGAAAAGTCAAGATTATTAATAACCTAATTTATATTGATCAGCGCCTACAATTATCTTAGTGCGTTCAACTAGGGACTAAAAGGAACCCATAGGCCAAGTATTGAGTAAATATTCTTAGGTGACCTTTTCGGAGGTATACCCAGATGATCCGTAGGATCAAATGGTGCTCCTTATGTTTACGTGATTGTAATTTTTAAACCAATTCAATCAAATGTTTTCATCCCAATATTATCTTTTCTACTATGTCAATGCAGATGTCACCTCAACATCACCAAGGTTACTCCCCACTAGGAGTCTATGGACTTCCGCTGTAGTAATGTTCCTTACATAAAGGCGCAACGGCGGGATGTCTAGGATGACCTTTGAGAAAACCCTTTGGAGGGTTTCCAGTTTTTTTGTAGTACTGACTTGTTCAGTCCTTGGCAACCAGATCGCTGATGGATATGCCATTATGAGTCTGATGATCATTTCATATAGCCAGTAAGTAATCCTGGGTTAAGAGCCCCAGTTTTTCCCTTTGCGCTTCTACAGGCCCAAAAAGCCATTAAGGCTTTTCTTACTATTGCGTCAACATGGAGCTTCCATCTTAATTTAGGGTAAAATGTTACTCATAAATACTTTTCTGATTTTGAAAATTCTACTTCCCTGCCGTATAATTTAAGATTTCTAAGGTCAGGAAGCTTTTTTCTTCTGGTAAAGTGCATTAGTTACTATTATGTTTAGCGCTGACTGCATGAGTTCCAAAAGGCGCCCTCATGATTCCCTGTTACCAGGATCGCCAGGTCATCTACATAGCCTTGCGTGTATAAGCCCGATTCGTTTGAAACATAAATCTGGTCATCAATGACAAGCGTCCACTGTGTGGATGAAAGAACTCCTCCCTGTGGGCATCCCCTTGAAACTTTGGCCTTCACTGCATTACCATGTAGGAAAGTATGTACCTTTCTGCTTCTCAACATGGAGTGCATCAACCTGTTTACTGTGTCACTAACTCCGTGTGTTTCAGAAGAACCGTATATGGATTCAATTGGGGTGTTACTGAATGCCTCCTCTATGTCTAGAATCGCTGCTATTTCTACTTTACTTTACCGCATTGTAACGCTAGTGAGGGAGGTAAACGCATAGAGAGCGTTCACGATATATTTGTCTTTTTGAGAGGCATGAACGAGGTCCAGCTGATCTGTCCAAAGGATTTTGCCTGATAGTAAGTATTCTTACATGGCTTTGAAATGAATATAGCCTCAAGGTTCCTCCATGCTACCGGGGTGTATCCCATTGCTAAGCATGCCCGAGAGATGCCACAAAATTGACCCATTATCAACGGAAATCCTTCTTTAATTAATGCAGGGAATATTTTATTATCTCCTGCAGCTTAGAATGCTTTGAATTGTGTAAATACCCATCCAATTTTTGAATGAGTGAAAATACGACTGGCTACTTTTCAATCTTCCATTATGGCTCTGAAAGTTGATCCTCCTAAGGGGCATAACTAATGGGCTGCCTTATCATTCATGTAATCCAACTCCGAGCCCGGGAAGTGTACCCACATTAGGTGCTTAAGGATTTCATGAGTCTCAATGAGTCCCTTAAGGCCAATTCCCAATTCTCATTCATTTTATCCGTGTTAAAAAGGCGTCGAGTGTACTTTTTCAGGCCCTCCGTTCTAGGATTCCACCAGGGTGCATCCCTGTCTATTTTCTTGATAAGAAGAGGACAATCGTCCTCATACACTTTGTTTATACGTTTTTGTAAGTGGTCGACAGCAAATTCTCTCTGTTCGATATACTTGATTGTGATCCTAATAGCCTCCAGCAATTTGTCGAGATCCTCCCTACAAACATCCCAGTCAGTTGCTTTAAATTTTCTATACATATGAACCTCAAGACTATCGGCTACCAAGGAGAAGCATACATGTCTATGATCTGATAGGAACGTATTGTTACGTTTCGCGCTTTATTCGTTATTATAGTTAATACTATTTTCTCAAATATTGTAACAATATTTTTTTCGAGACTCTAACTTGGCGAAATGTTTAAAGTTTTGTTTGGGGTTCCCGAAGGCGGAATTCTCAAATACCTCCGTCTTCAATATGCTTGAGTTTCAAAATAAAACTATCCTAGTTTTCACAAAGTCAAGATATATGGAGGTATGCTGAATTTGTCCTAATTTCAATTAATTTCGTTTCTATAACAAAGCAAGACGAAATATTAACAACCTAGTTCAAACAATTAGGGTTTGTGTGCATGCCTTTTGAAATGAGTAATTTTAAAGTAGCAATTTTGTAGTATATTAATTTTTTAAATAAATTCCAAATCTTTTTGATTTTTCTGACAAAGCTCAGTCTTACATTCATTGCAAGGCCAGAAAAATCGGTGCTCCAAACCTTTCCGAACGTAAAATTACCGACACCTGGTAATATTCCGCTCGGTACCGTGGAAACCTGCTACTTTAGTCCGTAAGATTACAATGACAGTCGGCGGAAAATTACCACGCTAGTGCAAGGTCCTTTTATTTCCTACGACCGACGGTGTAATTTTCAGCAACTAATATGAAATTACATGCGTTGTCGCGGCGTATTTTATGCATCAGTGAAATTTTACCACGACAGAATATGTGAAATTACGAGGACATTTTTTACAGTGTATTGTAGCTAAGTTGATCGAGCATGGTGCTGATTTTAATTCCAAATGCAAAGAATTTGGACTTACACCTCTTTTTCATTCATTGTCGAATGGTAGAATGGATATTTTCAAATTGATTTTGAAGAAGGGAGGCTCTCTCGATAAGAAGACAAATAATGGTTCAACTTTGCTTCACTACGTGATCATCTGACGATTAAAAGCAGAACCTTGCAAGTTTCTTCCAGAATCTGGTGTTGATTTGAATGCCAAGGATAATAAAGGTGTTCTACCATTCGAAATTCGTATGTGCGACAGAAGAACGGCGTTAGTAAATAATAAAGAGGAAGACTGTGAGACTTCTATTGAAATATGGCTCTGATGCCAAGCGCAAGTTTGAAAAAATTGATGATGAAACTGCCCTGAATCTGGCTACCATCATATTAAATGTGGGTACCATGAGACCTCTGCTAAGATATGCGGCTGATATAAGCGTTCCGAATCAATTAGGAGACACAGCTTTCTGTCTCGCAGTGGAATAAGCTTCTGAAACATTATCAGATGTTAGTCATGATGGATTCGAACATATTTTGGAGGAGGGCAAACAAGAGTTGTGGAGATATGATCTGGACAACGCTGAGTTCAAAGAATATTTCGTCTATGATCGCTACCGTCAGAATTGTAGCGAGATAGAATTCAAGAAATTTATCGATGATTCTGCGAAAAGTAGAAAAATTACACGGATCATGACGCAAGAGATTGTTAAAACGATAGCTGCTGGTAGAGAAGTCAGTGGGGAAAATTTGACTGTCCTCAATAATTCGTACTTTTTAGAATGCTTCCGTGATCGTTGCCAGAAGGAAATACAAGAAATGAAGCAGAAAAAAGTCTTTAAAAATATTTCTTACTTTGATGTTTTAATAACAGATGATACGAAATTAATGAGATATGCTAGGAATGTAAAAATCGTCGAAGTCATGGAATCTGGAGATTGTAAAGTAATGTTTCCGTTATATGCTGATGATTTCGAATTCCAGATGAAGAAAGGTATCGAGAAGAAAAATTTGTTTAAGATGAGTGCCAGGTTCTTTAGCGAAGTTTTGAAAATCAAGTTACCGTATTTTATTGTGCATAAAATATTTAATTTTTTGCGGATTGAGGACCTGAGAAACTTGTGTAGAATTCGAGATCCTTGTATGCTTCTTTCTTCCGAAGATAGAGCATTTCTAAATTCCAATAATAAGATATACTAAGGGTAAGTTGATACTCTTTCAATCATTTGAAAAGAGGTATTAAATAATTATATTTCTTTTATTTGATTGAACATTAAGTTCAGTCTTGTTTAAAATACAATTTAAGAATATCATCGAAGAAATGGTGGAGACTTTTTATTGCAGATTGTAACTTGAGGATAATGGAAATCAAAGAGACAATCTTTTATGGTATAAATTATTGAGTAGATATTATTTTTCTTTTTAAAGTATTGCATCGTTTTCAGTATAAAAACTTTTAAAAGTTTTAACTCTATGACTTTCATGTTTCAAATTAGGAATGACTACGAAATGACATATGTACTTGTAAAGTTATAACAAAACTTCTGTATTTTCATATAAACTTGTTCTTGATTTTATAAAAATAAAGTTTTCTGTCTCCTAAGATTAATTAGTCCATTTTGTTTTAATTTTCTATCAACGAATTTATAAAGACGTTATTTAAATCAACTATTATTAACATAAGGAGTGGAGAAGTCTTTTATACTTTATTTATTTGCAATTGCAAGTGTTTCTTCTCAGTTTTTCACAAGTTTTTATTATTTTCTTATTCTGCAATTTTATTCCAGTTTCGAAGTGTCCCTACAGCAAAGTGTACGATATTAAAAAAATAAATAAACATTAAATTTGTATTGCGTCATTACCTTACTGTTTTCTACAAAATTCAATAACAAATTACATTTTTTACTTATTTTCTGAAATATCTAGTTATTTAAGGTTACAAAAAATGTAAAAATCTCTAGAATTGCTCAAATGTCCACCTCGTTACCATCTTTCATCTTATGGGATTAAAATTTTGAGAAGGCACTTTGCGTCTATTCGTACCGAAATGTTGGTACAAGTAGCCACGCGGAAATACACTACAAATAAATCCGTGTACCCATGTAGAAACCGCCCCATTTGTCCCCATTTCAATTAGGGCAGTAGTCAGAATCTCACTAAAACAAATGGACTAGTAAGTTCTAGTCAGGACCCTTTAAGGCACTGTCAAGTTTCTTTACTCCTTATGACCAGAAAAACTATGTACGTTTAGTTAGGCCCTAATCTTGTATTTGAGTCAGGCTTTAGTTTGGTTCCTGATTTAGATAAAAGAACAAAAAAATTCTAGTCGGGCCTTAGTCAGCATACCCCCAGATAAACTTCTGAAGATGGCGCTGCAGTATGTATGATGCAGTGCCATCTTCAGAAGTTTGTATGCGCTAAATAATGCCTTAGTAAACAGGCGAATGGCTGCCCCAACAACATATGACAGCACAGTGAATTTTATTTTCATCTAAAGCATCCGAGTTTTTAACACTTATAAACACGTGTTTTTAATCGAAATAACACCACCTAAATTTGTATTAAATAAAGTTCAAGTAGTAGTTTCAATAAATTATATTTATTATATATACTAAATAGGGTTTGTAAATAAAACCAAAAACAATTAGGTAATTTATTTTTTCAACTTTCATAATAACATTAGGTTGTTTAAAATGAAGATGAAATTGTTTTTAATACGTGAAATATAAGGAAAACCGTTACATTTGTGCTGTGTACGTGAAACTCAGTGAAAAATAATGAAAATAATCATTTATCATAGTAGAGTGCAAATGTTCAATATTCAGATGTTGTGTGATATAAATTTCTCGGACCATCTCCAAAAGATAAGAAAAGCATAGGGTGTCGTTCTTGCACTGCCTCATCATTAAATCTTTCTGGGTCAAATGTTTCTGGATCTGGATAATATTTTGGATCACGTTGAATAGCGTATATGGGTATCCAAATTCTCTGGTCTTTTGGAACTGTCACATTGGTACCCGAAAATGTGTATTTGTCCGTTGATTTCCTCATCAGTACCGAAACTGGTGGGTACTTTCTGAGAGTTTCTGAAATGAATCAATAAAATTTTAATTACAAAGATGAATTTGAAATTTCAAACATTGCGTTTAAGAAAGTCATATGTATGGATATAGATATATGCAAGTATGCATTCAGAGAATAATTTATGATTGAAATCGCAACAATTTGGACAATTTGAAATTCAAATCAAAGTAGTGTGTAATTAAGATGTTTTAATTTAATCAAATGCTGAGGGGGGCTCAGTTCAGAGGGGATCTGGAAAGGGGTTACATGGTGGGGGATGGTGGATAAATTTTCACCAACCATGCCACTATATACTTGTCCATCCGGTCATATGATTAGACAATTCGTTAAATAAAAGAATTTGCAATATGGTTGCTCATAGGTTCATTAATGACAAACAAATAATACACAGCCAAAAAACGACAAGCTTTAACTTTCTTACGTGAAGAATAGTGCAAAAACGCATTTATTTGGAGCATTTCTATCCGTTTTTAGAATAAAGAAGCCGAGATTTTTTTGTATATATTTTTGATTACCGTGAAAGACCTTGTGTAGATATTTCATATTTTTCAGTCGGTCGTAAATCAATTTTCCATCTGTCTCCTTCAATTCTTGTTGAATTTCTTTTTGAAGTTTGTCTTGAATTGAAGTGTCTAAAGCCAGTTCATATAATGCATTGCTCATAGTTGTTGAAGATGTTTCGAAACCCGCGATATAGAAGACAAATGCCTGAGCTGCCAGAAAAGAGTCCGTCAGATCTGTAATTAAATGTTTTGCCCATTCAAATTAATAATATCACAAGTCAAATTTAACTGTAAATCCTAAGAATATTGTTTACAAAACTTTCAAAAAATATTACTACAAAAAAATCACAAAGTTATAGATGAACGTTAATCCATATTTACCGCGAAGTGATTCATAACTACCCTGGTGGACCATACCTACATATTTTTTAAGTATATAATTAAGTAATGTGATAAATTATCCATCTTTATTATTATTTAAAAACCTACCTATATCACCTAATCTATCAGGATTTTCCTTCACGTGTCTCAGTGAATCAACAAAGTCATGCCTCACGACATTATTTTCCTTCCTGTACTGCATCGTGTCCTTAATTAAGTTGACAAAAAAGTTGTTCATTTCAGTATCCGCTAAAAGAGGTCCAAGAAAATTATATAACCACGGTGTTATATCTCTAATTTTTATTCGCATCAACCTCATAAAACCATCATCGAATATTTTTCTCCCCATTCTCAGGAATTCATTTTTCTCATCAGAAAGAGCGTTGATATCAATTCCAAAAGCACAAGAACCAATCACGTCTGTAGTAAATTTCGCTGTGAGCTGACGACACTCAATTGGTTCATTTTCAGGTACTAATTTTTCCAGATACTGTTCCAGGTGGTCGGAGCATTCTACAAGAAGATGAAACATTTCCTTCAATTTTCCGGATGTAAAAACAGGAGAAAAATTTCTTCGCAGGGGTCGCCATCTTTTAGGTTCAAGGGCAAATAAATGTGGAGATAAAACATCTACTTTTTCTTGAATTCTTATTCCACGGTCGGCAAATTTATTGAAATCTTTGATTAGCACATCTTTGATTAATTCTGGGTCCCTAAGTATCAGAATTGGCGTTGTTCTAGCGAAAATGCCAACCATGAGCTCGTTTTTGAATGCATCGTATATATTTTTAGCGAAATCTCCAATGAAGCATCGATTGAATGTAAGGTCCTTAGCATTTCCGAAAAAAGGTGAAGGTTTTGGTCCTTGAACACCTCGAATTTCCCAAAAATCATGAGTAGATGTACTGTAGTAATAGAGGAAGAGCAAAATTGCTGCGAAAATGCACAAGATTTCAAATGGCCCCATGATGGAATTCAAATGTTAAATAATTCCTTAGATTTACATGAAGCACCTGAAATTATTACAAGGATTGAAGAAAGTAAACGCAAATTTTTGTTTCACGTTAATTTTAATGTAATGTAAATTTTATAATTTAAATCAAAGCCTCTATTTTACTGCAATGAATTATAAATTGATCGCATATAAATGATAGAAGTGTCTCGTTAGTAAAATATTTGTCACAAGTTTTGCTAGGCATCTCGAAATTTCGGGACGGCTAGTCCATTATTTTTTCCAGCACCACCAATTTATTGGGAATACTTGAGGCAGCCTTTTTCAAATATCTTTATGTTTTCTATATTAATACATTTTTACCACCTACTAGTAAATTAAACTTACGAAAATGCTGCAATTACTAAAGAAAATCTCAACAGTTTTTAAGTTGGTTTAGTTGTTTTGTATGCTTGAAATAATTAGTTAAAAGATTCAAATCACGTTAATTAATTATTTTTTAAACAGTCCCAGTTGATCAATTCTAAACAAATTCCATGGAAAGTCTAAAGGGTTAAAATAGTTTTTCAAAAATTTCAAAATTCAGGGAGATACAGGATTTTAAATTTTGAAACCTGAAATTTTTGAAAACACCATATTTCCCAAACCGCTGATTTAATTTCAATGATTTTGGAAAATCTAGCTTTTAGTTCATATGTATTTTTAATGAAATTCAAAAACAAAGAAGAAATTCAAAAAAGGGTAAAAAAAATTTGATTTAATTTTTCGCTAAAACGCGTACTTTTAATTTTTTAGATATAAATAGTTCGATGTCTTATAATTTCATGCATTGATAACAAAAAATATGTCCACTGCGCGGGCACATTCTCATTGCGCGCTACGCGCGCGGCTCGCTTCGCTCCCAAGTTTGAGCGCGCCTAGGGCGCGCGACTATTGGTTCTCACGCTTCGCGCTCGATAATGTATTGATCACGCGCTACGCGCTCGTTCTTTGGATTTTCCACACATTTGTGGACAGACTCTTTAAAATTAAAGGTCAAAGCGTTAACGTATTTTCAATTCAACCACCAGCTAACTTCACTTCGTTGATTGCTGAGGGGAAAACAAGGGACCAAATGCATGGGACAAAACATTATTTTTGTAATATATTCGTAATGAACAATAATTATTATCAAAATAGAGCAAAAATGGACCGAATCCCATGCATTTGGTCCATTGTTTTCCCCTCAGCACTCAACGAAGTGAAGTTAGCTGGATGTTGAAGTGAAAATACCTCATTCGAGCAAAATTTAAGTGCACTGCTCAAAAATTGAATTTTTATATAAAAAGAAAAACACAAGATTCTTTTGACGTAAATCACTGCAGAATTGAACTCTGATAAGTCGGAATGGAAAATTTTCAACTTAATGAAAATTAAAAATCCAGTTTCTAGATTTTGAGGTGCTGAAACGACAAAAAGAACGTTTAATTAAAAATTTGTATTAGGTTTCGTGAAAATCAGAAAATTTTTAGTGTATGTTTTGAATTTCTAGGAAACAGAAGGAGAGTGTGTAATTAATATTCAGGGAATAAGATCCTATTACAATCATTAGGATTTATTCTAAATTTAGATAAATGTCAGTTAGAGCTATCCGCAATGTGTAAATTGTTGCATTCAAAACGTAGAAGATTTTCAACTTGAATCAACTCACAGGAAAAACAAAAGATAAATTTTACATCGATTCCAGGTGAAAGATTCGCATCAACAATAAATAACCTTGCGTTTTGCTAAGGGTTATAAAATAAGTTCTAGTTCATTTACAATAGTCTAATCTATTTCAAAGGAAATTTATAAGCAAGAACAATGTTTTATTTGTGTTTACTGTAACCAATTCTATTTTCTATCAAAATTTGCTCATTCGAGCATAACACAGTATAGGTGACGTCAAAATTATTCTCCTAACCTCGGTGAAACGTGAAACTTTCGCCGACATACGTTCAATTTTCAACCATTCCAAAATTTACCTGCAAAACATTTTAACTTCTGTTTGTTCTGTGCTGATAAGAAAAGAAAAAGCATTGTGAATTTAACTCAAAAGTTTAGGAATGAGAAAGCTGCAAAATTAAAGAAGCTGACACGGGGTTTTAGGTATCTTAGTTGCGATTAGTCCGCTAGTAAACAATGGGTCCTTATATGCACTGAAATATTAAACTGGGAAAACTATTTAGCACTCGCAATTTTTCTTAAAATTTTTGATAACTCTTTTCTTCTTTTCCTCCTATTTGCATTATTAAATATTTGTCTCCATACACTCAAAATGTTATATTATGCATCTATATTGATTGAAGACCATGCTCGAGACTGGCGGCTTTTTGAGGTTCCAGTTTATTGGTGTAAATTGATGATTTTTTTATTTTCAAGTTCTGCTAGCAAAAGTGTAAGCGCAGCTTCTACTTTTTTTTTGAGGATCAAAATCTAATTTTTTATAAGAGGATTGATCTTCTAAAGTTTCAAAGATTCTGTAATGTGCTCCTTTTATTCATTATTATGTTTTTCTTACTTTTATCGGCAATTGTTAGAATAATAACCGTATTTGTTTCTGAAAAGATCTTTTTCTTAAAATTTTGTACAAGTGTAACATCAGTTGTATCAAATTCATAACCATTGTATATGCAGTTTTGCGTCCAATATGATCTTTTGCTTCTGATTTTATTTCAAAAATCTACTGGAATGTGTGTGATTGAATATTCAAGGTTACTTATAATTTTTGATATTGGAAAATTATTCTTATGAAGAGAAGTACCAAAATTTCCTTCAAGATTTATTATTTCTTTTATGCGGTTTATCAGACATTTCAATTACCATATTCTTATGATCTGCAAATAAATTATATTTTTGTTGTAGTCTATAATCATCTAGCGTTAAAATACATTTTCCTATAAATGTTTCAACCAAATTTTTGGTGTCGTTAGTTGTCCAAATGTTCAGATTATTAAACACGAAATATTCTGCTAAGCTAGTCATCCTGATCTTCAGTTCTCAGTGTGGTATCAAGCTTTCACTGGTTAATAGCCTGAAAAGCATCCCTGCGTGTAAACGAAATGCTAAGACACTTGCGGGGGAAATACTGAAAGCGGTCGTCCTGGCGTCGCTCGGTGTCCTCAGGGTGTACGAAACTTTTGATGGATCATCGCACTGAGTACATCGCATACTGTGACCAAATATGGGGTTTTCAAGAAACCATTTGTCTCATGTTTTCAAAATTTGAAGAAAACAAATATTTTTTAGGAAGCCTCACATCCTTTATTCTTTACAATATTTTGAACAAGTTTTTTCTAATATGGGAATGGAATCCTATCAAATTTATGCAGGCTTAAATATTTTTGAGGCACAGGCAAAAACCGTGTAGGATTAGCACTACGACATTATGCTCTATTCGGACGAGACGACTCAAATATTCCCATTCGAACTTCACAACAGGTAATATTCATATTTATTAAATATAGGTTTTGTTTCTGAGTTGAATGTGTACATAATATTGACTGTGGCGATTGTTCACGAAGCCTAAACGAAAAAAGAAGTTTTTTAGAAACTTTTTAGAAACTATTCTGTCCAATTTTTTAAACTAGTTTCTAATAATCGCGAAAGTTTGCAATATGTTTCAAAGCTATAATTATTGCCAAAAGGGTTTAGTGCTCGAGTTATGGCCGTAAATTCGCGTATTCTCGTTGACAGGAAGTTCAAGTCGAGATTCTGTTATTTGCATTTAAACATTGATATTAATATTTGTATAATTAATTAATTAAAATATTATGATACTATTCTCATATTATTATTAGTTATTCCTAATTTCTTCAAATGTTTGAAAAAAAAGATTAAATATCAGTTTTAGGTACGAAAGAAGCAGCACTAAAATTGAGTCTGGTGAAAGAAAATTTGATCAAATAGTTTTTATTTGGAAAAAATGGAATTTTTACGCTTTTCCCAATGCATTTATTTGAATTCAGTCCTCGTGAACAATCAGCGAACCTGTCGGCCGTAGTCTAATCTCAGGACACTTTTAATCCGTATATTCTGCGCAACGAGCCAGGGGCCTGAGTAAAATTATCAACTTTGCCAGATTTATTCTTTAAACGATAACACATTATTTTATTAAAACATGTTACGTATGCTTCAAGTTTCTTGTAATTGTACATTACACTGATTGTGTATGTGAATTAACAATCTCTTAGAGATAAAACAATTAAATTTATTTCCAATATTAATAAAGAGATATTTAGTATGCATTGTGATTTTTGTTTTGAATTTGTTAGCTTACTGATCCTCTTTTGATAAACTATAAAATAAAACTATATGAATGAATAAGAAGAGCTATGCTACTTAAGGACTCCCATTTGGAGAAAAACGAACTGCGATTTTTCTCCGAATTTTGTGAAAAAGGGTAAATAGGCTCCGAGGGCTGGTAAGACATTCATAAGTGTAAGGAATTTGTCTTTCCTTATATGACACATTGCCATTATTTCATTTTTGCACATTTTTGAAACTGCGCACGTTGATGTCTACACGTCAAACTATATACTTCAAAGGTCAGCACGCTGTACTCTACAGTCTATGCGTTCAAATTGTTATAATGAATTTTAATAAAATAAAAAAGTAAAGTCTACAGTTCAAAGTCTGCAGGTCCATGTTTGATAATTTATATAAAGTGTATAATATTTGCTGTATTGTTGTACTGTGCAAGTGAAAAATTTATTCATCGAATCGTGTACGAGGTGTAAGCTTTGGTCCCACTCCGTCTGCTTGCGGGCTTGATTCCTTTCTCTGGAAAAGCCTTAGCAACCAACCGACAGTCATGTTGTTTTATTTTAAAGATCGCCAAAGACAAACTCAAAATTTACGTGTAACTGACACTTTGATTTGATACTGAATCTGGATCATTTCATTCAAATGAGTATCACTCGACTACAACTCACTTGATTCAAACTTCAAGATCAAGGTAATACCCCAAGATTTTCTGTGAGGACGTCAAGATTCCTTCAACGTTTTTCTTAATGAAATGTTAACCAAGACATGCTTTCTCCACCAGAATTTTTACGAACTAATCTTAAACGAAAATGCATATGTCATCAATAAGTTTGGCTTCTATTTATCGCCTAACGCTCTTCGAACAGTACCTACACGTCTCGACATCAAAGTCTTGCACCAAGAGTAAAAAACACAACTTCAGTAAACTTGAATTTTTTAAGTACTTCAGGTTCTTTGGAGAACATTTCTAGAGGACACGGCATGCAAACCATGCACCAGGTATATAAAATATGTCTTTTCCGAGAAAGTCTGATGTTTGTTTCGTATACTGCTGGTTCCTGGAGTGGGTGCCTTAGAGGCAAGACATGTATCTCATACACACTCGATCCGAAATGTGAAAAATTATTTTAATTTATTCTTTTAACCGATAAGTTTTCCAATATTGTGCAAAGACCACATTTTGTAACGTTAGGCACTTTTGAGCTAAGGGTAATCAGTTGCGATAACTTTTGTGATTTCAGACCTTGTCGAATTTAGCTTGAGCCGAAGTCATTTTAAATAATCCTACCTAAAAATATACAATAAACTCAAAATCAGGCTCTGTAGAAGGAAACGTATTTCATGTGGCTGGTACATTTGTTGAATGTCGTGTCCTCGCGAGGAACCCAATGAAGGGAATTCAAGGTCTGATTGAACCGCACTTCCGCGGAGGAGACATTTCGAGGAAGTTTATTATTGAAAATGCCAGCATTGTGAACTATTTTAACCCATATGGGGTTTTGTATCGATTCTGATAACACTTTATGATCTTAAGATCGAATGGCAAATGATGAAGGTTTTATCCACTGTTCGATATAAAAGCTGTTAATTTAATTACAGGGCAATGAAGTTTATCTAGCAGCGTATTCCATTTCCACCAGAAGTGTTTCAGATGCAGAGTTTCTATCCGCTTTTAGGATGAAAATAGTTCGGGTTTTTTTCTCTATGCCTGCTGGCGGAAAATTATTTAAAATGACTCACAAGAGGTAAAGAGTCTGCTCAGTAGGGTGACCCTAAAATACATGGTGATAATTTGTATTTAAAATTCTGGGTTTTCGCGAAAATCTTTTATCCAGTGATACGGCGGCCGCCACATACTGATAAAGCAAAAAAATTAGAGTAAAGTAAAATCAAAAATTTTCTAAATTTTCTAAATGGAGGACCAATAAGTAAGGTAGTAAAATATACAGGAGTCCTGGACCGCTACATTGTCAGCTATGTTTGTACTTCATGCCAAGTTCAAACACTACCTGGACAGTGATACCTTTAAAATTTTTGACAAGTATGTAGTGTAACTTGTCAATTTTGAATTAAAATTGATGTCCCCGCTTATAGAACACAACGGAGACATATTGTTGTCGTCACGTCTCATTATGTGAGTGAGGAAGCCGGTAATTTGAATCACACGATGATTGACCATCACCATGACTATTAAATTCCAATTTTGATTAAGCGACTTGATTAGCGTTTCCGGGGGGGGGGTAATCATTTTACAGTGCTGATGGTTTGGATAATTTGGTAGTACATATGTTAAGTTTTATATTAGTGCAATCTTGTCTCTAATTTATAGGGCATGCATAAGATTCAGTTTGTGGTCGAATAATATTTTTGATCCTTTTTGAAAACCATATGGTAACTTCATTTGCCGATTCCAGAGTCATTGGTGGGAGGCATAAAGAGGAAGCTAATATCTATGTATTTGTGGATTACTTCAGATGAAACCTCTTTAAGACAATAGGCCGTTCTTTCTATAAATTTCCAGGGATAAGCAGATAAGCCATTTTTTCATAATATTCGACTTTTGAATTGGTTATTTTGATGACTGCTCTTCTGTTATTATTTTTTCTTTTCTAATGGAAATGATATATGTGTGTGTATATATTCATTTGTATTTTATCTGTTTCATCGGTTTTTACAATATATCATGAATATTGAATTTCATTCCTGTATTATATCTCTCTAACTCAAAGACTATATTCAAAGCTTTTATATTTTCTAAAAAAATAGACTATCAAATCCTTTTAGTAGTGTATATAGTATACAGAGTGGTATACAATTTACCTCCAGCATTTAGGTAAATATTATTCAGGCCTGATGCTCATATAAAAACCTGCATTTGCCCATATAATTCCTTTCTTCCGATCCGTTATTTTGTTGCATATTATTATTATTATTATATGATTAAGCCGTTTCCCTTTCGGGGTAGGCGTGAATTGCTCGGTGGTAAAGTAGTGATGTGTGGATGGGTATATAGGTGGTTGACAAATTCAGGTTTACATGCCACCCAGCGCCACCTACAACTCAGCTTACGCCAAGAAGCTGCGTGAACTAACGCCAATGAATAGGGCTGGTGTAAACGGTTCTATTGACCAAGTGGCTCAAAATGACTGCATAGGGCAATGTCGCGCTCATGACTTTTAAATTTTTGTACCATGTTCTACCACACAAAAAAAATCATAACAAATTCAAGTTGTAGTACACAACGCAACGAATTTTTTTGAAAAAATAAAAGTGGTATCTCTAAAACAACATACGGAAAAAAAATTTTCAAAATTTTCAAGCATTTTTCTAATGCTTATTTTTTGTTCGAGAAATTCATCAATTTTTTTTTAATCCTCCAGAGTGGTCTTCAAAACATACGTTTTTTTCATTAAAATCGGTCGAGCCGTTTTCGAGAAAATTCACTTTTTTTATTTTGTTTTCCCCCTGCCTATCTCCCACAAAAATGGAATTTTGAAGTTGAAACTTAGTGGAGTTTCATACCACATGAAAACGAACTTATGACATTAATTTCGGCTTCATACGCGCGGAGGCCGATTTCACATGCTTATTCCGCTAAGCCCTTTCTAGCTCTTTTTTGGATGAACAACTTTTCTCGAATTATTTTTTTTCATGGCTTGTGTCGTTTGTCCAAAAATTTCATTTTTTCATTTTTAATGTTGTTTCTTTAAGAACAAATCCAAAACTACGTATCCTATAAAAAAGTTATCGATAACAAATTTGCAGATCTTCTTTGGGTGCATAATTTTTGTACATTCATCTTTTTCCGTATCTTGAATAGTTTGACGGCAAAATGGAATTCTTGATTTTTCATTATTTTTTGTGCGATCAAAATGCGAATGATCGATTTCTCGCAAAAAATCAAAAAGTTGTTATATTTTTGTTCTCTCGACTTTTTTGGTTTTGGATTTCGAAAATGCTATAACTCTGTTAGATTTATTTTTATCTTGAAGAAAGTGGTCTCAAAAATTTTGAAAATGCTCTACCTTTTTTAATTTCATCCCAAATGGCTGGCTTACGAACTTGATCTTCAGTATAGGACACTTGTAAAGTATACAAAAGGCCAATCCAATCTTTTAATTCTTTCAAAAGTTATCGTGCTCACACACAGGCATACATACCTACATACCTACATACAGCCATGCATACCTATATACAGACAGACAGACATACAGAGAGACACATTCGTAGAAACCTGTTTTTCGGGTTCAGAGGGTCTCAAAACGTGGACATTTGACCAAAATTTTAGACCAAATGAATGACTCATTGTTCCAAATGAATGTGCCATGATTGGGAATGAATATTTCTTTGAACTGAGGAAATGCGAATTGATGGAGAGAAATCAGTGAAAAATTCGCTGAATGAAATAGTGGTTAGACATTTCACTGATTAATCAGTGATTTCAGACTTATTAACTTATCAATTCAGTAAAACCAGAGTAAAACATGTATGGCATAACCTCTAAGTTTTCAAGGTTTTGTTATTCTTTTACTTAAGTAGCAAAAATAATTTCTGAAATAAAATAAATTTTTGAATTTTTGGGCTGTAAGTGCCCTGAAGTAACTGCGAGAAAATATACTCAACTCGTATAAAAAGTACTTACTTAACGGGTGTGTACATCCCCGCAAAAAAGAAAGAATTGATATGGATAGGGGCGAATTAACATTTTTGTAATGCGCGTGAATCCCGTTTTCTGATTCTTTCAGCGCGAATTGAATGCGTGTGAATTCATATGAATGCGTGGTCAAGGTCAGTTACACAAAAATTAATAAAAACTGCATGCGTCGAGACTTAAAGCAGCGAACCCTCGTGTATCAGTCCAGAGTACCCACCAGTGAGCTGCGAGATAATTTACTAAACATTTACAATAAATTCGATATGCCGGGCACGTTGTTTTTCCTGTTAGGGATTAAATCGTATAAATCAACACTTGCTGAAATTCGCCGTCACGCATTGGGGCGAATTCAAGTGTGTATTTTACTCTCGCGAATTCAGACGCTTTGACAAATTTTGAAGCGTTTGCGTGCTGACGCATTGAAGTGTCTTCGCTGACTTTAGCCTTTTGCACCGTATTTGTACATATAGAAAGATTCGAAATTGAAATAAGGTCTTCACGAATGGGCACGCATTGACACATAGGTCCAATGCGTCATTGTCGCAAAACGGGATTTGCGGGGTGTCTTAGTCTTTTCATTTCGATTCGTATCAATACTTTCTTTTTTGCTAACTTGTCATTTATAAGCATCGTGACTATTCACCTTTTGAATAATTGATCACATTTATGGGTTTCAAGTTTTTACTATGATTATTTGTTTGAATCTACTAAAATCTTATTTTATTATGACTGCTGAATTGAAATGGTGAAGTGGTGCCAACTATCAAAAGTGTTTATCTCACTGAATGAATAAGTAACTTTTCACTGATTGTTAGTGACCCAGGTCCAGCTATTTCAATCAGAGGAATTTAACTGACAATTAGTGACATTTCACTGATTTAAATTTAGAGAGAAGCAAAAAATATCCTACTGAATCAAATAAATATTTCTTTCGACTAAAACATGCGTGATTGCATTAAAGTAGTTCGCACTTCAATTGTAGTACTTATTTTCCTAAAAGACCAAGTGAATTCTTAGTAGTAAAATTATAATTAACATTGTTTTTATTATACATATTTAATTTGAAGAATCGATATAATTTAAAATCTTGATGGATCTGAAACAGAAAAATTCGATGAAAAATCCACCTTCATATATTTCTTGTATTCAAACAAATGTGACCGTCCGCAAAGAAAGGGACCTAACGCGGAAAAAATCGATTTTTCGTTTTTTACACCAATCGATAGTTTTTTATTTGCTCTCATATAATAAAAAATATTATTCCTATATCTGACAAATTCGAATTGTTATTATACTGCAAAGTGATGACCTCTACCAGAGTTCTTGCGTGTTAGAACGCCTCTTCAATAGCTCCTCCTGTAAAACGAAACTACCGCACGTTAGATCTAGTGATGGGAAATCGATATAAAAAATCGGAAATATCGATATTTTGGTTCCGATATATCGATATTGACATATCGATAGTACCCTATTGATATATCGAGTTGCTCAATCTGTTCGTCTTTACAGCGGAACGAAACTTGTCTTTTTCTTGCTCCAACTGCTTTTCGATCGTACTTTTCCTGAACATTGATAATTTTTCGACTCTTGCTCTAGGGGACTCATTTGTTCATCGAACGTATCAATAAAACATTTGAGACTTTAGATAATACAGAATTATCGGATGATGAAGAAAGAGTTTACCGTGAGAGACTAGGGGAATTAACACAGAAAGCATCCCGAATACCACAGTGTGTTTATAATTAAAAATTAAAAATCAAAATTTAAATTGGGAATTTTTGTTCCAATAGACACAAATTAAATATATTGTTTATAATCGCACTGCATTCTCCTCGCGGTAGACCCTTGTAAGTTGTATTATTATAGGCAAACTGCGGACAGAAATGTTTCGTTTTATGTACGGAATTTTCTTTCAAATATTTTTAAATACTTTCATACTCCTTATTGGATCCGCGAAATAGTTGTTTCAATTTTCCACGTTTCATGTGGATCCAATAATTTTTTCAAATACTCGTCCACCATATTGAATTCGCCATTTTGTTTTTTGAAATTATGACTTTAGATTAGGAATCAGCGCTCTCAAAACTCCCTAGATACCACGTTTCAAGTAAATCCAATAATTTTTTGAAATACTCGTCTGCCATATTATATCCGCCATTTTGCTTTTTAAGATTATGACTTCAGGTTCGGAATCAGCGCCCTCGAAAACTACATACAGGTTCCATGGAATTCATTGTTGTACATTTTGATGTGTTTTCCGACTTTCGGCCACGGAACTGAATCCTTTGGCCCACTGTACGCTTGGTCGCTGACTCCGTCACTTGTGATTTTTATGTTATTTATGAAAACGGAAAAAGTGGGCACCCCTAACGTGAAGTATACATCATAATTAACACACCGATATTCTAAACTTGTCGGTATGTAGCGGAACTGCGCGATACTATCGAATGAAAGAAAGTATTTGACCAATTAACTAATTAGTTGCTAACACAAATGTTTCAGAATTTAAATTAATTTTTTGAAGTGAAACTTATTTTGGGACGGTAGTGAATTGTCGTTGGGATGGGAGTGAATTGAAAAAACGCACGACCGCACGGCCGTACGAGTGGGCAGCTACACACCTCACCCCTTTTCTCACCGCTCTCACTCTCTCTACCCCCATCTCTGGATTATGATACAATATAATTCATTATGATACGGTGTAATAGATTAACATATATTATCGTACTATATTACAACGTATCATACAATATGATACGATGTCATACAGTAGGTGCCATACAATATCACCGCGTATCGGACAATATGGTACAATATCATACAATATCATGCAATATGACAAAATATGAAACTGCATAATACAATATAATACATTATAAAATAATATTATACAATATCATACGGTATCTTACAGTAGAATACGCTATTATAAAATATGATACAATATGATACAATATGGTACAACATCATACAATATGTCCGTAATGTGGTACAATATCATATAATATGATAGAATATGATGCAGTGTCATACAATATGATGCAACATGCTGCAATACGATACCATATGATGCAATACGGCACAAAAGGGTAAAATATGATACAGTATGATACTTAATAATACATTATTACACTATATGATACAATCTGATACAATATGATGTAATATGATACAACATGACGCATTATCATGATATGATACAATATAATACAATATAATACAGCATCACACTATATGATACAATCTGATGCAATATGATGAAATATGATTAAATATGATACAGTATGACGCATCATTATATGATATGAGACAATATGATAGAACATAATAAAATATAATGCAATACCATACAATGTTATACAATATCATTGAATATAATGGATTATGATACAGTATCATACAATATGATACAGTGCCATAACATATGACACCGTACCATACAATATGATGCAGTATCGTACAATATGATACAGTATCATACAACATTATACAGTAGCATACAATATGATACAGTAGCATACAATACGACACAGTATTATACAATTTGATATAGTATCAAACAATATGATGCAATACGATACAATATCATGCAATATAATGTAATACGATACAATATGATGCAGTATGATATAATATGATACACTTTCACAATATATAATGCAATATGATACAGTATGATACAATATCATATTCTATGATACAATATGAGACAATATGAGACAATATGTGGTCGCGGTAGGGCTTGAGCTTTCTTCTCATGAATTTGAACAGCGAATCTGAACAGCGAAATCACAGAAAGACTATAGCACCTTGAAAGGAATTTCGTTTATGCTTTACGCGAGTTCAGACATGTAGAACCAACACAAAGTCATTCTCTGCCCAAGATGAACATCAAAAATGATATGCGTGCACTGATAGAACACCTGAACAGCAAGGCTTTACCTATGCATTGGAATGCAACACAAACTGCGACATAGGTGCAAACTCTTGTATACTGTGTAGCTGTGGCAACAGTTAGATCGTTGGGCTGCAGAACTAGGCCTACAAATTCAATCTTTGCTCCAGGAAGGTAGCGAAATCCACCATGGAAGATCAAGTTGGATATGGATGTCAGCAAAGTAAGGTGCAAATTAGGTCGACTGACTCAATATAAGAAAGGAAATAGAACCAGAAAGCTGATACACCATGTTCCTAAAATCACCCACCCTTGGTACATCGAGATATTCAGACCAGAAATATTGCATGAGATTATAGACGCCCAAAGGCAAAGACTTGATGAAAGAAGGTTCCATCGTGAAAAGAGTGTAAAGAGAAAAAACCAGCAAGATACCAAATTGCCTCTACTGAAAGACATGACATGGTGCACAACTTCTGGTACAAGTACCTGACTAGTATGCATTCTGCGTTGGCAAGGTGTTTTCAGAAGATCATCGAACAACCAGATCTGATGCCAGGCTTTATGCTCCATAGTGCTACGCATATGTTGCCCAAAAAACCAGATGCTCAAAATCCATTAGATTTTCGATGGATAGCCTAACTTCCAACAATATATAAATGTCTTACAGCTATCATAGCAGATAAGGTATATTCTCACTGCGACGAGAATGACATCCTAAAGATCGTTCAACACTGTTCCTTGGAGTCAGGTCTCTAGCCGCGGATGAACTTACGCGGCAGACGGGACAGTTGGAGATGAAAATTTCACCTCTGGATACTTTTTTAGAGCTACCAATTATTACCAATTGCCAATTATTATTATTATTATAGCATGAAGCCATATCTCTTTCGGGGTAAGCGTGACTCACTCGGTGAGGACGGGAGTTGTAGGAGGCGGTTATGGGGGGGATGAGTATAGATTTTTAGATTGATCTAGAATTCCCGTGTTGTTTAAATAAAACGTTCGTTCTTTCTGCGACACTGCTCTGACCCAGGTCGCTGATCAATCTCTCTAGCGATCACCCTTCCTTCAAAGACCATAATTTTTGTTTTATTCACGTTAATTCTGAAGCCCTTGTTCTCCATGCTTGTATTCAATTTGCTAAACATTCTTTGCAAGTCTTGGTTTGACTCTGCCATAACAACCTTATCATCTGCGAATGCTAAACCACGTACCCTCACTGACCCAAGATCCATATCTTCTTCGTCGAGGAGGGCCATTCTTAGACACTTGTCCATGAATATAATAAATAGCCATGAGAACATAACGTATCCGTGCCTAACACCTTGCACAATATCGAACCAGTCACTCAGTTGCCCATTTACCATTACACTCGCTTTGTTACCTGCATATATTGTTTTTATTGCTTGTATGAACCATTCATTGACTCCGTACACTTCCAGAACTTCTCAAAGTTTACTTCTATTCACCTAATCAAACGCTTTTTTAGGTCAACAAGCACACAGAAAACTTTTTTATTTACTCTTCAAACTTTTTTCTGTGATTTGTCTCAAGCTAAATATTTCATCCGCATATGATCTTCCTGGCATAAATCCACGCTGGACTTCCCATATTTTTCTCCTGTTATTTTCATTACCCATACCAAATGTATAAGTATTTTTGAATATGTTCTTCTTACGGTACTTGGTAAGCTGATACCTCTGTAATTATTGCAGTTACTTTCATCTCCCTTTCTTTTGTATATTGGGATGATAATCGCCTTTTTCGAGTCATCTGGAACTTCTCTCATCTCTATACATATACAGTGAAAACTCGCCTTTTTCCTGACCTTGAAACGAAACGATTCTTTTATTTCTAAGCTCGAGGGGGCCCCACCATTACCGCAATTCGGCAGATTATTTTTATCAACGGCGTTCATTGGCTGCCTTGTTCTTGTATCAATGCACCGCCTGTCGCTACTTTTTCAGCCGAAAAGCGCGGGTGATTTGAAATCAATAATAAATACACCCGACATTCCTAGAACTGCTGGCCCACGCAGTTTCTCAGCGCGTAGGGCGAGAGACGGTTGCGACTCTCGCTTCGGAAATAACCGTTAATAGCCGACGGGAAATAGAGGAGATAGGAAATAAGATAGATTGGAATAATTTTAAAGTGAAATGTTCGAAACTTTTTATCCCATTATTTGCAAAAAATTGCGTATGTTATTTTAGTTGCCGCTGTTAATGTATTTGTTTCTTTAGAGTACAAAAGGATAAGATGCATATGTACTGAAATAAAATAATCCATCAATAGTGGCAATTAAAAAAGCAATTGTGTGCAAAAATGAACTTGAGAAATCCCTAAATATATGTCTTTTTAATAATGCCAATATATCAGGGGATATTTTGACATCAAAAGGAGCAATTTTTAGGGCAGCTATTTTTTGGGGGGGGCGGGAATAAAGCCTTTTTTGGACCACGCTTTATTTATTCCTATTTTTCACCACTTTTAATAAGCTCAGGTAATTACAATATTTAACCATTCACAGATTCATAACGAAAGGTTTTTTTTAAGTATTATGTATATTATGAAAAAACCTGGAATTGGCAGGGCATTTTTTTACAGAATTTGTGTAGACGCCCTGAGATAATTCTAAAGATAATATTCTGTAATATTTTTGTTGATATGTTTCAACATATAAAATATTCAAAAAATATACTGATTAATATTATAAATTTCTTTGCTACTTTCTCAAATGAGCTCATAATTGCTTTTACATTTTCCAAAATGAAAACACTAAAACTCCAAAACTGTAGTTTCATTAAAAACAATATATTTTTTAATTAATTCTGTCACTTTCTGTACTTATATGTATGCGAAATTGATAAGTCGCTGTATAAATTTACTTCCTTATTACTATGCTTTTAATTTTTTGTTTCAAATTTGGAAATAATTCTGAAGCAATCTTTCAATTCAGTTCTTAAGTTTCTGAAACCAAATTTTTCATGCAAATGTTCGCCACGTTAACAGTTTATTTTCCCTTTGATGATAATCTTTCCGATTGAATAATTTACTGTGTATATTCATGCATATCATGGAGTAATGCAAGGAGACCAAACTGTGTGTCAAAAATTTGTCGCCATTTTTTCGGACATAGTTTCGGGGAAGTCGTACGCTGAATTGTAAAGGAGTTTGCCTTGTTTTGAGTGGAATATCTGCTAGAACTTTCCGATTGGTGGGTTATTCATGATTCAAATTTACCGCCAAGAAGTGTCGAATCAAAAACTTCTCGCAGATATTCTATTCGAAACGGGGCGAACTCCTTTACAATTCAGGGTACGTCCTCCCCCAAACTATGTCCGAAAATTCGAGGTTCATTTTTCATTCGCACGCATATTATCGTTTGGTCTCCTTACTATTACTCCATGATGCATGTAAGCGATAAATCTAAACATTTAGTAAAGTCCGGGGCGCCTAAAATTGTTGACCCAACACTATTAGTTTCTCACAAGCAGCGATACGTTTCACTGGTTATTATATAAGGGCAGAAAGAATAATAAGTCTCAGCGTAATGCGTGCCATTTATAGATATAAGATAGGTTTATTTATGCATATAGGTACAGTCGAACTCGGATTTAACGTCGGTTTTGGGGCTATCCTTGGACCTGACCTACCCTAACTAAACCGGATTTAGCTACGTTTTGTCACGCCTTCGCGAACCCCGCACACTCCACTCAGCTCCTGAAAAGCCAACCTGCGGCGCTGCGTTAATTCTCGGAAGCGGTAAACACACCCCGCGCAGCTCCTGACAAGCCTACCCGCGACGCGGCGTCAATTCTCGGAATCCGTAAATTCGGGAACGTAAATCATTGTTTTATTCATGTAACTAATACGTATAGAAATATGATATACTATAATGTAGGACTCGAAATGAAAAAAAATGGATCAATTCTACATCTTATTAACTTTAAAAAAAGCATTGACTGTTAACTGGTCGGTGCTGCCCCTCCTTACCCTACCCACGTTATTCATTCTTCTAACACAAGGGAATTTCTCGGGAATTCTTTTTTTTTACAGCAGCTCGTGAATTTTCTTGAAAAATTATTCTTCGTAGATTACAGTTTGCGGAGAAGAACGACGAGGAGGCGCCTCACTCTCGTCGATAAAAATGGTGAGAGTTGCAGCCGGACGATACGCAACTGGAGAAAATAGTGGCAGGTCTGTTCTTTTTCAAGACATCATGTGGATGATCGATGGGCCTTTTGTGCCACATGGAATATCGTTCCTACATCGCACAAACTGAGCAATAAATAAATCCCTATATGGGCCTCTTGCGTGAAAATTTAAATTACAGAGACCGACAGGCGTACCGAATTTTAGAAGAATGTTCATTTCGATTCAGACCATTGCGGTCGGCAATAAATTGTAATCGATCTTGCCTCAAAGTAAGTTTGATGAATGGCTTTATAAAAAAAACTCCATTTTTCGAGAAAATAAATTTTTGCCAGAGTCGATAATTAATTTGCTATCAGTAAAACAGATTTTATCGACCAGCAGATAAACCTATCAGCATTAGGGTGATAAAAAAAAGCAACTTTCGACTAGAGGGCAACGTACCCGCCCAAAATTTACGATCGCCGAAAAAAAATTCATCCAAGTTTCATCCAAACCGGTTAATAGTGAATTGTACCACCTTGGCCGCGAAATTTTCATAAGATTAACACGGGAAAATGGTTGATTTCGGAAAAATCCTTTATTTTTTTTAGAAGAGCGTTCAAGGAATAATATCTGCACCGTGAATTTGAATGCCCCCCCGCCCCCATCCAACCCTATAGTCATCGTCAAGAGCAGTACTTTTTATTGTATTGTTTAAATAATCTATTATTTACTTGTAACCTTTCATGAAAAAGAGGTAAATAACTATAGTTTTTTTTAAATTTTTAGTCAACAGGCCCAGGTACGAATTGACCGTCGGCCCACGGTCGGGCCAACCGTCGGTCGGTCGGTCCAACTTTGTGCGCCACTGGTCGGGCCAACCAGCTAAATGATAACGCTAACCGCCTTTGACTTCTCGACGTCGGCCCGACATTTGGTCCCATATATGGGCCATCTACTAAGATGTCGGCCCAACCTTGGACAACAATGTGGGGCCGACTTTGATTTTTAAAGGTTCAAGGTATTCAAAAAATAAATAATAATTGATTGCGAGTATTTTGACTACAAATGTTAATGGTCCTCCTTTGAATGAATACATATATTACATTTGTTAACATTATATTACAAATAACATTTCTAACGCTACGGGGTTTCGAACCTACATCTACACCTGAATCTATCACCTAGCAGTCGAGGGTCTTACCCATTACTCTATACCTAGAGAATTGAAAGTCAGTGAAAGAACCATCCTCATAAGCTACAGCTCAAAGCAGTTGAAGAAAAAACAATTTTTTAACTATTTTTTCTCATTAATTTCTTTATTGTTATGCGACATCATGTAGATGTAAAATAAATTTACTGTTAACGGGAATATAAATGAAATAATTTTTAAATGAATAATTTCAACCGATAAAAATTTTCAGGGTTACGTCGTCCCGGGCTGAAACCCTTAATTTTTGTTTCAAACATTTTTTTTCAAACAATTTTTTTTTTCTAAACAATTTTTTTTACAATTATTTTTCAGACATTTTTTTCAAATTTTTTGTAAACAATTTGAAAACAATTCTTTTTTTTAGCACCTGGGGGGTGGTCGCTACAGTGGAAGAGTAAAAAATTCCAGTCTCTTTTCCGGTTTTGCGGGTCAAAAATTAAGTGTTTCCCGGTTGAGTTTTAAGCGTTTATAATAATTATTATTCAATACTCATCGCTTTATTATATCAATTTTTAGAAGAATTAAACATTTTAGAACTCCAAGGTAAAATATATAATGCAACTTATTTTAAAAGTGATTTTTCAAGAAAATAGGGGAATAATTCTTTTAAATAGCATTTACATAGCTACAATATTCCTAAGATCTTCAACCAATGATCGAATTTTTAAACAAAAATTATTAAACTTCAACCAAAAACAGTTGCAATTTCAACCAAATAATTGCATTTTCAGGTTAAAAAGAACAATTTTGTAGAAGACAGTTGAATATTCAACCAAGAAAGATGAATTTTTCTACCTAAAAATATGACCTTTGTACCAAAATATGAATTTTAAATCTTTCTAACCAAAAAGATGAATGTTAAAGAAAAAAACTATATTTTTGACCAAAAAATAGACTTTTTAAGAAAATAGTCAAATTTTCAACAAAATAATAAAATTTTCCACCAAATAGTAGAATTTTTAACCAAAAGAAAATAATTCTGAACAAAAAATATAACAGTAGACTTTTCAATGAAAAAATTCACTTTCAATCGAAAGATGAATTTTAAATCCAAAAGGGCCAATTTCCTATCCAAAAAGATGAATGATCAACAAAACAATTGAATTTTCGACCAAAACAGATGAATAGGAATAGGGAAAGAGTGCTAAGTCCGATAGATTGAAATGAATTGCAAGTAACCTATGTAATTACAATGTTAAGTATCTAAACAGGAAGTTTTCGTTTAAAGGAAATGGTTGGTAACACTGACCACAATTCCAAACAAAATTTTTTTTACGAAGATCAAGACGATATTTATTGCAAAAGTAAAAACGAATATGAAAATTCCCGGTTTGAAAAAAATTCCCTGCTAATACATATAGAAACTCATCTATTATTCTACAAGTCCCAAAGAAGTCTTCAATTGGAAAGCGTTTATCGCAACGGCTTAGCTATAAAGTGAGATTAACAAAGAACAATTGTCAAAGGAAAACGAATTTCTAAAACCCATAGTCATTAATCATTCTTTGTTTTCTCATAGCATGTGCTTGAGAAGAGGAAGGTATGGGTCTCCCAGAATTTGGGAAGGAAACAAAATATAAAATGCTAAAGTTTGATTATTTGTAACAGTGTAACCTAAAAAGAAAAATCTTTAAAAATTAAAAAAATTTCCTCAAGATATTATGGAGTTTTTCTCAGAATTTTTATAAATCTTTTCAAATTTTCATATGAAACTTACAAATATTTTTTCATTCTCTTGAAACCTTTCAAAATTCTTCAAAAGTTTCTGAATTTGTTTTTCGAAATCAGTAAAAATCTACATTTTGTTTTGATTTCTTTGAAAACTTTTACTTTATATACTTTAAAACTAGAAACAAGATATGCTTTTTCTTAAAAGTCGTATCGCAAGATTTCACATACACTGCTGTCCAAAACCTGACTTCCCATTCTGTAAAATATGACTTTTCGGGCGCAGTCCCATGGAGGTCGATTAGGAGAATAGTGGAACAGTTTTGACCAATGAGGTGACAGCTAGAGCTTTTTCAGGCACCTCATTGATCAAAACTATTCCACTATTCTACTAATCTACCTTGATGGGACTTAGTGGCTGTTTTCAGTTTGTAATTTTCTGAGATTCCAAAAAATTTAAAATATAGGACTTTTCAAGTATTTGAAAAAGGAAAGCTTTTTAAGAATTTTAACAGATTTTAAGAGGATGAAGATATTTTCTTAAGTTTACTAAGAAAATATACAATGATTTTTTCATTTTTTTTAATTAATCTGAAGAGAAATTTTTATAAATTTGCACAATTTAAAAAAAAAATCAGAAAAAATTTGAATTCATTCGAAACATAGTTTTTAATATTTTAAAAAATAATTTTAATATTAAGAAGATTCGTAAAAAAAATTTGTTAAATGTAGATTTTTGAATATTTTGAAATAAAATTTTGGAATCTTTTGAAAAATTTTGAAAGGTTTCAAGAAAATAAGTTTTTTTTCTTAATATTACTTGACAACATTGGAAGTCAAAGTGTGGATTTGTTTTGAAAGCGCGCGAGGAATATTCAAGTCTTGTCACCTCTACTACCCAGAACCGACGTAGAGTTTCCGAGAAATGTAAGTCCCCAAACAAATGGAATAAAAATAGAACAGCAACTCTTTAAAAAAGGCTTTCTTGAAAGCTTATGATTCTTTCCCAATTGGAATAATTTTGAATACAAAATAAAAAAGTATATTTAAAAAAGTATTTTTCGAGATTTGATAACAAGGAATCACGTTTTATAAGTTTGTTTTTAAAGTTATCCTATAGATGAAAACTCGTAACCTCCATTGTAGTTTTGTAGTAGGACCTGTCGTGGTAGTCGCCATTTTATAAGACAAAGGGTGACCTCTTTTTTAAACGTAAAATTAATAGAACTAAGAAAGTAGATTACTAATTTTTTCTATCGCAGATAACTATTTCGATTTATGTATTTTAGCTATTACTTTCAGTGTAAGTTGTTATTAAAGATATTGTATATTTGGTTGTTATGACAGTCTTTCTCAATACACGGGGTAAAATAAAATGTATTTTAATAATTTTTCAAAATTTCTAATCCAGTCGCAGATGTTCTTCTCTATCATGATATGCGCGTTATATTTCGGCCAATATTATTGTATGTACTATATTTTACTTGATTAGATTAGATGAATGACAAAATAGTCTCAGTCCGTGGCGCTACCGCAGTGATATATTATAAAGTACAATCTCTCTTAATACTCAAACTTGAAACAATATAAAGTAAAAATTAATCGAACTTTTTAATGGATGTTATAGTTCCATACTTCTTATTTTGTGAACTGATTAATTAATTACTTTTTAAAAGTGTATTTTAAAAACGATATGTACATATATTTTAATTTTTTTTTAACTAGATTTGAAGGTTACTATTGAATTAAAAATTAAATTGAGAGAAATGGAATTTCAAACCAAAAACATATATATAATGTAAAAATTAATCGAATTCTTCAAGAAAAATAATTGTTTAATGCTTTTTATACTGTGAACTGAGTAATTAATTATTAACTGATTCTATTAAAACTTACATTTTCTGGAATTAATTTAAAAGGCTATTATTAATTCCAATTGTTATAAATGAAAATTCAAATTAAAAAAAATATATAAAGTAAAAATTATTTGAATGTTTCAATGAAAATTATAGATTAATGCTTAAACGAGTATCTAAATTCAATTTTTTTAAATTATAACTTAATATTATGTTTAATTTTTTTCGGCAATTAGTATAACAAGTTATTAATAATTCCAATTTTCAGAAATGAAATTTCATGTTTAAAAAAATATGAAGTGAAGATTATTTGGATGTTTTCATGAAAATAATAGTTTCATGCTTTTTAAGTTGTAAACAGTTTAATTAATCGGTGGGCGATTAATGTTGTTAAAAACTTCAAATGGAATAAAAATTGAATTTAAATTGTTATTCAATTAATTAACATAAATTGATTATTCACTTGAACGTTATGTAATTGAATATGGGCTATTATTTTAAAAATTAGAGCTTATTTTTTTATTCAAAATACCTCAATTGCAATTATATAATCTTTTTTAAATGCCTAGGACGTTGTGAAATGACTCTGTCTGAATTTAATTTTCAAAAGGATATGCACATATATCTTAATTTTTTATGCAATTAGTATTGAAGATCATTTAAAAATTAAATGTATAGAAATGCAATTTCTAACGGAAAAAAATAAAATGTACAAATTATTTGAATGTTTTAATGAAAATAATTGTGTAATTCTTTTTATGTTATGAACTGATTAATTAATTATCAACTGATTCTATTGAAACTTACATTTTATAAAATTATTTTAAAAATTTATTAATAAATCAAACATTCAGAAATGAAAGTTCAAATTTTGAAAAATATATAAAATAAAAGTTATTTGAATGTTTTAATGAAAGTTATAGTTTGATGCTTCTGATTTTGTGAACTGATTAATTAAATATCAGCTGAATAATTTATTTAACAGTAATAAATTACATGAAGATTGAATTTTAATTGTTGTCTATCAAGTAACATAAATGTATTATTTATTTTAAGGTTATGTAATTGATAGATAAACGTTTATTTTTCGGCCTGCTGGTCCTAAAAACTTGCTTTACTTACAACATCCATATTTTAGAGAATTTGTCTTAAAATTAGTTCCTACAAACTATCCTTAATTCTATAATTTGTATAATAGAAGTTTATTCATATTTAAAATAACCGTGTGTCGAGGGTTCAGCTGTAGGTGGGGGGGGGTGCCGGGGACCGGGGCGGAGATCCAGAAAGGTCGAGGGGCGGAGCCCCCGTGAGGGGTCGGAAGGGGGGGGGGCAAAGCCCCTCGTAAAGGAAAATCCAATGTTTGATTATGAATAAAACAATCATTCTCAGCTTCTTCTTTCCTCTTCACTTTCCCTCTTCTAAATTTTATAAAAAGAAAGTACTTCAAGTTTTTCCAGTTGAAGAGTTATAATTTTATTTGAAAATTCTTCACGTTGGATGAAAATAACTATTTTGTTGAAAATCCGTTTTTTTGTTGTTGAAAATTGATATTTTTTAATCCGAAAATTTAACTATTCCATTTTTGGATGAAAAATGATCGGTTTTAATCAAAAATCAACTATTTAGTTGAAAATTGATGCTTTTCAATTGAAAATTCAACTAATCCACTTGAATATTCCTTAATTTGAGTTTAAAATTCATCTCTTCGGTTGAAATTTTTGTAAACTGGGAATTTAATTATACAATTTTTGGTTGAAAATTTATCGCGTCAACTTGAAAATTCATGTATTTTGCTGGAAATTCTTTTTTTTTGGTCGAAAATCAATCTTCTTGGTTGAAAATCCATCTTTTTGATTGAATATTCAACTACTCCATTTATAGATTCATCATTCTAAATGAAAATTTATCTTTTTGGTTTCAAATTAAATTATTCCACTAGAAGATTTATAATTTTAGCAGAAAATTCATCACTTTGGTTAAAAAGAACTATTTTGTTGAAAATTCGTTTTGTTTGAAAATTAATTTGTTTGAAACTAAAAATTTAACTATTTCATTCTTGGTTGAAAATTTATATTTTTTGGATGAAAATTCAACTATTTGGTTGAAAATTGATATCTCTCATTTGAAAATGAAAGTATTTGCTTAAAAATGTATATAACTTGTTGAACATTCGTCTTTTTTCAGAAAATTAATCTTTATGGTTGAAAATTAATCTTTTTGGTATAAAATTCATTTATTCCAGTTGAAGATTCATCATTTTTGTTGAGTGATCAAGTGAGGTAGAGTACACTGCATAAACTGTCCATCTTGATTATCACTTGCCATCGCGACACGTATAGTCATTGTGATCGGTTGGCGAAACACTCGCGGGCTTTCGTGCAATCTTACTCACGTGTTACTGCGTCTTGCCGACCGGCATGCTCTGTAGTCTGTACAACTGTATTGTACAGTCTACAAATATCAGTCGTATGTACCGCGTATGCGTCAGAAGAGAGAGACAGTAGAGTATCACCGCTTGGACCAAAAGCGCATGCGCGCACTCCATAAAAGTATACTTTTACGGCGGCCGGCCGGCAAAATACCCCCTCCAACAAACCAGAACTTCCCGTCCCCCAAACAGGCAGAGAAAGATACGAAAACCGTCCGGTTTTGCATAAAAGTATTTTTTATAGACATAATTCTTCAGAATATTTTTAAATTCTGAAAATTTTGTACCAAACAAAAAAAAACAGTATTGAAGTATAAAAAAGAAAACATTATAAAATAATTTCCGACAATTTCATTTCGTAAAATGTATGTGGCGTAACTACTGTAAAGCGAAACCTCGCTTTGTCGCTGGGATGGGGGCGTCTGTCTTCTATGTAAGGCTTTTTCCGACTTTTCCCTGTAGTTTGTCACCATTATGTAACACTAAGCTAGACCCCCCCCCCCTCAAAAAGTGTTACGTAATTTATGCAGACCCCTTATTTACTTACCATTTCAAATAGTAAGGCTGATGATCTCGCGCAGTGCTTATTGCAATGCGAAAAAGCAGATCGGACTCACTTGCAAAAGTCAAACTCACAATTCTTTGCTTGCTATGAAAACTAGTTATTATAACAGCTTACATGTTCAACTGTACTATTTCAAGTGGTTATTGAAGCTGCTTGTTCTAGTAATCTTTCTTTTTACAATTTGAGGTAGTATTGTTGACTTTGGATTTTGCATATTTTGCGATCACTATCTTATTTAGTATCAAAAACCATTTAAATTGTTTCTTGTACAATGCGAACAAGTAAAGTTCAAGTTAACGATGCATGAAAGTGAATCTGACTATCCACTTTTTTCCGTGCAGTTCACAATGTGTAATTCTAAAATGTTTTACCTTATGAAGACTTATATAATAAAATATGAATGTCGTTTGAAATTGTAGTGTGTTGACGAAAAACGTTTTAAGTTGAACAACTGTAAATATAAACTAATTATTGATTTTAAAAATTGAACTTTAGTTCGAATGTTTGAAATTCAAAATTTGATCTATTGGTTTCACAGGATGATTCTGAATCTGTTCAAAATTTAACAATTTACTGATTTTAATGTAGAAAATTGACTTGTTTCCATTTCAATTGTCCATTGAAACTTTGTAAACTACGTTTAATTTTGAAATAATAAAAAATTAATATATTTAGAATTAAATGCTTTAATTAAATTTCAAATCCTATAGAAATGTGGATTCAGTTAAAAATACTATATTTCTATTCTACTGAATTTAAAAATTTGTAATTAAGAAAGAAAGCAATTTTTCAATAGTTAGCCATGTTTGACTGTTAATTAAAAATGAGCAATTATAAATGAAATATTCACAACTAAGCAATTTTAAAACGAATTGTTTCAAACAGAGATCCTTTTAAATCGTTAAAATTTCAGAGAGCTAAACTTAATCTTTGAACATTGTAATGTTAATTATAATTGGTCTATTTTAAAAACTTTTCAATGAGTTCTTTTTCAAAATACCATTCAAAAATTAAAAAGAATCTTTGATAAATAAGGCAGAATCCATGTCCAATAATAAGATGAGTATTCATTCATTTTTGCTTCCATTAAACGAAAATAATTGAACTTATTTACAATTCTAATGATTTTGGACTATTTTGATGTACTTGAGGGAATTTTTAATTGATTTTATTGGTTTGAAAAGTATTTAGTCTGCCGAAGCTCATGAAAATAAAACCTATAATTTTTCTTAATTCAATTATTTTAATAATTTTAACTCTAAGATTTCAAGCAGAAAAAATATTATATATATATAATTAAAAACTAAAGATTAACAACCACCGCAGGGTCCCACTGGGAGCAACTGTCATCTAAAAATCTTCTTGAAATAAATTTAGATTTAACTTGAACAAATCTTTTAATGATTGAAGTTTTGTTTTTAAGATTTCGTAGCCGTTTTCGTCCGTCGTACAAAAGGGCATGAGGGCCAACATTTGGCACAGCAAAAGGGCATAAGCCCCAAATTTAAACAATTTTTTTTCAAACATTTTTTCAACCAATGTTTTTTTTCAAAATTTTTTTTTTCAAAAAATTTCTTTCAAACATTTTATTCACTACATTTTTTTTCAAACATTTTATGTGAAAAAAAATTTTGTTCTCAGAATTTTTTTTCAAAATTATTCTTTTCAAACATTTTTTTTTCAACAAAATTGTTTACAAAATTTACAAATCTTTTCTTTTAAGATTAGTATTTTTCGTTAACTCCTCATAACACAACTTTTTTGAACAGGCGTTGCAAAAAATAGCGTGTGATACACGTGCGCATAGGACATTGCTAACTCGCGTGATTGCGTCATTCGCCTGCGGCTCGAAGCATGAGTATCACAAATAACTATTTGAAAATGCATTTTGGAACGAAATCTCTTGAAATTCTTTGGATTCTTAAAAAATAACTTAAAACCTTTAGAATCGTTTAAAAACTACCGCATTCCGTTATATCTCTTGAAATAACACTTAATTGCTTAATTAAACAGGGTAGATGTTCTAATCAAAATAAAATTATTTTTTTGGAAACTCAACAATTTTGTTAAAAAGTCTTACTTTTTGGTTGAAAATTCAACTGTTTTGTTGAAAATTCGTCTTTTTGACTTGAAAATTCAACAAATATATTGTAATTTATTTTTCTTGTCTAACGATTTGTCTAAATTAAAAATCCAACTATTTTGTCGAACATTTATCTTTTTGGTTTAAAATATCATCCCTTACTGTAGAAATTACACTTTTTGTAGTAAAAATTGCAAACATTCTAGTTAAAATCTAATATTTTTTGGCAGTAAATTAATTTTCTATTTGAAAATTTAACTGTTCTGTAGACAATTTATATTTTCAGTTCTAAAATGTAACAATTTAATAGAAAATTTAATTATTTTGTTGAAAATTCGTTTTTGTTGGGTAAATCCAGCTGTTTTTAATTTCTAATTACAATCTTTTTTGTTGTTGAAATATCATCTATTACATTTATTGTTAAAAATTCAACTTTTTAGTTTGAAAATTAAGGTCCTTGGCTGAAATTTGAACTATCTTTCTTCAAAGCTCAGCTTTTTGGTTGATTCATAATTTTAGTTCAAAATTAGTTTGCTTTTTTGTCAAAAATTATGATTATAATACATAATACCTATGTACAGTCTCGGATGGTCCAAAAATGCATTGAAATTTTTTGTTTACTCTAGGGGGCAAGATTTTTTTTATATACATAATTACTAATGGACAATTTTAATCACTTATGAATTTCTTGTAATGTTTGAGAAATACTAATAAATAATTTTGAATAATTAATAATTTTAATAATTTCTAGAAAATTTGAAGATAAACGACAATTAATTGTTGAAAGAATCACATAATGTTTTTAAAAAAATGTATTACTCCAAACAATAACCAACTATTACATTTTACTTAGAAAAAACGATTTTTTACACGTTTTAGGAAAAAAATTGTTTAAAGAAGTAACATTTATTGAAACAATTAAAAATTGTTTAAAAAGTCATGAGGGATGTTTGTTCGTATCAACATTCCCTTTCAACGAATGACTCGACACTTTTGTTTTTAGAAAGATATTATCTTACTGTAAAAATATTTTATATTATTAATAAAATAGGAATAAAATACTAATTCAAGCTGCCTATGTTCATAAAAATCCGCTTTTTCGTGTAAAAAATAATTTGTTTACGATTTTGCAAATAATAAATTAAAAACTAACATACACTGCCTTTAACAAATATATTTTTTAAATCAAGAATCATTTTTATCAATTGTCTTGAAACTTTGGTTTTAGAAAGATGTTATATAATATTGTAAAAATATTCAACGCAAATTTGAAATATATGGATTGAAATCGAAAATGTTAAATTGTACTTTTTTCAATTTCTAAGAAGTAAAATATTAATATATATAGTTTTAAGTTATATTTAAAAAATCCAAAGAATTTTAAGAGATTTGATTTACAAAATTTTTAGAACTCTGAATATTCGAAAAGTTGTTATTATGCATTTTCAAATAGGTTGTTTTTGATTATGTAAAATGAATAGTTGCATTAGGAACGAAAAAACTGATTTTGTAAAAAAAAAGACGAATTTTCACAAAATACAAACATTTTTAACCAAATATAAATTTTCTAATAAATGGTTGAATTTTAGAACCCAAAGTAGGAATTTTTCACAAGACAGTCAAATTTTCAACAAATCATTTGAACTTTTAACGCAATATTTACATTTTTAGATGAAAAAATATTAATTTTTAACAAAAAAAGCAAACAAATTTTGAACCTAAAATGATGAATCTATCAAAAAGCTGAGCTTTCACAAAAGATAGTTCAAATTTCAACCAAGGACCTTCATTTTCAAACTAAAAAGATAAATTTTCAAAAATAAATGTAATAGATGATGTTTCAACAACAAAAAAAAGATTGTAATTAGAAATTAAAAACAGCTGGATTTATCCAACAAAAACGAATTTTCAACAAAATGATTAAATTTTCTATTAAATTGTTAAATTTTAGAACGTAAAATATGAATTTTCTACAGAACAGTTAAATTTTCAACTAGAAAATTAATTTACTACCAAAAATTATTAGATTTCAACCAGAAAGTTGCAATTTTTACTACAAAGGTCAGATAAGAAAAATAAATTCCAATATATTTGTTGAATTTTCAGGTTAAAAAGACGAATTTTCAACAAAACAGTTGAATTTTCAACCAAGAAGTATGATTTTTTAACAAAATTGTTGTTTTTCCAAAAAAATAATTTAATTTTGAACGAAATTTGTTCTCTGAAGTGAGTCAGAGGCTTGTAGATTAACTAATTTCGACACCAAAACGATCTGAATTCTTTGATTAGAACATCTACCCGGTTTAATTAATCAATTAAGTATTATTTTAAGAGATATAACGGAATTCGATAGATTTTAAACGATTCTAAAGGTTTCAAGTTATTTTTTAAAAATCCAATTGTTGATACTAAAGATTTAAATTTGGTTCAGCTATAAAGAAGAGTTTAAAAAACATTAAACTAGATTCTTGAGTTTTACCAATTTACGTTCCAAAGATTCAAAATAGGTTTACCATTAAAGAAGAGTTTGAGCAGTGTCAAAGTAGGGTCCTCAGTTTGACAACTGTAGATCCTGAAGATTCAAATCAGGATGAGAGAGGATATACAGCGTCAAAGTAGTGTTTTGAGTTTAATAACTGAAGGTTCTAAAGATTTGAAATAGGATCATCATCAAAGAACAGGTCAAAGAGCGTCAAATGAGGGTCTTAAGATTGACATCTGTTTGTTATAAAGATTTCAAATAGGATAACCGTCAAAGGAAAGGTTGAACAGTGACAAAAGAAGGTCTTGAGTTTAATAACTGTAGGGTTTAAAGATTCAAAATAGGGTCAGATAAATTTTAAAGTGTCAAAATAAAGTTTTGAGTTTGACAATTGTAGGTTCTAAAGATTCACTTTAGGGTCGGCTATAAACAAGAATTCAAAAAAATTCCAAACTAGAATCTTGAGTTATACCAATTTAGGTTCTGAAAATTCAAAATAGGGTCAGAGAGGTTTTTCAGCATCAAAGTATGTTTTCAAATTGAAAGACTGCAGGCCTAAACTATTCAAAATAGTGTCAGAAAGGTGTTACAGCATCAAAGTAGGGTCTTGATATTGACCACTGTAAGTCCTAAAGATTTAAAATTTGGTCAAAGATAGGTCATAGTGTGAAAGTAGTGTTTCGAGTTTGACAATTGCGGGTTCTAATGATTCAAAATAGGATAATCATTGAATGAGAGCTTAAAGAGCATCAAAGTAGGGTCTTGAGATTAGAAACTTGTAGTTCTAAATATTCAAAATAGGATCAGTAATGAAGAAGAGGTTAAAGAGCGTCAAACTAGGGTTTTGAATTAGGAGACTGTAGCTTCTAAAGATTAAAAATAGGGCCTCTCGATTTAAAGAGTGTCAAAAGAGCGTATAATGTTTCACACCTTGGAGTTAAAAGTTGAAAATAAGAGCTGTAGATTTAAAGAGCGTCAAACACGTTCAAAGTAGGGGCTAAATTTCGACTTGGTCTTGTTCTTTGTTATGCCCATACTTTATCGATTTTATCGTTTCATTCCTCGTACGTATGAGGAATGAAACGATAAAATCTTGCATTGGATTAACTCATTTCAATATCGGTGCAACTTTCTTATTTATTCGATTGCAGCGTATATCGGCGAAATATAAAGCATGCTTAAACCTATATAAGGGTATTTTTCCAGGGTATAGTGGTAGTCATTGCACTTCAGCGCACGCACCTGTACTCGTTTAGTGCCTTTGCAAACATGCCGGTAAAACGATCAAGGAAATGCCTATCGTATAACTTTTTCAACTATACATTATGTTGTCTTCCAAGGCAAAAAATCGATCAAATGAATGTGAAATTCAAAGATCGTATATCTGAATTGGAATGACTTGACGCTTTATTTAAATCAATCGTCAAATTGTAAATAATTTGAATTTGAATACTCGGATCAGATCATTATTTCGAACACCTTGATTATTTCTTCCCTTCTTATGTCCTCTTCCTTATCTCTTTCTTTTCCCTCTGCTCTTCCTTTTCCACTTTCTCTACCCCTCGCAAATCCATGAAATATTTTGTCGAGACTACCATCTCGATATCCTGGATAACTGTTTTCTTCCTTTTTCTTTTTTTGTTGACTACTTTCTATACCTCTTCTTCCGTTCTAGCCTTCTCCGAATTTTCAAAAACTTTCATTTTCCTTCTCTTTTTTTATCACACATCTCAGTATACTCTTTCTCTTACCTTTTCGTCCACTATCACATCATCAATTGCCGTTTTCTTTTCTCATCTCGAGCGTACATCTTCCCTTTCCTCATCCCTTTCTATATTTACGTTTAGGATAAAACACCCCTCTCCAAGGTCTTCAACGATTTCTCCGGTTCTCTATTTCTATTATAATATTCATCCTTTCTTCATTTTCTTTCATCAGTTCTGTATTCTTCTCTTATTTCTTCTGAATATCTCTATTTGCATACACCTCCGTTATCTTCCACTTTTCTCCTCCCATCTCTATCTTTTTACAGATAATCTTTTTTTCTTTTAAATCTTTCCTATCCTTTCCTCTGAGGCAATCCTTCCTTACTCTCATCAAGATTCCTCTTATTGATCTGCCTTTTGCAATATTTCTTTTTGTATTTTAGACATTCTATTTGTAACCACTTGGTAACCTTCCCCTTACTGTTTGCTATCCCTTTTCATCTAAGCACGTCTCCACTTTTCATTGTTCCAAATTTTTCATAAATTCTCTATCCTTTCTTTACATCCTGCTACATTCCAGTAGCATATCCTCCAATCTTCCCTTCTTTTGTTTCTCGCCTATTTTTATTTCCTACCATTTCTCATTTTCCTCTCTTCTGTAAGATGATAGAGGCGTCACCTCACTTTTTTCTAACTCCTCCCTTTTTTAGCTTTACCAGCATTTCCTCTCCTTTCCCCCTTACTTTCCTACAGATTTCACTTCCTCTATCCTCTTCCTCTATTCCTTCGCATCTGTCTTTTTTAGCACTTCATCCACTGCCTCTTTATCACTCTATTCCTTTTTTTCGATTTCCTCTTTCTATTCTATTCTTCTCACTATTTTACTCAACCTTTTCTACACCTAATTTCCACTCTCCCTAGCACGAAGCTCTTGGCTTGAGCTTTCTATCTTCTCTACCCTACTTTCCTACTCTTCTACATTTTTACTAGGCTTTTCCTGCTTTTTTGGTGTCTGTTCTAAAGTGTGGATCTTTTTTCCCTAATTTTACCTGACGTCTTCACATTTCCTCATCTCTTTTCTAACTTCAGCGATTTCCCTCCTAATTATTTATTAATGGGGTTGTAAGGAAAGGGTAGAGATTGAGAGGTTAGAAGAAAGGCAGATAAGGAGACCTGGATGTATCTTGAGAGAAGAAGAGTCAAGGGATAAATTTAGTAATAAAGATTTTAAGAGGGAGAAAAGGAGAGGAAGGGCGATAAAATTAAGATGGGAAGAAGGAAGAAGGGAATGCTATAAGATCATGAAGAAAGGAATACCAAAGTATTGAGATAAGGCAACAATCCAATAATTTGTGTGAGCATGCTGTATAAGATCTTTAGAGATATCCTGCTAATTGACAGGTTCGTCGGCAAAGACGCAGAATCCCACTAGCGCTGCCTGTCAATGGCCTGAATTGATTACTAGAAAGCTTTCGATTTAACCTCCCATAGACTCCCAATCTCTTTGTTGAAAAGCTTGAAGCTATGTCCACACAATGTGTGATGCATAGAAAAATTGATGCTCCTCTGAAAAACCAGATTCACTATCTCATCTGGGAAATATCGTTTGACAACGCACAGCATCACGCTCTGGAGCGGTGTCTTTCAGGGAGACACCACAAGCCCTCTCCTCTTTTGTATCATACGTCTGCCACTATCTCTTGCAGCTACGCAAATCTCCTGAATACATCTGCTGCGTGAATATTCATGGGGAACATAATTGCACTTATCTATTTTATATGAATCAACTGAAGATCCTTGATTCTGACGCAATGCAGCTTTAGAGTGCTTTAAGGATCGTTGAGGAGTACATTGAAGAGATCGAACTTAGGATTGAAAGAGTTGCCAAGATTTATCTGAAGCGAGGCGAATTTCTGGCTTTTCCAAACACCCTGAGCTCGTTGATATGAATGATATCAGATACCTTTACGCTGAAGAGACATACCTATAATAAGGCGTGTCTGGAAGCCGCATTCAGAATATAACATCAGTGAAGAAGGCTCTCCGAAACTATCGCTTTTTCATAACATCGAAGCCATACATATACATTTTTCAGGTCAGCTGTGAATAAGGATTATTGACAATTAAGAAATAAACATCAGAGTCATCGAAGAAATCAAAATTTATACTTTATTTTGCTTTGCCTGAATAAGCACTGGCGGACCAAGGCATTGCGAGGTACAGGGCTCAATATTATATACTTTCAATATAACATATACTTAATCTTTAAAAAAAGTTATAAGTAAATAATGATTAACTGTTTGAACAATTGTTGAATACATTAGACTATGATGAGTTTTCCCGACAATCCGATTTTTTAGGAGACACAAAGAAGAGGTGGAGTTTCATATAAAATAAAATCATAATAGATATTGAAAAAATGTACAATGAACGGTTTTTAAGTCATAGCGTTATAAGAAATTAAATTTGGTCTAAAATTGACATGTTTTCAGGTCGATATTTTAGCACCTGTTGCACCAAAAAAAATCGTCAAAAATGAAAATTGCTACTTAAGAAACGTACTCCACATTGAAGAAATTTATTTTCCGAGGGAGCCTGAACTTTTGCTTACACTTTTGTAGTTTATAGTTTGAAAAAAAAAGAAAAAGTCTTTGTTGCATTGAGAATTTATTCTTCATCTGTGCAGTGCGTGTCTTGAAAAGCTGCTAATCTTTTTTTTTAGTTGATTTTATGTTGTGGAGGATTGTGGTTTATGCACTCTACTCTAAAATTAAGTAGGATTTTGCTATTTCGGCCTACTGCAATTTCCTGAGTTTCATCTTTTGTCAGTTGGGTAGATTTGCCACTTTCCATGTTTATTTTTACCCGGCCTATACCACTACGGCGACCATGATGTGAATATATTCCAGCAAGAACATTACTTGCTCGCAATATAGCAAAGACTTCACCATCAGCTGTTGATAACACAATTTGTTCTTGAGTTGGCATGGGCAGATAGACATTTAGTCGCGCAAGTATTCGCACACGCTTATTCACAGGAAAAGTGTATCTTCGAAGTTCGAATTGCCGGCGGGGATTATTATAGCAAGTGAGGCGAATAAATTCTAGTTTTTTGAGTTCATATTGACCTCCAGCAGTTAAATCAATCTTGGTAGGTGGAGCGATGAACCTGGCAGCAGGAGACCTGGACCTGGCTTGAAGAAACGGCTCAGTAGGAGGAGATCTGACCGTGATAGAAGGTCTGGCTGGAAGAACAGACCTCTGAGGCGAAAGATGTCTGTCTAATGAAAAAGAAGATTCGCAACGAGGAACACCAGGAATGAGCTCGCCATTAGGTAAACAGCCAAACTGTGCACTAAAATCTGCAAAAAGAAAACAGAGGATACATTTTTTTAAAAGTAGCAGGAAATATTCCATAGAAAAAATTTAAATCAAGCTAAACTTGCAATATTTAGGAAACATTATTCGTGATGGATTGTAAGAAGGTTCTATTTTGAATTTTGCTTTGCAGAATGAACGCGCATTTACACACACATGCAGCAGAAATTTCGAATAGCAGAAAGAAATTTCGGAATCCATCTGTAATTCTACATTTTGTTATCCGATATGTAACTCGATTTTGATCCGTTGAGGTACGGAATACGTGCGTGAAAAATCGAGATGATCTGATAAAATCCGCAATTTCGGCAGTCCGACAATCTTACGTTTTTCCACGCATAAAAATAATACCTTTAACGCAATTAGAAATTTTGGGTGTTATAGGATTGACTTGAATAATCCTGTCGAATGTTTCAAATACTAATTTGTATTTATGCAATTTCGACTGTTTCCCAATGTGCATTTAAGAACCATTTGGATCGAAACCCTAGGATTCAGTCTTTTTAAATTATTTATAAACATCAAGAAATCTGTATCCAAACTAGTTTATACCTTTTTTACTGATGCGGAATCATTTTATATTTGTAAAATGTTTTATACTGACACTGTCACCTCCAGGATTTGAAGGGTAGCACACCATAAGGGCCTAGCACATACTTTCATGATTTGGACGATGCTTAAAAATCTAATGTTCAATTTAGAAGAAAGTGAGAAGTATCCCGCTAGCTATTAAATTGCTCGGTCGAAAAAACCATGGTCGCTAAGAAGATATTATCAGGTTAAAAAAAATGGGCAGGTAAGGTTTTTTTCCGTCGACAGGCACTAGGTGGGTCTTATATTTTCGGGGTCGCTGAATTCAAATCCGAGGCCTGTTTGGTCCCATCAAGTCAGGGTTAAGGTCCATTCATGGTCAAACCTACAAAACTCATTGCTTAACAAATAAGTCAGGGTACCTATAGGTTTTCGGGGTCTCAGAATTCTAATCCGCTGCCAAGGTCAGTTCAAGGTCAGACTTACAAAATTCATCGCTAACCAGTTAGGTCAGGGCACCTGTATGTTTTCGCGGACGCTTGATTTAGATCCGTATTTTCAAACAAAAAAAGATGAGTATTCAACAAAATAAATGAATTTTCAACTAAAAAAGATCAATCTTCATGAAAAAATAAAATAGTTACATTTTTAGTTTGAAAAATTAAGTTTCAATAGAACAATTAAACTTACTACCAAATAATTTAGTTTCTGACTAAAATGATGAGTCTCCAGCAACAACAAAAATAATTCTTCTTATCCTTTTTAACCAGAATAGAGATGAATCTTTAAAACAAAAATACGAATTTTTAACGAACGAGTTGAATTTTCAACCAAAAATATTTTTCAGTGCAGGGTAATCTCAGAATTGATTGAGCTCAAGCAATTATAAGCTGAAGTATTACTAAAATGGGACCACTAGTGCGAACCTAGATTCATTTGTTTCACAGTAAAAATATTAGCATGAAGTCATCCGATTCATAAAGGGACTCGAAAAAAGTGATACCGTACAAAAAGAGATCGCTAGTTTTAACAGTGAACTGAAGATCAAGTTGATTTTATTATTTTTATTGAAATTCAAATCGTGGGTCAACAATACAATAATAATAATTTTTGGAAAAAGATTTATCAATTTTATCAAAAATTTTTTCTATTTGGTAGAAATTTATTTCTTGGTTGAAAATTCAACTATTTGGTTCAGAATTTTTTTTTCTGGTTGAAGACTTATTATTTTAGATAGAAACTCATTTTTTTGGTCGTAATATTCAAGTATTTTGTTGAAAATTATTCATTTGTAACTAAAAATAAAACGTTTTTATTTTTCCTCTTAAATCGGGCTTTTCTAATCAAAAATTTATTTATTTTGTTGAATAATCGTCATTTGTTAGTTGAAAATTCCATTAATTTTGTAGAAAGTTAATTTTTTAATACCAAAATTATGAATTAATTCAAAAATTCTATAATATCAACGTAGATACCAGGAGATAATTCTAGCTATGCACTTTGTTCACGTGCAACACGTTATACCTCAGCCTACCTACTAGGCCAAGCGCGCTCCGTCGGTTACATTTTCCAGAGGATTAATAATTATTTATTGTTAGTATTATGAAATTACTGTTTCATCACGCAATAATAATTTTACAATGCGAAATAATCACTAATTTATCATATGACGCAATATTGTCATCTGTACTTATAATATACAACAATATATTGAGAATGTAGTATACAAAACTTTATATACCATTTTTTTTAAACTTATCAAGTGGCGATTTTGATTTTTCTAGGAAATTACTTCTAAAGCGTTGAAAACCCATTTCCAGAAAAAATCATGGGTGGTTTCTTAGTCAAATTAAAAACATGTTCAAGCTCCCCGTGAGTAGGAATGTTTACTAGACACTGCCTCATGAGAAAACACTTGACAAACATGAGGATTGGAGACAACCTTCTTTGTCGAAAGTGTCATTTCTTGAGCAGACAGCTCATCACATACTTTGTGACCGTTTTCCGCTGGCGTATCTCAGAAACAAATACCTAAGGGATTATTTTCTCGTACCAGAAGATTTTGATGATATCACCGCAGTGATATGGGCAGTTACTGCCCTGCCCTCCCGTACAATAATAATAATAATAATAGTAGTAATAATATGGCGACCTCATCGCCCGAGAGCTATAGGTCTTGCAGTCAGCCACGTTGCATTGTGCTAACTCTCCAACGCGAGAAATCATGCACTTACGTCACCAGAATCACGCAATGCCACCCATAATAGGCCTCTCGCAGATGGAGGTCATGGTTCAGTTATGAGTGGCAATAGGACCGAACCGAGGTGACGATCAGGCAATGGCCCCGGATAAACGCGAGAACATAGATTTAGGTGATCGGACCAACTCCGGAGGGACATCCTTACCTGTTGGCAAAGAAGTTTACCGGCGCGAAGAGGATTTATATTAGGTATCCTTTTTGCGCAAAAACGGATGCAGGAAGACGAGCTATTTACTGGAATCCTCGCGGAGAGGATATTGACATCTATAGAGCCTGTCTGGAGTACAATATCAAGCACTTCTTTTCGAGCTAAGCAGGCTATACCAAGGCTACAATTTCCATCTTGTAGTTCTCATAATAGTGTGAAAGGACGCACAATATTAATCCCTAAGAGCAAAGATTTGTCAAGTCCACAGAACTACAGGCCCATATCGACGCATTCTGTCCATGGCTTGGATTGACTACCGAAAGCCGTTCCATAACACCAACCATGAGATACTTACTAAGCTTCTCGAGTGCCAGGAGGTGCATTCAAATATAGTGAGATGCATAATAGAGCTTATGCTCTTGTGGCGGACCAGATTTGTCGTAACATCTGACAAAAAACAAGTGACTACCAACTATATCGCATATAAGAATGGGGTCTTACAAGGATACTCTCCAAGTCTGATACTTTTCTGCATCTCCCTTTTGCCTCTATCTATTGTGCTTCGAGGCTAAAGCTCTGGATACGTATGTGGCCCGCCGATCAGAAGAGAATATAAGGTCAACCATTTTTTATACATGGACGACCTTAAACTCTTTGCTTTCTCGAAAGAGAATCTTAACATCCTTGTGAAGGCGGTGAATAGATACTCTTGAGCGATTGACATGATCTTCGGACTGGACAAGTGTGCCTGCGTCCACCTATAGGAAGGGAGCCTAGAAACTACACCATCGCGTAATGACCAGGATGATCAACTCATAGGCGAAAATACCATTCAACTTCTTGGTGATGTAGAAACATATACATATCTTGGAATACCGCAAGCCGAAACCTACAATGTGCGTGTCTTAAAAACAGCCCTTGTAAAAAGGTATCGCCAAATTCTCAGAAAAGTTTGGGCTTCCGAATTATCTGGAAATATTGAGATTCAGGCGACTAATATTCTCGCCTTTCCGACACTGCTCTAAACGTTTGGTTTGATAAAATGGAACGTTCATGAGTTGAAGCAACTTGACAGATGTACACGCAAGATGATAAAAATCCATCGAAAGTATCATCCTAGACCTTTCAAACCTAACGCGAGATAAAGGGGTAGGGCCGCAGTCAAGCTTGACCTCTCATTTGATTCCAGCGACACTACACATGGCCTAGCATCACTAACACCTCCGGTGCTCAAAAGTCGTATACAGGAAGCAGAACAAACGCTTGTACGAATATGATTTTATTTGTAAGGTTATGATTGACATTTCCGGTATCAGGGATGTTATATACTATTAGATTATGTGCTCTTGTTTGCCTTTGCAGAAATGTGACTTCACTGACAAGGGACCCTGAAATGAACTCAAGCTCTTGTTTGGATTAGTAGGGTGTTTTCCACTTTGATAGCGTTGTTTTCGACTTTTGTAGTATCAAGTCGTTTTTGATTTGTTGGGATGTTTCATTGAGCATTCCTCAATATTTTTTTAAAGATTTCATGTCTTTTTTGGTTTCCGAGGTGTCATTCTGTATGGACTGCAGAAGGCCAGTTAGTTTTTCTTTCATGGAGAGGAAAAATGTTACTTTCGAACGGGATTATCAAGATGAGAGGACTGTGTACGATGTATATTGTGTGTTTACTCAAGACCAACTATAGTTCACAGCTTTAATTGCGAGCAATATTTTCCAATGGTTAGTAACCACTCCGAACTCACTGGACGGTATCAAATATTTAACACTGTCTTTTACACAATAATAACAGAAAAACTAATATACACTCACTGATCCTGAGTATAATCGCTAGATAGACATCTCCAGATTGAACAGTGGATTACCGAACTGACTTTATATGTACTAGGCTAGTAGTCAGTCAGAGTGAATACTGAACGCGTGTTCACCCATTGGCGCCGTATTTTCATCCAAACAATAGAAAAAAGCCACATATCTGAAAACTAGTAAAACACAACCAAAATTCCTTTCAAGGTGCTGCAGTTTTTCTAAGATTTTGCGCCTTACGTTAGAGAAAACGTTGATGTTCGGATGTGATTCTATTGTATCCGATACCTTAATTTCACTCTTCCTGATACCTATGCCTTTAGCTGTAATCAGGTCTTTGTTATCAAGAACTTTCAGAGGGATTTTATCAATAGAAGACTGATATTCTACTTCGATTTCAATGGTATCTAGTTCAACAGCCAAAAGCAGTATTCTGACAGATATTGAGCATTTTTGGTTTGCTAGATTCTGTTTCTTTATTCTTGTAGCTACGTCGGGTACTTGAGTAGAAAGAGACGACGATGTTTTTTGCTCACACTTCACCTACTTTCCTTGACCAAACAATACAGGCGCATAACACCTTTGTTCATATGGCATGTCCATTTCATTCCTCCTATTGGTTGCTGAATCTTTACTCCTGCCTCTGGTTGAATAGAGCCATCTGTCTCCGGAGGCTGCAGTGGTACTAGATCATCTTGATGTTGCGCAGGAACATCAATAGCATAATGATGTATTAGTGCTCCACCGGCCACTGCTGGATCTTGTGATACAGATTCCTGTAGCTTATGTTCATTATCGACTTTCTGTTTCATCTAATCAACCTGTCATTTAATCTTCATTGCTCGACCTTTCAAAAATAATTGATTAGTCTTTACCTTCTCGATAAGATCTCTCAATCCAACTTTCTGAATATCAGGTTACTTTGAGAAATACTTTCACATGAAGTTAAATCCCTTTTTGCCTTTGGTGTCAACGCTCGCGCTTTCATAATGGAGGCGTATCGAATCTTCTTTTATTGTAGTATTCTAGTGAATGCTCTCTCATGGTATTTCTGTGAAAAGGGTTGGCTGGAAATTGCTAACGCTAGCTGAAACATTCTGAGCAGACACAAATAATGTTTCACAGTTCACCGTTTATCGCAGATTTTCTTGCTGGCCAGCTGTTTTTTTGTGGGATCTGCTTGACAGTGTCAACCAATCTTTGTAGAATCTTATGAGGAACAGTATTGATAAATCAGATGAAGTGATCCTAGAAGAGCAGCCTTTTGCATCCGGTTCGCAATAGAATGAGCCTGACAATGGAAAGCCGGAATTTCGTTGAGTTGGCTAAGGAATGAAGCTTTGATGCCTCCAAGACAGCTGATCATGATAACTACATGATGGACTTTGTAGTCCTGCTACAGCCTGCTCAGCTCGAAAAGAAGTGCTTGATATTTCGCCCATTTTTCTTCCTCCTTGGACGTGATATTACTATCGGCTGTTGCCGAGAATTCAATCACGTGAATAATCTTGGTCCTAAGATCTTGGAGGACAATATCAGGCTTCGTAGCACTAATACGTTGAGTGGCAGAAAATGAGAAATTCCAGTAGATTTTACACTGATCATTCTCCACAACGGACTTGAGTTCCACCTGGGCGTATGGCAAGACGTATGTTCTGCTTATTGTGTGAGTGATGCTAGGCCATGAGTGTGTCGCTGGAATAAAATGAAAGGTCAAGCTCCTCTGCGGCCTTATCTGCGGCACGGTATAAGAACGCCGCAGCATTGACGACTCCATGTTGATGTACAAGTCGCATGAGAGAATCTGTGCTATTTAGAACTGAGCGGGCTGTAGCTGGAACTGTTCTTCGATAAAGACACTCCAAGCTTAGCAAGCCTCTATATCCTTCATCTCGAGAGAGCAATATTCGAGGTACGAAAGATCTGGAATGATGACTTCGGTGGATTGTCATCATCTTGTATCAAGGTATTTTTTAAGATATCAAGAGTTATAAATGAAACTGGTTACTAAATATTTATATGCTATTGTAATAATTAAAAAGAAAACAATATTTCACCGCAAGAACACAACTAGCTTCCATTTATGTAAAAAAATTTCAACTATAGAATCTGATAGTGTGTAACTTATTTCCTAATACCTTTCACCCTAATTATCTAATAGTTACCTGGAAAGGAAGAAAAATAATTGAAAGATTCAAAATAGCACCCAGTCATACGTACCTAACTACATTTCTCCAAGTGGTATGCGTTCATTTCCTTACTTATCGCACACTTAAATTTTTCTAATGGCTGTATGTTTTCATAATAGAACAAACAATTATGAAAGAAAGTCCATAATAAGTTAATTACTTTTAACTACAGTAGTAGTTTTCAAATAAAATCTAAGCGACACAACCAATTGGAGGTATAAGGTTATGTTTTCATTATTCACTTTTCTTTAAAATATACTAGTCAAAAGAACATATTCACAATCATTTTTTACACCCATTGAGAAAAAAATTTAAATAATTCAATTTTTTATACTAAGCGTAGCCTATCTCCTACGATACAAAATATATAACCGTCAGTTCTACAATGGCTGCCACACAGTGAACCTTTCTTCTTTTGGACGACTTAGAAGTGTCTTCAAAATCTTCTCGAGAACGTCTTCCAACTTTTGATACAGTTAAGGTGACTGTTAATTCGCTCAGCAGCTATTTATTGTATCTACTTTCAAAAGTGTCTTTGTTGTGAAAGCAAGTCCTCCAATTCTTTCTCAAAGTAGGTAGTACTTATTTTCAAAAGTATACCTCACTTAACTAATAAATTAAAATAACCTCACTTATATCTATCAACTATAAAAATTAAAGCATGAAAATAACGAATACAGTCAACGGACTCAAGGAACTTAAATGAATGTTAAACTTATATCTACTGAAAGAACGAGAATAAAGAAAGAAGTATTGTTTACCGTTTTATGTAAAAACTGTCCATTGCGGATTTCTATAGATCTTCATGTTTTAAGACACCCTGAGTTCGGAAAAAAGGATTAACGATGGCGTCCGTCAGTCCTCGTTGTCCTTGTGACATGTATACCGGATAGCTTTTGAAGACTAATTTTGGATTAGCTTTTAATTTGGCCCACTGTTTTAGGAATGGACAAGAAAAGTGGAGCTTGTTAATCAGCATTTTTTGACCAACGCTTAAAGTTTTAACCACCAAAAAATATAATGAATAAGAAAAAATTCTATTTTGCTGTCAAACTATGCAAGATATGGAAAAAGACCAATAAACAAACATTGTGTAAACAAAAAAGACCTGAAAATTTAAAGTTGATCACTTTTTGATTGGATGCATAGTTTTTATTCTATTCTTAAAAAATGACATTGATGATAAAAAATTAAACTTTAGGAAAAAGACACAAGCCACGAAAATTAAAAAATTAACTTAAATTGTTACTCAAAAAAAGATATACAAAGTTTTTGTTAATTATTTTTTGGAAGGACTCGTTTTCAATATGATGCGTAATTTCATATATTTGACTATTTTAATTCTGAGTTGGAACAGGAAATTGTTAAAAGAATCATAATTCTGACTTTCAATACGGAATTTTTTAAAAGAATGACAATTCTGACTTGAAGCAGGAAATTTTCGAGAGGATTATAATTTCAGTTGCGACATGAAATTTGGTGAAGAAATATATTCTTGATTTTGAAACAGGAAGTTTGCGTAAAACATTATGATTTGACTTGCGAGAAGGAATTTTGGAAATGGAACGGAAATTTTGGTAAATAATTTTGATTCTGATTTAGAAGGGTATTAAAAAAATCTTTGCTTAAATTGAGAATTAAAGTTTTGATTACAAATTTCCATCTTCTAAATCAAAAAACCTTTGAAAACTTCTTAAATGTTTAGAAATCTTTAGAAGTCGATAGAAATCGTTCAAATATTTTGAACTTCTTTAAATTCTGCGGAAGAATTAACAATTTAGCAAAAATAAACCGAGAAATAACCGGAGATTCAATATCTTTCGTCGGGCAAATTTAGTAATTAAGTTTATTTTCCTTGAAAATAGCTTTGATGAAATGTATATATCTAAGCAGGACAACCTTGGGGCTTATCATCTTTAAGATAACGACTAGGGAATAGACTATAGAATCTAAATAAGAACCGGAATATTCATTAGATAAATTTGTTATGCAAGTCTTCATCCACAAATTAATTAGCTTACGCTCTAATTGAAAATGATAAGGATTTTTTTCACATTTGCCTTGTCGTTTGTGGTTATCTGCAATCTTATTGGTGAATACAATCAAATAATATATCTTTAATTTCATGAAAGTTCTTGAATATATACATTAAGGTGGGTCGAAAATAAATACTTTCGGAATTCGAAATCGCTACAACGCGCAAAAGTAGCGGATTAGGGTCCTAAAAAGTATAATTAATTTGAAATCGATCGACATGCAGCTTGGTTACCCGCGCACGAGAGAAAGGTTTAAAAAATTTCTTGTTTGCGGAGTTTTCAAATTTCATTGAGTTTCAATTTTTTTCTACATACCTGGACGTCAGAAAAGTCTCATCAATTTTTTTCGGATTTTAGTCTATCATTTTCTGAAAGATAATTCCTATTTAATTTACCGTTGTTTTCGGAGTTTTTTCTAACGCTTTTGCAAAAAGGAGAAGAATTTTTTGAGGTACATGGAAACTTTTTAGTGACAAAAATGCATTAGAAAAAAATCAACAAGCCCCAGGAATCAAAATTCATAAACTACCGAAATTAAAAATTAAAAAATGCGCTGTATTGCCAATTTCAATGTCTGGGTCTTATTGATTTTCTTCTAATGCATTTTTGTCACTTAAAAGTTTTCATGTACCTCAAATAATTCTCCTCCTATGTGCAAAGGCGTTAAAAAGAATCTCCATAAACAATGGTAAATTAAATAGGAATTATCTTCCAGAAAATGGCAGATTAAAATCCGAAAAAAATTGAGAAGACTTTTCTTACCTCCAGGTATGTACAAAAAATTGAAACTCAATAAAATTGGAAAACTGTATGACCGAGAAATTTTTTGAACCTTTTTTTTTTGAGCGCGGATAACCAAGCTGCATGACGATTGATTCCAAATTGATTATACTTTTTTAGGACCCCAATACGCTACTTTTCCGCGCTGTAGCGATTTCAAATTCCAAAAGTATTTATTTTCGACCCACCCTACTAACTAAACCTTATGATATAACGTTAAATTTTTTTACGCTGTATAATGGAGGCAAACAACAAAGGTTACAGCAACCATAATTTTTTTGTGACGTATGCATAAAACAGAAGACGATTGCTGCGATCGTCTTCTGTCTTTATGCATACGCCTCAAACAAATGACGATTGCTGCGATCGTTTTCTGTTTTTATGCATACGCCACAAACAAATGACGATCGCTCCGATCGTCTTCTGTTTTTATGCATACGCCTCAAAGAAATGACGATTGCTGCGATCGTCTTATGTTTTTATGCATACGCCTTAAAGAAATGACGATTGTTGCGATCGTCTTCTGTTTTTATGCATACGCCACAAACAAATAACGATGGCTGCGATCGTCTTCTGTTTTTATGCATACGCCTCAAACAAATGACGATTGCTGCGATCGTCTTCTGTTTTTAGGCATACGCCACAAACAAATGACGATCGCTCCGATCGTCTTCTGTTTTTATGCATACGCCTCAAAGAAATGACGATTGTTAGAGTACCACTCACCTGACATTTAGGATATTTTATTTTATTTCGTGAAACTGAAAGGTCGTGAATCGACAAAAAATGGAAAATGACGGAGAAAATAGATTCTAGACTTGAGAAATATTACTATTTGTACATTTGCGACTTTTACGTTTATAATATTTTCTCGCAAATGTCGTATGACTTATTCCTATGACGTCATACTAAAATACTCAATGCAAGGCTTCCCGCTCTTCGGGCCTCTTTTTAATTGGCCAACCACTGTGCGGTGGAGAATATACCCGGACCGTGGTGGGAGTTGCCGGAACTGCGCAAATGGAAATAACCGTCTACAGCTGGCGGGGAATAAGGGAGTTGGTGAATAGGTGAGACTCCACTGTATTACCTTTTTTTGAGAATTCACCCTTTTCATTTGAAAATTCAAATATTTGGTTAAAAATTCATCTATTTTGTTGAAAATGTGTTTGAAATTGAAATTAATATATTGTGAAACTTTCGAACGTTTCTGAAACTCACGATTAATGTCCCAGTGAAACGTTTCATTGACTCACATCTCTAATTTTTTATTTTTTAAAAGCTATTCCATTAAATAATAAAATCGACAGTTTTTTTTAATATTCAAATATTCAATCAAATATATAGCTTTACAAATATATAAAATAATATCCAATTACACTAACTGTAAAAATCATTTTTTTTTTTTTCAAGTTATTAAAAAAATAAAGTTTCGTCTCATGCAATTGGTATTATTGTTTGCCCCTCAGCGTACAGACATCTTGTTAGATGACGTCACAACGTAAAATACTTAATTTCAAATTTGCCGCCAATGGTATCCATAAGTTAGGTTATGTTGCCAAATGTTCAAAGACTAAATTGCATAATTTCAGGGGGAATTGCTTTTAAATCTTCCAAATTCTTTTTCAACCATTTTCGAAACCTTTCAAAGTATTTTCAATTTCATCTTAAAATTAATTTTTCAAACTTGAATATCATTTAAATTTTCCCAGAAATCTTAACATAATTTTTTTATTCTCTTGAAATATTTCAAAATGCTTAAAAACCTTCTTTTTCAAAATCATCCAAAATCTACATTTTGTTTTAAATTTCTTGAAATCGTTCCAGGTTTTAAATTAATTTTGAAATTTTTTCAAAACTTCTCAATATCTTTTTAAATAAGCAGAATCTTTCCTATTTTTTTCAAATTCTGCAAAATGAAAAAATTGCCTTAAAATCTTCCAGAAACTTTTCTGACAATTTTGGAAATCTTTTGAAATTGTTAAAAATGTTTGTCAATGTTATCTTAAAATAAGTTTGTCAAAATAAGATTTATATCATTATTCCCAAGAATCTTAAAATAACTTGGTTATTCTCCTGAAACCTTTCCAAATTCTTAAAACCCTACGTTATTCGAAATTTTCATAATCTACATTGCGCTTTAAATTTTTTCAAATCGTTTCAAATTTTTTGAACTCTTTTCTTAATTATTTTTTAACCTTTTCAAAACTTCTTTATATTTCTTGAATAAACTCAATTTTTTTAAATTTGGTAATCGTGCGAAAAATCTTCTTTCTTTTTCGAAATTTTAGGAAATCATTTAAAATTCTGCAAAATAAAAACAATTTCCTAATAATCTGTCACATTCTTGAATATAATTTTGGATATCTTTTAGAATGTTCTATTAAAATAATTTTTGAAAATAAAAAAAAAACATTTTAAATTTCCTATGAATCTTTAGAAAAGTTTTTCTTCAAAATGTTGAAGAATTTCCATAACTAACACAAATTTTTTCTAAAATTTTGTAATCTTGCATAATTACAAAATTTTGCTTTTAAATTTTCTTCATTAATTTTTGAAATTTCGGAAAATCATTTTATATCCTCCTAAATAAAAAAATTTTACCTAAAAATCTTCCAGATTAGTTTTCCTCGGTTTTCGAAATCTTATGAAATCCTTTTAAATGATCTCTTGAAATTAATTTACCAAATAAAACATTATTTAAATTTTCCCCGGAATTTTAAGAAAATTTTTTCATTCCCTTTGAACCCTTCAAAAGTTTAAAAAACCTTTTTTTTTTTTTGACATTTTCAAAATTCTTCATTTTTTCTTAATTTTCTTAAAATTTTTTCAAGTTTGAAATTATTTTGGAAATGTTTTCAAAAACAATTTTCTTTTAAATCTAGCAAAACAATTGCTTTAATATCTTCCAGATATTTTTTCGACAATGTTGGAAATCTTTTGAAATTTTTAAAACTCTTTTTCCATTTTCCCTTGAAATTAATATTTTTAAATAAAAAATCATGTACAGATTTTCCAGGCATCTTTAAAAGAAAACTTTTTTATTGTCTTAAAAGTTTTCAAAACTCTTAAAAAGCTCCTTTTTTCGCAGTCTTCAAAAATGTACATTTTGTATTAAATTCCTTGAAATTATTTTGGAAATTATTCAAAATTTGTAAATATAGTTTAAAATGTGTTAGATTTTTTCTAAAATTTTTTCAAAATTGTGCGAAATACCAAAAATTGCCTTAAAATCTTACGGATTCAAGTTTGGAAATATTTTGAAATAATTTTCAATTTTATCTTAAAGTTAATTTTTCAAAGTAAAAAATCATTTTTTGGAAAATTAAAATTTTTTTTTTAATATTGCAAAATTCAACATTTTTTCTTTAAAATCTTCTACATACTTTTTCAAAATCATTTTTTGAAATTTGTTCAAAACTTCTTAATACCTTTTAAGGTTATTCGAATTTTTCATATTTTTTTTTTAACTGAATAATTAAAAAAATTGCTTTAAAATCTACCGGATTCTTTTTCTACCATTTTGGAAATCTTTAAAAGAAAACTTGTATTCTCTTGAAACCTTTCAAAATTACTAAAAAAAACATCTTCAAAAATCATACTTTTCTGACAATTTTAGAAATCTTTCGGAATGTTTTGAAATTTTGTTTAATTTTATCTAGAAAAGTCTTTCATTCTCTTGAAACCTTTCATTTTTAAAAAGATTCTAAATTTTTTCTTGGACATCTTTAAAAATCCATTTTTTTTTAATTTTATGATATCGACATTTTGTTTTAAATTTTATGAAATCTTTGCGAAACTTCTTAATATTTCTTAAACTAACACGAATTTTTTGTTTTTTTATAAATTTACAAAGTAGTTTAACTTTTAAGTAAGTATTCAAATTTGCCATTCACCTGAACCAAAAAAGATTAAATTTATCAAATTGAATTAAAAATAAATTTTTAAAAATATTATTCAAATGTTTTATTTTAAAGCCATACGGATGATATTTCTATAATATATTTTATATTTCCAACCAATAAGTTGAATTTTGCAACTATAAAAATTACTTATTAATCGAAAATGCAAAAGTTAAATTTTGATTTTGAACAAAAAATAATTTTAAGAAAAAAGATTTTTTTTTTATTAAATGGTTGAATTTTTTACAAAACAATTGGATTTTTTACCAAATCGTTGAATTTT